>CM068308.1:25651115-26156115 GCA_034768735.1 Schistosoma mekongi
GACAAAGTATGGGAAGCATTCCTACAGTTGAAGAACATATTGGACTCACAAGAACTGTCAAAATACCTCAAAGTGAGACTCTTCAATTAGACCATGAAGACAGTTCTGCTACATTCAGCTGAAACGTGGAAAATTACTGCGAGCATCCTCAGAAGTGTACAAGTATTTATAAACAACTATCCACGCAAAACACTGAATGTCCTTTGGCCAGAAACCATTAACGACAGCCTACTATGAAAGAGAACAAACGAACTTCTAGCAGCAGTGAAAATTAGGCAAGACGTTGGAAATAGATCGGACTTACAATGCGGAAATCATCAGACTGCATCATGAGACAAGCATTAACACGGAATCCCGTTGGAAAACGCAAAGAGGAAGGCCAAAGAACACACTGCGTCGAGAAGATATTAAAAGGATAAATAGCGACTGGAAACAGCTGGAAAGGATTGCTCAAGACGGAGTTCAGTGGAAAATACTGGTGAGTGGCCTATACTTCTCTGTGAGAGATACCGGGAGTAATTAAATAAGTAAGTAAGTAATATGCGATAAAATAGTGATTCGATGAATGTTGAAACATACTGTCAAAATAAAGTTTTGATTTCTCAGCAGAAAGTTAATAGCATTAGTTTGACTCTTGTAGATTTACACAATCTTTACTTATTGTTGATTGTGTTCAGAACTTTATTCATCATTCAGTCATTCAATTATTTTGACTAAATCATGAACAAAACTACTGTTATTACAAAGTAAATACACATGGAATTATATTACTTACGGTTCAACATAAATAAAATTTGATGCATTTATATTAACTACATCACGTAGTTCATAATAGATGTGTCGATTAATTTGATCTCGATCTGCATCTGTTGATTTAATTTGACCAACTAAAGAATGACGTGGTAAGCCCTCTAGGATATCAAAAATATAATGATGTTGTTCTAAAACTGGTGGATTATCATTTTCATCATCAACCTATAAAATGAACGACAATTTTATGAAAGTGGTAATTTTCGTCTTCTTAAAATAATTAGGAATAAAATCAAAATGATTGAGTGTATAGTACAAATGAAGTGATTATTTAGATTTTACGGATGTTTTTGTTTAAATAAATAAAATACTTTATTTCATCAACTGAAATAAAATGCCACTATGACTTAGAGTGGTTTACTTCTTACTGTAATTTTGCAGATGTCTAAATTTACTGCATTTTGTCAGACGATTAAAAATGATACCCAGCAATAGATTATATGACGTTTTAACTAAAACAGTGAATAATTTTCTCTTAATTTACTATCTTATGCACATGTCTATGCATTATAGGAAAACTATATACTCAGCCTTCAAAATACTGAAACGCAATAATTCACCATTTCACAAACGTTCAAATTAAAATAATATTCATTTAGAAGAAGGAATCTATTTTTCGAGTGTTGTGAGTTAGTAACAGTTGATTAAATAATAATAGGGTAAAAATAATTTACCAACTAGCACTTTAATAGGATAAATGACTGGTTGTATATATTCAAGTAGATAAGTCTACAAAAGCTCATTAGGTTGATTCCGTAATATTGTTAGAATTAATCTAAGTATTTGTGGATGATACGTTTCATTACAATGATTCATATGCATAACTTTATTTTTCTAAACAAATTTATTTACAAAGATGGGTCACTTAACATACTATCATAAATGCAAATTAGTGTAAAGTTATGTAGGTTCTTATACTATTCAAAGACATCTGTTTCTATAGTTTATCTTGAAAAAAGTAGAAAAAGCTGTATCTACTCATATTCTAGCCAACTAAAGGATGAAATACAAGTTTAAAGATTAGTATCTTTAAAATGATATTTCTGTATACTATCACGTATCAGAACTATTCAAGTATAATCTAACCTAGATTAAAAGAAATACTATTTTTTACGAAGAATTGGTAGACTCATTAAATTCTTTTATCATCAAATGTATAGTAAAATATTTACAACAAAATTGAATTAAGGACTGTTCTATTTTTTACTAATTCAAGCATCATGGTTACGAAATGTTTAAAGATTTCATTCACTCATAATACCGAAAAAATTAGTTCTGGTTAGTTTAGTTTATAACACGGCTGTTAAGACATTTCATTCATGCATTATCATAAAAAGACATTATCATATCCTTGAGTAACAATGCAGGCATATTTGGGATACGCTTCTCCCATCCCAAATGCAAAATGTTACTCCAGGACTGGCCTGCTTATTCGCCTAAACTAGTTACAGGGAGTGAAGTAATTGAATGCGTTGATCGCTTCACTTATCTCGGAAGTCTCATCACCCCTGGTAGGTCAGTGTTTGACGAAATCTCAGTGCGGATTCAAAAGCCCGATTGGCATTTGCCAATTTACGGCATTTGTGGCGCAGACGAGATATCCGTGTCTCAACAAAAGGCAGGGTGAACTGCGCAGCACTCCGCGCCATTTTAACATATGGCTGAGAAACGTGGGCCATGAAAACTCAAGATATGCGTCGACTTCAGATATTTGACTATAGGAATCTTTTTTAACATCGCTCGTGTATCATGAAATAACCATATTAGTAATAGTTAGGTTAGACAAAAGGTTCTTGGGAAACACTGTAAATCAGTCGAAGAGGTCATTAACCTTCATCGACTGAGATGGCTGGGACATGTAGTTCGCATGCTCGACTACCGTCTACCCCGTCGTGCGATGTTAGCTAGGGCTGAAGTAGGATGGAAGAAGGTTAGGGGCGGCCAAACCAAAACAAAGCATAAGTCCATGAAGTCCTTGACTACTGGTTAAGCCATGTAAGTAGATGTAGATTACCTGGTTGGGGTCCGCGTGACGATCGCAACAAATGGTTGGAGAAACTAGGCGATATGGCTCAGAATCAGTCACAGTGGCGCAAGTGTATTCACTCTTTAACCTCATCTAGATCTTGAATTCTATTGTTATTTTCTAGACATCTTTACATTACTTATCCCTCTTGTATTCTGTCTATACTTTACCTCAATATTCTCGTAGTGCTATTGTGGTATGGCAACTTGAACCTACAGGCGTTTGTTCCCGGTTCTACGTTGTCGTTGTTGTTGTTGTTGTTGATGATAATGATGATGATGATGATAATGATGACATTATCATATATTTATGACAGGTTATCATACTACATATTATGTTCCATATAACTAGATTCTTTAATAATGTCTAGTTTACTATGAAACGAATGTTTAAATTAATTATAAATTTTAAGATTTTAATTTCATTGAGATGGCATTGTGGTCATAGGCATTCCGTTTAGTTGTTTGTATTCGTCACAACTTGATGTTGGTTGTTCATCAATCAAAACCAAGAAGCACTGGAAAACTGTTTTATTCTAGTATGATACTTCAACAGTGAACACTCTTGATCCAGCCATGAATCGAATCAAGAGCCTTCAGGTCTGATAGCGAAGTCTTAACAGTCTCTTCTATTGGGTCGGCGTCCACCATTAGAATTCTCACTTCCATCAGTTTATGATGTAGCGTGTCAACCATCCATTGTCATTGGTGATAACGATCTCACTCGTGACAAATCCCAAACCAACCAGTCATGACCTCATACTTGTATTAAGATAATGAATTATTATTTCGATTATATTTCTTCTTAAACTTAGTTTGACTCTAGTAGATTTCTACGAAGATACGACAATATTAGTCACTGATAATGCTGTAAACTTTTTGAGTTGTTATAGTTATAATCCTACCTTTTATTTAAGCACAAATTATAGAAATCAAAAAATCATAAGACAATTTTCATTTTAAAAATTAGCCATTGAGAATAAAGATGCTACTTTGAATCCAATTCACTACTAAGTTACATAATTATATACTCAATCAAAAAGAATCTAAGTTTGTTTATAATATACATGAATATGATATTTGATCTAAAGTAAGCATTAATGTGACACATGGTTATTGAAACTTAGCATCATAACTATGGGCTGTAAGACTACAATTAAACTAATTAAATTACGATATTGATAGTTAAAATGTGATGAACTAAACAAAATCTATGCATAAATTGCTACATTTTAAAGTGTTCTGATTGTGAATAAAGGACTGTTTACTGATAAAATTTCCCAGATTATCTTAAGTATACAAAGTTACGTAAGTAGCTTCTATAATGAAATCTACAACAGATATGCCATTTATCTTTCCTTATTCTTCAGTAACTCATATAATTAAGCAATGACTTCATCTTTAAACTAATTCATTTATGAAAATTATGTTACAAGCATAAAATGCAGACAATAAAACTTTTAGCACAAATATATAATCAATAATTTCTATCATAAGCATGTTGAAGTTTAGTTAGAGAGCGATCCAATTTTGAAGTACTTTTTGTTATAAATTGACCTTCAGTGTAGAATCACTGAGCAACAGAATAAAAGAGACAATAGTGTTCTTCTTGTAATCATTCTAAAGTAGAATACAAACCCTCTTATCTTGATAGAAACCGAATGAAAACAGATTATTATATAACAATAAGCACATTATATGCTCACTAAAAAACTATTAATTGTATGAATTTTGGAACGTAGTTAACTGCAGGCTAAAGATGTTTAAGTTAGACTTATTAGGCGTCCATATAACTCATTATAAAACATTATGGATAAATATTGTCATTACAGAACTTACTATTACAGTTACAAGTGCAGTTGTAGAGTGTCTTTCTTCTGGTGGCACTGCTTGATCAACTGCAACCACAGTAAAATAGTATATGTTTTGTCGTTCACAGTCTAGTTGTACACGCGTTCTTAGCTGACCACTAATTGAGTCTATGTAAAAGCTTTTCACATCATCTTGTGTGTCACGTGAAGCATAATGTTTTTCTGAATGCTGCTTTAATTCTCCATTGGAAGTGTTCTTTGTATCATATCCATCCGATATAGTAATGGTTTGTGTACGATTTTCAAAGAAAAGCAGTAAACTTTGTTCATCTTTGTTAGTATAATTTTGTACAAATTTGATATGGTCAGAAAGGTATAATGGTTCTATTGAGTAAGATATTTGTGCATTCGAGCCTGTGTCTAAATCAATCGCACGTATCACATTTCGATATGAAGTTACTACTGTTTCAGTATTCGAATTTGTTAGCACAACAATTGCATTTGCAGTGTTTTCTTTAACATGCCCTACGTAATATTCTTGAATAAATTTTGGTGCATTATCGTTGCGATCTTTCACGATTATATGTAACTGATTACGGCCGATTAAACTAGATTCTGTCGTACCATCATGACATTTAACTACTAGTGTATGCTGTTGTACAGCCTCTCTGTCTAAAGGCATAATTGTCACTAAGTCGAAAATTTTTCGTTTATGTACAAGTCTGTTAGTGCTAACTTCCTTTAATTCAAATTGTTTACTTTTGTTTCCCTCGAGTGAACACTGAACAGTGTTTAAATCATTATCTATGTCTGTTACATGTACATGACATAATGTTTGACTTTCTGTGGAATAGTTACTTATTTCATTTTCATAAACGCTTATTTGAGCATAATTTGAATCTAGTGGTTGTCCATGGTGATAAAATTTTATTACTGGTGCATTATCATTCATATTCAAAACATTAATTTTAACTAGAGCTGATGATGATAACGGTGGATGACCTTGGTCAACGCACACAATTTCAAATGCAAAATGAGGTTGTAATTCATAATCCAATGGTTGACTAATTCTTATACTGACACCTTCCATAGATGGCAACAATTGTATGTGGTTGCGCAAATACTCCATACTAACTTGATTTATTCCATTCACTGTACGCAAATGGTAAGTAAGTCTACCATTCGAATCAATGTCAGAATCATTTACATGAATACTAAGTAATGGTATGCCAGCTTTATTTTCATTAACTTCAATTTGAAATTCAGATTTTTGAAACACTGGTGGATTGTCATTTTCGTCTAATATCTGAAAACGGCAAAATAACAAGATAATTTTACTCATTTATAATATTATTAGTTTATTTCTTAGATTTTATGAGGAATCATTCCACTTTGTTTAGAACTACGATTATTTGCTTGTGTGAAGTGATAAAAAATCCGGACAACTCTGTCATAAGCATTAAATTCTTAGAGATAATAAGAGAGATAAAAGTATGAATTCTAAAATCTGTAAATTAAAGGACAATACAAAAATACGTAAGGTGAAATGAGTCCAATAGACACCAATCAATTGCCAGTAGTACAATTCTCAAAGAAACGGAAATAATAAGAATTATCTTACGGTAAAAGATAAGTGTACCAACTATAATTTCATCGCACGTTTATCTTAACGATCGCTTCCAGTCTAGAATGTTTAACACAACTTAAAACCATACGATGATATGATTATTTTACACGCACAACGTTAAATATACGTAGAACCAAATGTATCAGGTTAGAATATAGCCTATGCTCTAACATGTCTACTACATTAAGGTAAATTTTAGAGAAAATAGTTAAGCTGTCTAAAACAGATTGTTTGCTAACACAGAGAGAGAGAGAGATCAGAATGTTCCTACAAGTAATTAAGTAGAGGTAAACACAAGATTAAAGAAAAAAGTCAGTAAACAATAACAGATGTAACTGAAAACTGTACAACTGATAAGAGTTTGTCAAGCCCACAAGACACTGTCACTCATTTATATTTAGCTTTATCAACTAATAGGAGTAATAAATAAAAGTAAACCTGGTTGTTTTTCACATAAAGGCAATAGTATCATTTGTATTTGCTTGATAACTAATATTCACATCTAAACTGCTTCTTCTCAAACCTAATAGGTCAATCTAGTTAGTTATAACAAAAAATTAAATTATGTTTTTTTAATAAAAATCAAATTCACAATCAATCGGTTGGTGCCTGTTACCCATCGTGGAGCAAAGGGTACCGACCAAGATCCATTAACGAACTCTAACTTTGGTCCTACTTCTTAGTTCTTTACAAGTGTTTTACATTTTTGTCACGTCTTTTTCCAACTGTAGAAACAGTGAGTACTTTGATAGAATTGTATCATTCATTTCGAATCCAATTTTATCAGTAGTTAAATCATCGATAACGATTCTAAATGTAACACTAGGTGACATACATTAGAGCATCACAAAGAACGCTACTTTTTTGTAAGTTTAAGACATCCCAGTTAGAACAAGACCGCTTTTATTGACTAAAATTAATGTAAACATCTTTGGTGGATATAAATTGAATGATGTTGTATATATTTCTTGAAGTAAAAAGCATTGCTTTAACAAGGCTTTGTAGTAATCAGTTCTATCCGTTAATATTTACTGCATTTCAAACCAAAATATATTGGAAGTTAATGTAAACTTGTACGCTTTGGCTTACAATATATTGAAGCTTAAAAATCATTCAAATACTCATCAGTTTTCCTTTATATTCACTAAATACGTCTTAGTTAGGCTTCATGGCTTCCATGTATTCAATTTTCTTTATTGAACTGTTCTGCAGTACAATGTGAGCACCTCACAACATAATCTTAGACGGCATATAGAATTTCGTTTATTTACTAAAATATTTTATTATCTTAATGAGCAGAAACATAACTGATCTCAGGATTTGAGAAAATCTCAGTTTCCTGTTCAAAATAAGCGATTAAACCTATAAATTCAATCACCCTTAACAGGTAGCTGAATAATATGACATTGTATTACAGATGATTACTGAAACTTCGGAAATATAATTCTAGACGTTTATCGTCATATTCAAGTTTGTTAGCATTAGATTGCATTGTGAATTGATCAATATATCTTCATAATATTTGGAAACATCCATATGATGATGTTAATCTATTCAGGTATTCACTTTATAGGTGAACTAGTAATGCTATACCATGTATGCTTAATAAATATGCATTACATCACCTTAGCTTATCATAAACTCAATAACAAAAAATATAAAATCAGGAACTTTATATTCTAGCTTTATGTATTTGCTTTCAAACATTTCTTGTCAAAACTATTCTTACTGATTTCTAACTTTGAAAGCATTTACAATTTTAGTATTCAACAATAAATCATTAAGTGAGATTTGAACCGGATGTAAATATAGTAGATGATAGGTATTATGTAGTTGTGGGTTATCAAAAATATTTACGTGTCAGCCAATTGTTATTATTATCAGAACATAAGCTGTCTTACCAAATACTTACTTAATTATATCAATACTCTGTAATATCCCAATTAACTCATATTATTGAAGAGATTCTTAATAAAATGAAGTTAACACAAGGGCAGTAGTGGTACTATTCTGATTAACCCTAATACTTCTATTATTAAAGGTAATAATAGTTGTCGTAATTACATTGATATCATCAACTGACAGTTAAACTGATTAAAGAAAATGATATGCTTTATTTTGGAGACAGGTTTTATTGAAATAGTAGGATAAGTTTAGTCACTGGAAATAAATGGATGAAATCGGAAGTGAAGAAACAACAACATTAACAAGATTCTTATAAAGTAGCGTATTTATATACAGCAAAAGCATACAAAAACACTGTTATAAACTTTATTAAAATTTCTCATAAATTCCTTAGCATAAGATTTCCTTAGACTATGCATTATTTTTCACTTTCTTGTATTGTGTGTAAAATTCTACTTTTACCTATTGATAATCATGCGAATTTGCGTTTATTTTCACTTAACAGACTCATTATCAACTGTTTTTAGCGTTCTACAGTTGAACCGGAAGTGTCTGTGGACAGTGAAGTTTACCTTCTTTTATTTTCCATTTCTACTCCTCCCTTCTTCAAGCAGTTTGCATATCTGTAAACCCATGTGCTTCTGTTATATATACACATATTCAAATACAATATATCGGTACAAAAATATCTCTCATGAAGTCCTGGAATAGTCTGTAGAATCACTAAAACAGAGCACACTACTTTGTACTAGCACAGTCAAAATATGAATAGCTACAGTTTCTGATGTATTTAGATTTCAAATATTACGGTGCAGAATCTAAAGTCAAACGATATATTTTAATCATTTGTGGTAAGTAACCTAAGTCAGTTCATTTTAGTCCATTTTTAAATGACTTAAACTATAGCATATGTATATTTTACAGCAAAAATTTCATTCGGAACACTTTTCAACACATTTTAGGAAAGTTACTCTACCTACATCTAAATATCAAATCCATTTATCAACTCATGCTTAACCGATAATACCATCATATCACATTTAAGCGAGTGCATTAATTATAACTAAACCCTTCTTGAAGTTCCTGTAAATACAGCTGAACTTAGGTAAATTTTATATTATTATTTTAAGTTATAAACTGTTTGAAGAGGCTTACTTTCGTCCACTACATATATTTTATTACTAACCTATTGCTATTCAAATTAAGCCCAGTTTATTGCGTTACAATTTTAAGTATTACATTTAACTTAATTCTAGTAAAACGAAAAAAATGTGACATACCAGTATGAAGCCACATGAATCAAGCCATTAACTTAAAGTAGAACATGTTATTTAAGATGATTTATATTGTCTACAAAGTGTCGATTATCCTTAGTACATTAGTGTAATGAAAATATCTATGCTTAGCGCTAAATACTTCGAATTGCAGTCACTACGTAACCCGGAAAGAACACAGCAGTAATAACAGTAGTATTTTACTGTATTAACTAGAAATGGTATCACAAGTATGCCACTAAGAGACCAAGCAATTACTATATTATGACCAACCCAAAATGATACTTATATATTTAGAAATGCAAATGTTTTTAGTGTGAGTTATATTAGTGAATGTGATTGAAGTCGATGTAATGTAAAAAATATGAAAGTCGATTCAACAATGAGATAAGTTGATAGATATGCAGACAGTCACATATATAATTGTGTACATAGTTAACAACATATAAAAGTCATTCAAACAAGTATTCAAAGAAATTTATAAAAGAAATGTATGGGTCATATAATGGTCGGAAAACATTGTCTTAATTCACCAAGCCTTAGTAATAACAACAGTTATGAAAGCTGTCGTGCAATGTGTTTTTTTTTACACATTTAGCAGGAATTACTGACACCCCTCTTTTTATGCCAAAATGATTTGTGTATAATGAATAGATGGGGTGTATTTACCAATACAATTACTTGTATAAGAAAGTTAAATTTTTGCATTAATCGTATATAGAATTCGTCTATCTCTTTTTATATTTATACTGTAATGAAGATTTTATAAATACACAAGATTACCTTCATATTATTAAAAGACAAATTGATTCAATGCTGTCTAACATCAGTTTGAGGATCGAAATGACGTTAAAACATTTGAATTTACTTACACATTTTTCAAATTAGCATGCCTTAATACAATTCTGAAGAAAGATTCTCGGACGTTATAAAAAAATGATCACTTTTCAAATTTATAGAGTTTCCATTCTTGTTTGATAGAAGAGACACTAGGATTATTATTTTCTTAAGCTGAATTTTGGTTTCTCTCTTCTAGCTAATAATGATTCAACTCTACATTGCTTACATATGATTCTGAGATAATTTATAATAATTTATTGTAAAAACATACATTCCTATTTCGTTTACTAGTGAGCTACACAAGTAGGAAAATGTTATGATTTAGATTATTTAGATAGATATTTTGAATGTGAAAACATTCATTAAAGTACGAAACACATTTTATAATCTAAACTCTAAAATGTTTTGAATATTGAGCTTAAAGTAATAATGTTAATTACTTACTCCCGTTACCCCTCACAGAGAAGCATAGGCCGCTCATCAGTATTCTCCATTGAACTCTGTCCTAAGCAATTCCTTCCAGTTGTTTCCAGTTGCTGTTCATCATTTTGATATCTGCTTTCAATTCACAACGCGGTGAATACTCTGGCCTTCCTCTTTGCGTTTCCCAACAGGATTATTAGTTAATACTTGATGCGTGATTCAATCTGATGATTTCCTCTATGTATATCCTATCCATTCCCAAAGTCTTTTTCTAATTTCCACTAAGGCTGTAAGTTGGTTTGTTCTCTTCCATAGGAGGCTGTTGTTGACGATTTTTGGCCAACGGACATTAAGTATCATGCTTAGACAATTGTTTATAAATACTTGTAAACGTCTGAGGATGCGCGCAGTAGTTTTCCAAGTTTCAGCTCCATACAGCAGGACTGTCTTGACGGTTTAACTGAAGAGCTTGACTATGTGGTTGGTTGACAGTTGTATTAAGTCTTATATGTTTTTCAACTGTAGGAATGCTTTCCTTACTCTGTCAATCCTTGTTCTAACATCTGCATCGGATCCTCCTTGTTCATCGATGATGTTTTCCAAGTATGTGGAATTATCCACTTCTTCCAGAGTTTCTCCATCAAGTTCAATTGGGTTGGTGCTCCCTGTGTTGTATTTGAGGATCCTACTCTTTCCCTTATGTATGTTCAGGCCTACTGATGCCAAGATTGCTGCTACATTGATTGTCTTCACTTTCATTTATTGGTGTGTATGTGATAGAAGATCTAAATCATCCGCAAAGTCCAAATAATTAAGCCACATTCTACTTGTCGATTGAATTCCAGGTTTTACCCCAAGATGTGGATGTTTTCATGACCCAGTCAACCACTAGAAGGGAGAGAAAATGTGATAGTAGGCAGCCTTGTCAAACTCTGGTCCTCACTGGGAATACATCTGTCAGCTGTCCACCATGCACGATTTTGCACTGTACTCCGTCGTAAGAATTCCAGATGATGTTGATGAGTTTCTCTGGTATACCATAGTGTCGAAGAGGTTTCCATAGTGTTCTCCTGTCTACACTGTCAAACGCCTTCTCATATTCAATGAAGTAAATGTACAGAGACGAGTTCCATTCGATTGTTCAACGATGATTCGTAGTGTTGTTATTTGTTTTGTGCACAACCAAATTTTACGGAAACCAGCCTGTTGATCACAAAGTTTAGGATTCACCTAATCTTCTATTCTGTTCAACAACACTCTTTTGATGACTTACCATAATAGTGACAATATTGTGATTTCTCCGTAGTTCGCACATTTGCTCAAATCTCCTTTCCTTGCTATCTTGTTAAGATGCCCTTCCATCCAGTCTTCCGTCACTTGTTATTCCTGCCAGATCCTCCCGCATAAAACATGTAGCGTCCTTGCTATTCAATTTATATCTGGCTTAAGTGCCTCAGTTGGTATATTCTCAGGTCCTGCTGCTTTTCCCTCTTTTGATTTGTGTGATGGCCATCTTAATTTCTTACATCGTTGGTGTAGGGACATCTATTGAAAGATATGTAGGTGCTGCTTCGATGTCTGGTGGTTTCAATAGATCTGGCCTTATCAAGAGTTTCTCAAAGTGTTATATCCATCTGTTTCTTTGTTCTCGAATCATAGTGATTAACTTGCTTTCTTTGTTCTTGATAGGTCGCTCTGGTTAACCATATTTGCTGTCAGTTTTTTCGTTGTGTTATAAAGCTGTTTCGACGCTGCAAGGTCTTCTAAATATTTCCGTTTATTGGCTTTAATGCTCTTCTTTACTTGCTTATTTGCTTCTGTGTATTTAGTTTGTGCCTTAATTTTATCTGCTTTCGGTTGGCTGTTGATAATTTTTATCTTTTTGCTCCTCCTTACTTGAATTTCACTCCAGCTATCAGTGAAGATCCATTCCTTATAGTGATGATGCTTGCGCCCCCAAACCTCCTGGCACGTTGATGTTATTACTTCTTTGATTCTTTACCAGTTATCCTCCATAGTGGTTTCTTCTTTCAGTAAATCTTGTAAGGCTTGGAACTTGTTATTGAGAGCCATTTTGAATTCCTTGAGTTTGGCAGTATCTCGAAGAAAGACTGTGTTGAACTATTGCAATGCTGTTACTCCAGTTGTCCATTGCTTCCTTAGCTTTAGTTTCATTTTGGCAACCACTAGGTGGTGGTCTGAGGCTATGTAAGCTCCTCTCCTGGTTCTCATATCTTCCATTGATTTTCTGAAATTTTTATTGATACATAAATGATCGATTCGATACTCAGTAGTATGTCCCAATAAGACCCATAGAGCCTTGTAAATGTGTTTGTGGGGGGAGTTTTGTGCCACCTCTGACTAATTTGTTGAAGGCACATTGATTTGTAAATCTTTCACCATTCTCATTTATTTCGCCCAGTCCCTGTCGTCCCATGATTTTTTTCATACTCAGTGTTGTCAGTTCCGACTTTGACGTTTAGGTTTCCCCATCAGGATTTTCAGATCCTTTCCTCGACACTTCGCTATAATTGATTGCAGACTGTCACAAAACTGATCTATGTCCCCGTCGTTGCCGTCGTTGGTTGGTGCATAACATTGGATAATATTCATTGTAATCCCTTTCTTTATTATTTGAATGATGCTTTGGTGGATCTGGGTCCATGTGTTTCCTATCCCACAAGTGCATTACGTGCTTTTTAGGACAGCATCAGAGCAACTCCTTGGGTGTGAGGAGCATTTTCCTCTTCGTGGCAGGAGTATAGCAGCATCTCACCCCTAGCTAATGTATTTTGTCCAGGTTGAGTCCAATGGGTTTCGTTGATTCCGAGCATTGTCAAGTTGTATCTCTTCATTTCTGCAGCTATTTGATTGGTCTTCTTGCTCTCCCACATTGTCTGAACATTCCATGTACCTATAAAAATGTTTTGCTCCGGTTGTTAGAAGTGGTATCGCCCTTATGATTTCCGAAGAATCTCAGGTTTCACCATGAGGCATGATTATCATTCCTTCCACTCCCAGGGCAGAGTTTAAATGGTTTTGTTAGTTTATTCTGGCTAGCGTTTTTTTAGCAAGCTTGTGTTTTACGAGATGGGAATGCTAGTCCCATGCTCAACCCTTCTTTTTTTACCTTGGCTTGAGACTGGCACTAACTGTTGATGAACTACAGGCAAAGAAAATAATAATCTTAACAAAAGAAAAATTAACCTAAGTCATATTTTTATATTAAATAATCAGTTGTCTTATGTTTTTATTACAAAATTATACACACATATACATTATCAATATTAAAATTAGTGAAGCATTCAAATAGGACTGAATAATAATGAGAGGATTTTTAAGTAAAATCCAGTTAGAATTTGAAGTATGAAGAGATAATGAATGATGAAATTAGAAAAGACAAATAAATTTTCAAGTAAAGTTTTCGTACATTTATTTATATGAAGTATTTTGTTTCTTTTTCATTTTGTTTAAACAAATAAATAATGTGATTGTGTAAATATTAAAATGAATACTTCTTAGTTAAAATTAATTTAAATGAAGGGTTATTACCATTCGGTAATTCACATTTTATGTTATGGTGTCAAAGAATGTAATTTGCATACACTGAATAAAATTATAGTTGTTCTTGAAATTTAATAGAATAAATCATAATGATGAAGAAGGATAAAAGTGAAGTATTGTTTTAGTTTAGGCAAATTGTATTTTCACATTCTGAATGAATAATTTAGATACTGTAGTTGTATATTGCTGTTGTAAGAAAGCAGGAAGCTTAAGTAACTGTGTAACTTCTTGCTAAATTCATTTTATGCAAATATTCTAGCAAGCGATGGTTTCAGGTGTATAGTTAGTTATGCCCGTTACTCCTCGCTGAGGATTATAGGCCGCTCACCAGGATTCTCCATTTAACTCTGTCCTCAGCAGTCGTTTCCGATTGTTTCCAGTTACTGTTCATCCTTTTAATGTCTGCTTCCAATTCTCGACGCAGCGTGTTCTTTGGCCTTCCTCTTTTCCTTTTCCTAACAGGATTCCATGTTAATGCTTGTCTCGTGATGCAGTTTGATGGTTTCCGCAATGTATGTCCTATCCATTTCCAACGTCTTTTCCTAACTTCCTTTTCGGCTGGTGTATAAGAAACTTTAATTTAAATGACAATTAACCAAAAGTAAAACACGTTTTACACTTTATTCACGATTAAATCGTTATATTAAACGGTTATAGAATCTTTCACTGCTTCAGTCCAATATTCTATGAAATACTCGATAGACGTATTACCTTAGTAACTAGAGAATAATCAGTATTCATAACAATATATTAACAAACTGAAAGGATAGTGAAAATTCATGGTCCAGTAGAAATTATTCCTGGAAGTCAATAAACGATAGAAGATTTATAAATTATTCTTTAAAATATTACAACTTTTTTAATAATTGAATGATCCATATACTTGGCTGTTATCTAAATCGAAGTACTCATATCATTTCTGAATTTATGACTAAATATAATTCAATATTTGTATAATCCCATTGTTGGCAAACTTTATAAATAAAAGCTGTTTATCAGTAATGATGTATGATTTGAATCTAAAATGTTCTGTAAATGAAAAACATGTTGATATGTTTGCAGTTACCTAGAAAAGTCAATACAATGGCCCTTAGGCTAACATGGGATATTGAAATGAGCTTAATTAAATTTCGCCTCAGTTTCATATTTTACACTTTGATATAAGTCTTTCATGATTTTTTGGACAAAAGAGAGATAATCTATTTGTTTCCATATATTAACTATGCTTTACAGATATAATTTTATTGTTATTATCTCCCTGACCATACTTCATTCTTGTATTAGCATTTTCATATATCTTTGTTTGCCTTCAGGGATGGTACTCGATGATTTAAAACATTTTTATTTAGCTTCATACGATTTAAATGATAGTCAAAACATAAACTTACTGTCCGAACTCAAAATATCGACATAATCACTATCTTTAAGGTGAAATTTGAGAATAGTCATCGGTCATGTGACGTTACCACACGAAAAGACTGCATGCATCTGTGGATTATTTACTGCGATTCTTCAAAATGAGTGTCTAATACACTTACGTCTATTAATTATTTTCTAATATAATTGTTCATGTTTACTTCTGAAAATAAAAAATGTAAGTCAACGACCAAATTATTTCTTTTTATACAAAACTGACATGTGGCATTCGTTACCAGTAATAGTGATTGTAACTTTACTGACTTTCGATCGTTGCGTTATCGTTAAGTCCTAGACATTATCGGCCTAGACGTTGGTAAACTATCAAACTACAGATCTTGCAATTTATAATTTCAAAATGACATTTTAAAGTTAATCACCTCTAAAACTACAAACTATGAGTAAAATTTGTTATCGGCTTTAATAACCCTAAACTAAATCAAACATAAGTATTAAACCTGGATTTTGCACAGCAGAGTCTTCTTGTTTAATTGTAATTTGTGTCAATCCACACCTATATAAAATGACTTCCATCTGGTTAACTGAAAGTGCAACAAATCAAGCCAGCAAAATCACTGAATGCCATAAAAAGACTAAAACTATCCAAATAATTGAATGGGTTATTTAAAACTGCAAAGAAAGATAATGTGCACCTAGGGTATTTTCAGATCAGATTACAATTTAAAGCATAAAATTAGGTAATTCATATAACCAAGGTGTACTGTTTCAGATCATACCTAACAAGCATCTAAACAAGACTTCTCGTCCACACGGGGAAGATTGTATATACCCACTTTCTTACACAAATGAATACCCAATCAACTGTGACCTGAATAAAATAAAGTATAAGCTTTCAGACTAGCAGCGAATAGGTACTAAGTAGTAATCAATACTTTATTTCACCAGTCCTTAGTACTGATAGATTAATGTCTATCATGTTGAATTGTGGTGACGAATTAGTATTGCAGGTACTATTTTTTGCTGTAAGGTGAGTGAATGTAGTTGGTGAATACATCAATGACCCAAGTTTCGTACAAGTTTTAATCTGTCTTTTGTACCAGCTTTCCTACAGATTGTACTCATCCACACTAAATCAATGAACAGACTTGTTTCTGTAGACTAAATAAGTGATCCAATTTATTCCATGTACTATTTATGACTGTGTATTCTTTTTGAAAAAGAATTACACTAAGTCTTAAAGCGATGAAACTCTAAATTCCTACACATTTATATACTACAAATATGGATCATTAATGTTATCGTGATAAACAGTCTACTTGATTTGTTAAATGTAATAACTTACTAAACATATTCATGTTCAGTATCACTATTTATAGTATGATTCTGAGGTATTTGGATATATCTTGATATAAACAATAAAATAATGTTTCATGGTAGATAAATGTACATAATCGAAATAACTGTATAATTATTATAATATAGACTTATATCACTGTAAGAATGGTATTAAGCACTATAATGATATTTACTTGGTGACTTTTCAATTTATTTTTATACAGATACTACTTAATACTTTTTTCAAAAGTGTGTAAACAGATGAAGCTACAAAACTGTGGAAAAATATCCATCAAAAAAATATTCACTTCGGATAAAACATATTCACAATTAAATTCTACTTTTATTTTGACATCACACAGTAAAAATAACATAGAGCAGATTTAATCCAATTCAAATTGAATAAAAAAAAAATAATCATTGAAAACACAATTTTTATACTACTAAATTCATTTCATCCCATTGTCGGATGTTATCATAAATCTACAGATTTATTAAAGGTATATTCTCTAAACTCTGTATAACCTACCTCATTGTATTGAAATAGAATGATTTCACGTTATTTATTAAAAAGTTTAATGACATTTTTCAGGATATCATTTTATTTATAAGATTTTATCCTAGAAGAATGAATTTCCAATGCCTGAATGTAAACTACAGGAAATACCACATTTGGATTTAATCTTTGTTTACATTTATGAAAACAATAATTTCATTGTTTTTTATATTTCACTTGTCCCTGTTTCATATGATTTAAAGTAGTGCAACAATTATGAAACATTATTAACTAAGCAATATTTTATGGTTTTTATTTGACTGGAGTTTAGATTTGTGTACAACATAGAGGAGAATTTCATCAGTTGACGTACCGATAGATAATTTCTTTTATTTCGCTTGTGATAATAGAATGATATTTTTTTAAGAATCTCAAGCTAAAATAAGGTAGCAATCTAAACTGAGGTTCTTTAAATGATAAGGGTATTATTAGATCCACTTAAATTACATAAAACATTGAATTAAATAGGTAATTATGAAGACATTGTCTTTTCAAGTTTTCGCAAATTTCACCATAATCTTTTAAAATACACTATTTAATCTCTGTACTAAGTGTTATACAATTATACTTCTACTTCTATCTTATAGATTGTGTTTTCCAAAATGTTTCATTGTATTATCCATTATAAACTTCACTGTTAATCGTTTTACTTTCCTGACTTCCTGAAGTTTTGTTTAGGAAAGTTGACAAGTGTTCCATAGAGTTTACGTGATATTGATCTATCAGAACTATTATTGTTATTATTTGTGTCAGCATCATCAAAATGATGCTCCTATTAAGTATATATTATTCAACTTAATCAGTTAATCTATCCTCCTAATTATAGTTTATAGATGTTTCATGTAAACAATTAACCCACGAATATCCGCACATTCCCCTCCTACACAAATCAAAAGTTATTGTTTATGTTATGAGTTACTATGATTCGCTCTACTGAATTTACTTATGTGTGTATACTTTTTTCAGAAAACTTTTGTGAAACTAAATTTCCACATTTAAATTGAGTTTATACGTGACAAATGTTAAACGCGAGTGCAGTTCAATATTGTATCAGTGCAAAAAAACCAATGTAATGTAAGTCAAGATATTTAACCTATTAGTCTAAGTCAAAACTAATCTTCAGAAGTATGTCTTAAAAGAAAGGAACTAAGCGTAGAATTATAATTATAGAATGGTATGATCATTTCACACTATATATGCACATGGTATGCAGTTTAATTTTTCACATATACTTTATCCGTGTCCTTCGATTTTCTATAATACAACTAGTTCGATTTCTTGATAATAACTTCGGGATTGTCCTATTAATCATTTTACCATAAAATACTTCCTATAAAGGTTACTGAATCAGATTCAGGTTTTATAGAAGAACTGTTTGTTCAGTCAAACAAACCACTGTTGCTAACGCTTGATATAAGATAACAAAAATGCAAATGTTAATTAAATACATTAGCTAAAAACAAACAACCTTAAATGTTCCATTTACTTTATGGAGGTCTTGTAATCGGAATTAAATAGTTAACAGTCACTATCAACATTGAGTATCAAGTAATAGGTTAAATGTTAAGACTGTCTTAGTAAACCGAAAGACAAACTTCTAACATAGAGCACATCACGACTGATACAGACAGATTAAAATTCTAAGAAATTAAGTTGAGCGAATAATAATAATAAAGTCTTAATGAAAACGATTGTTAATGTTTCATTGGGAAGTTCTGAGAATCTCTCTTACTGAATCATCCAAACATAAATCCAAATTTCCGAAAAAATTGGAATTGATTTGATGATAAATTTCTCAGAAGTAATGTTTGTCTGTCGTATCAACTGAGTGGTTTTATACATAGGAAGGTTGGTCTATAAATCGTCTGAGTAAAGAACTTACACATTGTTCAACCATGGAGTGGTTTTATAAAACAATGTCACTATTTACATTTTGTTCAAACACACGTATCAAATTGTTACAATAAGATTGTCTGTGGTTTGTCCTACGAAGACTTTATCAACTAACATGAATCAAAGGATACTAACTCAAAATTAATTGGACTAAGTTAAAGACAGGTGAGTACATAAACGTACTACGTTGATTACCATTAGATTAATATAATTCGTCCTGAAAAACATGAATAGACAGAATCTCATATACGATACGGAACGCTATTGTCATTGAAGTGGAAATTAAAATCTGCAACTAAGAGAACACATTACTTGTCAGAGTTATAAGTAAGCTTTCTAGCTTACATCAATAAGGATAAAAATATAAACAATTTCATTACCTAAAAGCATCAAGTAAAGCAGTATTAAAATACATGGAGTAGCTGATATACATTTGGTTTCGATAGTGTGCATGACTCCTGATCTTACATCGGACTAAATAACATTGTGCGAATCGCTTGAATTCTACCATTCACATTTTCAAAAAACTGAAAGTTTTAGAGAGAGAAATACAGTTGAAATTCACAACGTCACAAGTTTAATTATCACAAAAAAACACTTTAACAGACTCAAATATGGTTGTTTTTCTAAAATGACATCAGATGTTTGTGTCCATCTAAACAAAAACTTAATTCACAATTACTAAATGAAACAAATCTAGGATACGTGTTTTTTCCTGTGAAATTAGTCTCACCAAACACTAAAAAACGTTATCTACCACGAATTTACAACTTTATAACATAAATAATATTTTGTTATTGTTGAATTATAATAATCTAGCGAATCACAGTAAGACTTACTTGTAACCAAATACTTAAAGAACTGGATCGTGAAAATGGTTGCCCCATATCGGTTGCAACCAAAATAAATGAGAAACTAGAAACTTCTTCACGATCCAACGTCTTTAATATAAGTAATCCTGGCCCATTATAATCCGTAGCCATAGCACTATATTCAGTTGTATCTGTATTCAAATAAACTTTAGTTGTTATAGATGATGATTCAATATTACTGCTTTGTATATTTTCTATCAATTTAAAATTATCATTCCATAAATGTTCATTATTTGGCAATTTTATTGAATATTGTACATAAGCATTTAATCCTTCATCTAAGTCTATTGCTTTAGGTAACGGTATCCATCTGCCATTAGGTGAATTTTCTGGAATATTTATGACAAATCTGCCTAAATTATCATGTTTATTAATCAATGATTTTCCAAATAATAATTCTTGAAATTTTGGTGTATTATCATTCAAATCACTAATATCAACACGTAGAAAATATGTGCCTCTTGACGAAATAGTAATGCCTAAAAATACACAACATGGACCATTAAAAGTTTCCATATATCTGCCATGAAATTCATTGTCAATATTTAATGTGGATGCTAATTCTGAAGACCTTGATACTGAACAACATAGCTGAGAGACTGATACACGTTCTGGATAACGCTTAAGATCACATATTGTTTCACGATTTATTGGAATGATTGAAGTTAATTCATACCACGAAACTTTTGAATGTTCATCATCTACTCTTCGACGTATTATAAATGGTTCACTTTGTTCTACATCTGAAAAATATAATGGTGAATTTACATCATCTATGGATAAATGTAAATTATGTAAAAGAATATCACTCAAATTTATTGATAACTGTGAATTGATTGAATTCATTGGCCATGATGAATGGATTATGTTAAAATTAGACGGATTTAAATATTGTTCCTTGGAAAATTCAGTAATTTTTATATTTGCAATACTTTGACATGGATTGGATATATGAGGTAGATATGTACAAGTAATAAGTAAAATCCAAAGTCGAATGTATACATAACATTGTGTAAATATCACAGGCTTCAATTTAGAATCCGTTTGTAGCATAAAAATGAATGAATGAATGATGCCTAACATTCATGTATTTGAATATTATACCTGTTAAAGGCAAAAACAATATGTTCTGAAACAATTCAAATAAAAATATTGTTAAATATATAATATGCTTATCGATTATTAATCTCTAAGTAATAAAATTAAATTAATAATGGTTTGCCAATAATTCATTTAGAATTATTTCCTTAAAGTGACCATTTGTGGAAGATTTTGTCGTAAATAAACTGTAACTACTTCTTATTCTAATGCATAACTACTGTATTGTTTAAGTTGGATTGTGGCTGAGAGGTGGAATTCAGGACGCGAGTTTCGTCTAATTTGGGACTCGTCGGCTGAACGTACTTGTATCGCAGTGTTGATGTTCACACTGCATGTACATATAATTAGAATGAATACAGATCTTTTCGTTGGTTCGTCATAGGCTGAAACTGGTCATTCTCTGTTGCTATATGTGCATCCTGAGCAGATTACCTTGATATAGCGATAGATCACAAATAGGATGAAACGTGCATTCTGAATCCCGCTTGCCAGTCACAATCCAGCCTAAATAATATTTGTTATCACCCGCTATATCAAGGCAACCCGCTGATGATGCACACATAGCAAAAGAGACTGACCGTCTTCAGTCTATGAGAAATCTACTAGAAGATACTAATACGTCATAAATACATATCTAGTCCAGTTTGAAAAATTTCCTATCACAGAAAGAATAGACGATTAAACTTATCTAACCATGAAACTACATAAAGCTACAAATTTGACTTCTAAATGACAAAATAATTACGATGGTTACATGATTTGTGACGTGATACTTTTGCGTTTTTATGGCAAATCTAAATAGATAAGGATATTTTATTCAAAGCAAACTATGTACTCAGATACTCACAAGATTTCCCTCTTTTAAGAAAATGATGAGAAAATAACATAAATTGCATTCTGTCAAAATACGATTACGCGATATTACTAAACATAACCTAATTGCAACACATAAAATGGCACTATTTTTTTCAAGGATCAGGGATATATGAAGAAAAAACAAAAAGCAATAGATATTAAATGGATTCTAGGTCAAACATGATGATATCACAGCAGTGAAAACGCTCCTTGATGTAAACTATATTAAAAATGAAATTATACTGTAGTTTACTACAGAAGGTCTATGTTTATCAGCGTCATGTTATAAAGCAAAAGTGTTATGACTGAAAAGTGCACCCAGTTAGTTGATATGACTTTTTACATACGAAATTACAGTGACAAACGCCAATGAGAGTGCTTAGTTGGTCCACACTTGTCGGCACGACTCCCACTCAGTCCTCCGGTCTGAATAAAAAGAACATATACCACTGAATCAACAAGACAAAACGTATCGTAATTCAAGCACTTCTTTATATATTAACAAAAATTGACCACGCAGTCAACCAATTAAGATATTAACACAGAATAATGAAGACACTATCATTGAATTGCGGTAACGTATACACTATTAATTAGCTATAATTCACAAATGGAAGATGACACAATAGCAGTCAATAGAACAAATGGGAAGATAGGGAGTGTTGGATATAATAATGACAGGAATAGAATATTTATTTATCTCAAAACTAAAGTAATTGAAAGTCTTCTTAGGCACAGTTCCGGAAGTCAGTTATTCTTCCTGAGTCGCCAGATGTAACATTACGTTTCTTCTAAAATGGCCACTACACTCATTTCACGTTATGTTAAACAGGCTTCAAGACTAACGTGATACTAGCTAATTTTTATAAACAGAAGGAATCGAATTTCAGTTCCTCATGTCACGCAGCATTGAAACTACATATCAGTTCACATTCTACAACGATTTTACCTTGACGTTTGGTAAAATTCTCTACAGTATTTAAAATTAATTACATATTTTCATAGAAGTTTAATAAGCATCATAAAAGCACTTCCAAATGAAATAAGAGTTTTGCTTAATGGTTTTTACTGTTTTACTAAAGGTTTCCTTGTTCGTATTTGTTGATGCTAGTTTGGTGCCAGTAGGAACGAAGGAGCACTGTACAGCTGTTTTATCATTACTGACAGATAACAACAATTCACTAAAAGGATATCTACATTAATCCTAATATCTATTATACGCCGTGAAAAGAGAACAAAATTATGATAGTGACTCGTTTTCGGAGGTCTTGATAAATATTTATTCATACTGGACTGCAAGCATATCGGAAGTATGATAGTCTTTAATGATGATACTTGATTATTATCCAGCCATATGTCAAATCTATTAAAGTTTCAAAGTGTACCACCAGAACCAAAGTTAGTGATCAAATGTTTGGGTGTTTTGCACATTAATTGTGTTATGACACAAAAAATTGGTTGGTTTTTTGAACGTCATTTGAGTGGGCCTAGTCGATAAATGTGCATTTGCCCTATACCCACTCAGCCCTAAGCAGGAGATAGAAGAACACTTGACGATAGACGAACCAGACAAAATCATATTATATTTCACACGTTCCTTTATATATGCATAAAACCTGACCGCACAGCAAACCACTTAGGAATTTAACATTAATACAGAATAAAGGAGATAGTGGTAGTAAATAAAGATAACTTGTACACAACCAATTACCTTTAGTTCATAGTAAGAAACAATATACTAAGAGCAAATATACTAAACGGGAGGATGGAGTAGGAGAAACATAACAATCATAGAAACGAAATGTTTACACTACTAACAACTAAAATAATTAAAATAGTCCTCTTAAATACAATTCTGAAAGTTCCTTACTTTTCTTTAATCGCCCAATATAACAAACCGAAACCTCAGTTTGTGATTTTTCTGAGATTATGTGTGTTCATTGCTAAGTTCCATGTTATAACAAAGAAACTATCTAATTACCCCTATTCTGTACTGATATTCTGAATGATATCAATCAGTGACACATGCCAGATTAGTTATGAGAAGTATCATCTATGTGCACGGAATCATAGATGGTAAGTAAGGAAATATATTATAAAGCTAAAGTTAAACTGCAGTTCCTACAGTCTTCTGTTTGACATACAAGAATTATGCAGACATAATGGGAAGTATGCATAAAGTTTGCTAAATAATATTGAAACGAAATGTCCATGTATAAAATCTATGAAAGTAACATAGATAGTGTAATGCATTAATAGAAGTCTCTCTCACTGTAGATTATACTCATTTTACAATCGTCTTGAACTGACAAATCATACTGCTTACTGTTAATTTATTTTATGGTACACGCAAATGGTACAAATTATCTTTCGTGCGCCGACAAATCTGAACTCTGGTTCAAAGAGATTTAAGCAATAAGCTGGAAGGAAAATCTGTTGAACTGTGGTTCTCGAAAAACATTTTCGATTTATAAAAGAAGTAATGAGATAATTCAGCTTCCGTCAGTTATTGAATGATGCCCTGATATCGGTATAGTTTATCGAACTATCCTTGTACATAGACATTTCCTGATGTTTCAAAAACAACCCGGTAGAAAACTCAACAGTTTTGCTTTAATCCTTATGCATTACAGTCCTATTAAATATTACTTAGTTTTAAAGGTATTTTGAGAAAAATTCTGATACAACCAAAAAGAGTAAGACAAAATCTTGCTATAAAATGCTACGTTAACTAAAGTTAACAATCCGTCTTTAAAATATCTAAAGGTATATAACTTCTAACAATGCATTATAAGTCATGTATGAGAACATTAAGAATTGATTATATTAAAGTCAATCTCTTCGTAGTCTTCAAACACAAAATATATGGTGGATCAAGTCAATATTCCATACGTTCGGGAATATATACTGACGGAATATAAGGTCCTCGCTCACTGGCTTTTATTACGTTTTATTCTAAAGAGAAAGAAATGAAAAGGCTAAATATTATACTAACATTTAAAACTTTGTCTAATTAATTACTTGACGGGACTTTATTAGGCAATAACTTAACTAGAATATAACTTCCTAGTTACGTTTCTACACTAGTCACCACTAATAAAGTAAACATTGAATTTCGACACTCTTTTTAACCTTCCAGTATTTAGTGAAATTCAAATTTCATTTATTTCGCATTATTTCAGAACATGTTATAACAATAAGTTATTTAAAAGAATTCACTCAGGAATTACCACTCTACTCTGTATCCCCTGTAATATAAGGCTCTGTCGGACTCGTAATAGAAGAAATTTTGATGAACTTTCAGTCGGTAACTTGTTATTATACATTATAAAATATGCTTGATTTTACAATTGGAAAATAAATACACTTTCATTTATACACTTTGTGAAAAACTGTTTCTCATTCATGTATTTAGTAGTGTGCAGGCTGGCTCCAATGTTGAAATACAGAATGATCAGTATAGTGGAATTAGTAAATTTTATCAGCGACAGTAATTTTCATTTACGAAGCACGTAATGATAACTGTTGGAAAAATTATCCTGTATAACTTCTCATTTTAAACTTATGTTAGTTAAATGCAAAAATATGCCTAGAGTGTATAGAAAAATTAGTAGAGTCGAAATGGAACCTGTTTAGCAAAACTGGAAGGTCAAAGATAAAAAATTAACCTAATGGATAATTGAAACTGTCAACTATATTTATATTTTTTAAGTTTGTTAATATCGTCAGCTGCCAAATGAAGTGAAATAACAAATTGATAAGAAATACACTTTCATGTAGTTAATGTTATAATGCATACGTTAGGTATAAGACGTTTTCATTATATGAATATGATACATATTTTTAGCATCATATTTTCTGTCTACAGTCATCATCACTAGAGCATACTTTTCCAAGTATGAAAAGTTTACTATTAATTTATTATTATTAAACCAGGTACACTGGATTCATCACCATTTGTCAATCTTGTGACTATTAGCACATAAGATTAAATGGAAAAAATTATTGTTATTTGGTATTATGTTTAGCAGAAATCGACCCGTGAATCATTATCTATCTGCACATTATTTCAATAATCAAGTACCTACCGAGAATATTCGGTGTTTGATTGTAATTTTGTTGATGAAAGGGAATGGTATTTTGATGAATACTGTTAAAGATAGACAAGAAAATTTGTTACTAATTGCTTATTGTATAAAAATTCTACATAAGCTACTTCACGATAAAGTGGGTTAATTTCCATTAAATGAGATGTAATTCAAGTCTTTCGATAGAAACAATGTTTTGGAGATTTCTCAGACGTAATTTGCTAACTTTCTTGTTAATGAACCCCTGAATAACATCGGTATTTATTCAGAAACCTGATTTGCCTGTCATAAAAAAAATGTTGTCAGCTTTTCTATTCCTTGATAATTATATAGTCTTCACTTTGGTGCTTCATAAAAGGTTTATACAGAATTTTAAAAAAATTTGTTCATGTCATTACATAGCTACAACACTTTCGATTTCATTGGTTTCATGATTCGTCAGATGAGTTTCACTCACTTTTTTGGTTATGTTCTTCCTCGTCAAAAACAGTTGCTTGTTGCAACTTATTGTTACTGGACAATTTCAAGTATCTTAATTGATACACAGTTTCTATTTGTAATGTTTTCGTTAATTTTCATTATGTCACTGAATTTATCAACAATAATTTCCAACCAAATTTTTTACTGTTCAATCCTCTTTATAATTTAGATTTGGAAATAATATTGGCTGTTGGTAATTGAATAGTACAGAAAAGTATCAAATATTACTCAGCTTAAATATTTGTTCTTGACCCTTTGATGTGTTCATTTTAAAAAATATCGACTCATGTAAATGTAGCATTTCCAACGTCATAAAAATTTAGGTTCGTACCTATACCGAGAATCACTTGTGAAAATACGGAGACGTTTAAGAAAATAAATAACATAGTCTGTGAATGAAATATTTATCAAAATAATATACTCGTAAAATACAAAATTCTGTTTAGCCTTTTATATGTTTGGCACTTGACATGTTACACATTAAGCCATAAAGAAGTTCATTTACCTTTTTAAAATATGCTTAAATTAGACTTAGTTGATATGCACAGCAATCCATGGTGATGGTTATTTATCGTAGATTCATTCGGAATCTTAAATTTTCAGTTTCAGGTATTCAACAGTTTTGACCGCCAGTTTTGACCGCTATGAATGTGCTTGTGTTTATACATTGCTGTTATCCGTGATTGAAATTGATAAATCTCAAATGCATGTGTGTATGTTGAGCAAATTACTTCTATGCAGTAATAGTTCAGAAGTATTTTTCTTACTAGCAGGTAGAACGCAGGAAGTTTTGGTGTGAGCGTTAAACTCAGATGTAGGTTCATTAAGCCGGCGAATTCCAATTAGGAAGAAGCGAACATCAGGAACTATATGAAGTCAGAATTGTATGCAAGATATCACTCATGCATAGACGCATCAAATAAATCACGTAAACAAGTTTATTACTCATTGAAGGTGCAAGATTGATGACTGTTGAATCTTTTGCTTATAGATATGTCCGACTAAATCTGTTTTTAATGCATCAGCACTTGTATATCAGCTTTTAAATAAAGAGTAAGCTTAAGGATTTCAAAAATCTTTTGTTAGTTTTAATATTTCTAACGAAAGCAAATGTCTAGGTGGATACCAGATGACGGTTCAAGAAAAAAAATGATTACATTTGATCAAAACGCTTGTGCAATTTAAAACAATTTATGCCTTTGATGAATCTGATCACGCATATACTTGTTAAAGCAATTATATATGAAAACTGAAAGGTCACTAGACATGTAAGAGTATAAACTAAGTAAACAAGGATATTACAGAGAACAATGTCAATCACACTCTACTAAGGTAGGTTGGGAGAAAGTACAAATGTTTTTGAACACATATGGAGGTTTGAACTTCCGTATAGCCAAGGCTTTAAAAAACCTTAGTGTACGTCCTAAAGCACTTTTATACAACACTGCGAAATATGATTTGATATCAATTATGTGGCCTGTCTCAACTAAGTGTTTAGCCATAGACAATGAAGGTTGTTTAACGTGTAATTCTTATTTGGAAAAAATTTTGTGTTTGCAAGTTCTAGAAATCAACGGAATTTCGTTTTAACACCACTTTTCGTTTAATTGTTAATGACATCATTATATAGAAACTTACATTGATGAGTTTTTAACCAAGATGTTGTAATAATGCTCTTATTTCTTCTTTATTTCAATTTTATAAATATGACAACAAACAAAGTCAAATTTGTATTAATTCGCTCTTTATGTGAAGTGTTTTAACGCATACACATTTATTGTCGATTCTATTATTCTCATTACATTTCTAATAATTCATTTAAATAACAAAGCCTTATCACCATAAAATCAGCTGCTTCTAAGATCGTTACTTAAATTAAGAAAAGTCCATTTATTTCAGCCATCTATTTGTTTAATGAAATTTTATCATTTTCTACTGTCTTAAACTAAAAATGTCGGCTTTCAGTTGATTTAATGTTATTGATAAGTACTTAAACTTTCTGTTATTATTCATCTTATTCACGTCTTTAACAATATAGCCTAGATTTTAATAGTTTAAGTTTTATTTCAAGTTTTCATAAACAGACATAAATGTCGACAATATACTTTACTCTGTTTAGTTATATAAGTTCTGTGTTCATTCGATGTCAATCTTATGAAGTGTTTATGAAGAGTTTCCAGTTGGGTTGTTCTATAAATATATATATATATATATATATATATATGTCGATTACTTTGAATTATTGACCCCTTTTTTCAAGAACGGTATATTGAGTTGATAGGAATAGAATTATATAAATAACCTAAATATAAAATAATTTCATTCATCTACAATATTTAATTAACTCGATAAAAGTGATCTATTGATCTTCGACAATGAATCACGCAATAATCTGTCTTCATTTTATTTTCTGTTTTTAATAAAATGAAATAATTGACTCGTTTTTTTTTAATTAACTAACTAAAAGATCATACTGATTTATAAAATGTTCCGTATAAAAATTAATAAATGTAAAGTTTATGCTGATGAAACAATGTTAATAATTTAATATACAATGATCAATCGAATTTGATTGAAGTTGATCATATTCACACAAATCCAACTTAATAATTTCAATGTATAACATTGTCATGTTAAAACTTACTAAATAAAATATTAATAGAATTTATTTTGTTAACATGGTAGAAGAGGATTAAAATGTGTCAATATCATATTTAATATTCAATCTGTCAGAAGCAAATGTTTAATTAACTGTTAAGTGATTGATAATTAATATTTAACAGAGATTTGAAATCGAGGTTTAGAAATGAAATTCAATAAAAACGTTAATTTTTGTAGAGATTGGCTATTTTACTTGATTGAATATATCACAGATTGATGTTGGCAGGGTACCTATGAAAACCAGGGAGCACTGGACAGCTGTTTTGTTCTATTGTGGTACTCCTCAGCAGTGCGCACCTTAGATTCCGCACCAGGGGCTGTCTTTATCCCATCGGGAGTGAGACAGTTATCACTAATGACAATGGATGATCGTCGCGTCACATATCACAAATTGATGGAAGTGGGAATTCTATCATTGGATGCCGACCCAGTGATGCAGATGGTTAGGCGTTCGCGTCAAAAACTTTCAGAAACCTGTCTTTAAGGTGATCGCTGACCTAAAAAACTGTTTTTATCACCAACTATGTAAAATGCCAAATTCAGTGTGGTAGCATTCACTGACGTAGTTTATACGAACTACATGACACGTTTCAGTCCACCTCTCATCAACGTTGATCATAATAAAATCTGTCATTTTGTTTTCTTGACAAGTTACGATTTGCTGATAGGACGGATGAATAACTTAAGAGGTCTTCAGATCGAACTTTATCAAATTTACATCAATTTCTTAAAAGTGCATTTTAGATGAGATCAATATACTTAGAGGTATAAATTGTAGTGTTTAAATGGTTTAGGTAACAATAAACCACCAACAACAGAATAGTTTTAATTTTATTTATTAAACAGTGTCTGCTTTACACAACCTTGAAGAAAAGAGGTTTTTTGCTATAAACTCACTTGAAATATATCAAAATGATATTTTTAATGAGACAATGTGAATATCACATTATCTTTGTTTGCATTTAAAATATCCGCTAAAGGGAATTATTCTAATGTCTATGCCACTCTCTCAATTGAATTGCCTAGTTCATTTATAATCATTAAATGATAAAATCTGAATTTGTCGGGTTATTTTGTTTTGAACTATTATTGAGTAAGCATATTAAAAAGCAATGAAAATTATCGTCATATTAGTAAAATAAAGTACAAGTTAAAAGCTGCTGTACAAATTTATTAGAATGATTTTTTTTAATTTTCTTTGTACACAGAATCTGATAAGCTTGATACTATTATGATGTACTAAAACTTTCATTCATTATGAACAACCAAAAAAATACTGGTAGAGGCTCACTTCATATACTTGAGCACCTACAATCGATTTTAGAACTATTGGGGCTTTAATATCCTGCTGCTATTATCTAAATTATAGATAAGACTTCTTCAGATACCTAAGACCGTCTAACACCATATCCTTTATTTATTTGGAGATTATGTATTTTCTCAAAAGTCTATTAAAAGATGTTTTTCTACTCCCTACATTGAATATGAGTGACTCGCCGCACTATACGACTGTCAAATAATAAGGAGATATCGTACAAGCCATCTGAAACCCTATCACTAGATGCAGCATGCCGGATGCATTCATTTGTATTGAATCAATCAACGATTTCAACATGATCTGTGAGATAATAACTTCATTGGCTGTTATTCACCAATGAGTAATATTAATCTTACGTAAACAATGTGATTCCTATTTGACTAAATCAAGAAAAACAAATTTTATATTGATAATTTAAAAACACTATCTGAAACAACTATATCTATGATGAAATTCCTAAATACGAATCACATTTAAAAATGGATTATATTGACAACCTGAAAATGAGATCAACATAGGGTTATATCCTAGCTAGTTGATTTGTCGCGACATTGGAGGATACTTTTCTTTGACGTATAGTCATCTGTCACAAAATAACTGACTTGAATACCATATGGTAAAAGTTTAATAATTGATTTCAGCCAATTAATTTAAGAACAGAATCAGAAGCATACTCAGAATTATATTTTTTTCTCTTATTCTTGTATAACAGACCCGATATCTGGAAATATCTATATATAATAATATACGGGTTTTCATAGTTGGGTCTCATCTAAATGGAAGGAAAACTTGATTTACTCACCTCCCCTCTCCTCCTTTGAACAGAACAATTATGGAGCGATGACACAATTCATGGTCAACTGTTTAAAATTTGCTAAATATTTGCGACCTGCTTGATCTGCCAACATTAATCTTAAGCACCATCTACAACTTAAAAACCTCTATACTATCCTAAAAATACCATCTTAGGAACGTGACATTTAAATGAGCTACGCAGGGTAGAAATTTTCAAAAATTCTATTTCGAAATATCTAGAGAAGATACTCAGTATTCCACAGCTTTATTTTTTTTTTCACTAACCTATGATTCAGGGATATGTTAGGTATACACTTCTGCACTAGGCTACACCTACGTACGTCTACGAGATTAACTGCTCTTGTGAAGTTTATTATACTGACTACACAAACCGATGGCCTTTACAGACATATGAGAACATTAAAAATTATAGCCCTTAAAAACTGAATAGAAATTTGTGTTCAGCTTAATATAATATAACTTGATCGATTCTAGTCACATTGTTTCCTTAAGTCTTCCTCCAGTGTCATCTATGTTGACAAACAATTGGGATCAGAAGGAGCGAGAATTTATGACTTTTCCACTGCCTAAGTATTAAGAATTATAGTCCTCAGATAATGGAGTAGTGATCCAACAAGTTTCCGATATGTCTGTTGATTTTTTTAATTTTTCATAGGTAGTAATCACGTCGCCATTTTCATATTATCGTAATTACCACTATTTTTATTAGATGTTTCTTTCCTTCTTCATTATCACATCTTTCAAGTAAACAGTTATATGCCATTTATCTGATCTGTAAATCATTTTTCTTTTAAATCATTTCTTTATTGTTTCTTGACTATAGTGTAACAATCATTGGAATCTTGAACTTTCTTACTCAATCGTTTGTTTTCTTTTTAATTGAATAATAGCTTGTAAAAATAGTCACTATATATATTACTACATAGTTATAGTGAATGCAATCGTTGAACAGAAAAACTTCACTCAGTTAACTTTATTTCATCTCTAGTATAAAACTGTTAGTTTAAGATAAACTAAATACAATGATTGAGACCATGATGTGTAAATGTTGTTATACATTACTGTTAATCATGAAGTTTTATATGTTATCAGAAAGTGTATTTATTTGTGAACATTCTCTTCAGGAGAAACTCACTGAAATACTGATTTTCCAAAATGGTTTAGTAAGAGACTAACTTTATCATAGTAAAACAAAATTCAAAGAAATTATATAAACTGACTTTTAGCTGAATTTTACAAAGGATAATGGATTCTGTATGAATAGCCTAAAATAAAAGATCACGTATTTAGGTAAATTTTGTTTTAGAATTAAGGAATTTAACGGCTTAAGCATATTTTATTAATCTACCACAAAATATAAATTATAGTTTAGAAATATTCTGAACTATGTGACTGGACAATAACAATAATGATAATAGTAATAATGGCTAGTAAATGACAAATACATATAAACTTTCTGGCACCTTCTTTGTATCTAACCTATATCAATATATATTCGAAATAAATGTGCGTTCATCTTAAAGACAAAGAGATGAAACTTTTTTATCAGATCTTCAGTCAAAAATTTAAACATAACTTTCTGTAACACAGTTTACTTCTAGAACAACCATTCAGCGGCAATTCAACTTGATGAATGATCATTTTTTATTTCTTATGTATTAATAAAAATATAATAAATTTTCATAGGTCAGCTGTAAAACTATGATTTTTTCACTGTCATTTTAGAAATGTTCATTGCAGTTTACTTTATGTAAACGTACATTGTTTAGCTATTCCTAAATCACAAAATCACCTACCTCTGTTGAATTTGTCTGTGAAAATGTATTTGAAAATCTACTAACATAGATTTATCATTGTGTTTTTACTAACCATCATGTTTAGTTGCAATCTAGTAAATGATTCATTTATTATTGCCTTATAGAGTGACTTTTCAGTCACGATTGTCATACACTAGACGGCAAATCAATAATGATAAATAAGGATTGAATACAATCATTCTACTTCACAAACTCGGTGATTGGTATCCTTGTTCACTAAACAAGTGTGTTTTTATCATGCTATTAAGATACTCAGAAATAGTCAATTCAACTTAGTTATTAAGAATAATCAAAACTTCTGTATAATGCTTAACCAATTAGAAGTAAAAAATTTCAGAAGTGATATTTTATCAAAAGTTTACAAAATACTGTATATAGGCATAGAAAAAACCGAAGTGCCTACTTCAGCCTTAAGGGACTTAATATAAATTATCAAACAAATTTATGGTAATTTAGCTTAATATAAAAATCACTATTTTGGGAGATCAAAATCGAGTACAGAACTATTGACAGTTAGCAAACTTTAAATAATGGTTTTTTTAATTCGTAAACCTTAAAAAAACTCATTCCATGTTCATTATAAATAAATTAATAAATATAAAATTCAGTAATATATTGCAAACATCCTAAATAGAAATGCTACACTGTAGGCATTAGTATCCAAGTAAAATTATAATATATATATTTTTTTTTTCAAAATTCGATGTTACTTTTAACGTTAGTTACTAATCAAATACGAATCATTTGTATTATAATGAGATTGGAAAATGTCATCTTGACTTTGTTATTTTCTATGCTTAATCAGTATATTAATTCTAATCATTCTTAACCTCTTGAAGGTATTTAACAGATATAACTGTCATAAATACACAAAGTTATGTGGTCGTTTACTTATATTTAAATAAATAGTTTATATTTTTAAATATACAGAATAAAATTGATGTAATGAATTCATTAAACAAATTTGTTGTATTTGATTCAATTCATCACAGACTGATGTTGAAAGCGTACCAGTGAAAACCAGAGAATTATGGACAGTTTTTTCGTCTCTCTGTGGAATTCCTTAGCAGTTTCCACCTACTTTCAGACAAAAGGGAATTTAGGTTGGCAAAGGCCTAACCCTTTGCACCATTAAGCCGGTATCCGGTGATAAAATTTTCACTTCCATCAATTTGGGATGCAGAACGGCTAAGGAATCCCACACCATTACGAAACAGTTGTCCAGTACTCCCTGGTTTTCAATAGTACCCTGCCAACATATGTCTGTGACAAATTCAACCGTGTATACTTAATACTAATCTCTACAAACAATCTCAATTAAATCTTTTGTATGTCCAAAATTTTATTTTTTATAAATGTGTTTCTTTTACAACTATTATAAAGTGTTAAAATTAAAAGAGTAAAATTAGCAAAAATTAATTTTAGGGATGCGTTAGCAAGCAGATCTTTCAGTAACATTTAACAAAGACATGTTTCAGTATCTGGCAAATATCTTTAATTCAGTGCGACTTTTATAAGTCATCACTAATATTACATTGTTGTTAATTAAAGTAACTTCCTTTATATCTTCAATCGTTCATTATTTTAAAAGTTCCTATTAAAAAAATTAAAATAACCCATATAGGTGAACAAGGATTTTTTCAGGTATTTTAATCGTAATTAATAGGTTTTATCCATGTTGTATAGAAAACCAAGTAGCTTAAAGTAATACATGCCATTAAGGTTTACTACTAGGGTCCGTATTCAATTGATACACATAGTAGAAGGTATGGAGTTTCAAACCGGCAACTGTCGTCTATGAGTCTAGAAAGCATTTTTGTAACTGCTCATGTCTTTCTTTGGTTAAGTGTAATTTACTAAATGACTCTATGAGCTCTAAACATCTTTTGGTTCGTAATTGTCTCCACACCCCTACCGTATATTGCTTTCATTATCTATTGGACTTAAAATTTTCATCCATACGCTGCCTATTAATTTAGTAAACGTATTTTCGCAAGTTTTGTACTACCTACCGTATTTAAATATTTAATTACTGAGGCTATTTTTATTCTTCGTATCAGTAGTAGTACATTGAACACTCATACCTTTAATCTGCATTTTCCACTTACTATTGTATAAATCGTATAGCGAGATGTCACCGTTGATATTATCACCATGACTGGTTTAACATTCTTCATTTACTTACATAAATATTACTGTGTACTGGAGTGAAGCTCGATAAAGATGCAAACGAGAATGAAATTATCCGTTTGTATGCTTTATATGAAAGTAGTCATTAGAATAAACATCAAGCTAGTTAAACAAATACAATCAAACGTTAAAAGTATGAAAACAAAGATTGCAAATACAGGCTTTCTGATTTTCACTAATTTCTATCAGTATACTAATTATCTTGGCACAATTTAGTTGTATAAAATTAATTCACCTTAATATATATCTTTTGTTAATGTAATTTACCTAGTTACAAACAACTTTATACTCACCTGATGAATTGTATATGTTGATTTTGAAATGGTAACAGCTGTTTTGTTACGTTTTATTATTCCCACTAATATTTACCATAATTTCTGTATGATTGATGTTCAAATAAAAACCTACCCATAATGATTGTAGACAATTTGTTTTTGTATTAAGCGTTAACATATGCTACTGATGATGCTATTTTTTGCCTAATAATTCACGTATTAGCGTAAATAACACAATGTAACTGTAATCATTGTCTAGTGAAAGTAAACCCATTCAAAATTTAGTATTTAATAAAATCTCAATTAGCACACATGTTTTATATAAGTTGACAAGAATAATGGTAGAATGTTTAACATCTGCTAGACGATCAGTAAAAAATGAGTGAATAGTATATAACCTAGTACATTAGTATGTACTACATATGATACCATGAATTAACTATTTTAAGAAATCGATACACTGATATTGTTAAGAAGTAACAATAAGAAATGAATGATATATTTTGACAAGTGTAACGATAATCGTTAGTAGGAAATATACAATAGGAGAATATGAATTAATGTTAAGTAAATATCAAGGTATTTATGGAATTTATAGTCTACTTCATTTTATTTGTTTTTTCATAGACATTCAGCAATCTAAATCTACTCGTCGTATACTTTTTCTTTAATGTTCAGAAGTAATGAAAGTTGATGTTATTATATGTAATAATAATAATAATAATATTAATTAACGATCAATTATTTTCTAGTAAAATTAAAAGTGTATTATAATTATCGTTTTATAAAGTGTAAACATGAGATAATTAAAACAAAATATATGTAGAAAGTATATGATCTACTAAAAGCTTAAATAAAGTCACTTGAAAATGAAAACACAGAATGAAAAGTTTTATGTGTTTTTTTTTAAACTAGTTATATAGTCACTGTGACTGAATGCATCAACTAGATCCATATTCCCTTGAAATGAATATATTGAATTCGACCAAGCACATACAGTCATCTAAGCTGAAAAGGTTCTTGTTTAAATTCAACTTAGATATTATATGAAAATTAAAAAAACTTTCACTCATTAAAAACCATTCCTTTTCTTGAATGCTTATTCATGTAAATAATATAATTTCACTTGACTGAATAGGAATTCCATCTAATAAAATCAGTCGACTGTCACTAATCAACTTTGTAACTTAATAAATGATGTCATACACAATTACTTTAATCAAACCTTAAATATGGTATTTATGTTTCGAAAAAATTATAATAGAAACCTGGAAATGTTCATAGCCTTATGCTGTAGTTCTAGTGTTTTCCCTACAATTATCATCGATTGTGAAATAAACAAATGTGAATATACCCCAAGTGGGATGGCTAGTTTTGTAAGGATTGGTTATTTAGTTGAATGAATATGTCACGGATTGATGTTAGCAGGGTGCCATTGAAAACCATGGAGCAATGGACAGATGTTTTGTTCTACTTTGAAGCTCCAGGCCAACGCCTAACCCACTGCACAATTGGATCGGCATCCAATAGTAGAATTCTCACTTCCATCAATTTACAATATCTGGAAGAATATATCGATTGTCATTTGTGATAACTGTCTCACTCGCAACAAGTATAAATTCCACCAGTTACGACTACTCATTAGAACTTCAGGAATTTCCTGGAATTAGTCACTAATGACCTGATTATTATAGTTTAGTTGGAATGTCTATTTTTGTGGCGATTAGTTATTTCGTTGATTGAATATGCCACAGATCGATGTTTTCAGGGGTACCCTGCCAACATTAATCTATGACATATTCAATCAATTAAATGTAAATATCTTAAAATTATCCATCAAGTTAGCTCCACTAGTCGAATTTAATTAAAAAGTAATCTTATTTATTAGTAGGTGAAAGGTATTATAGTTCTTGATTGTGTATCATAATAGAGTAATACAGATCCTATACTTCCAACAAATCTTGTCATTTGTTATATTCGCGAAATAGTTTTTTGTGTTTACTTTATATATCACCTATCCACCTCTGATCACAAAAGTGAAAAATTCAGTTTACCAGAAGTCAAAAAAAAGTATCTGACTATGTAAGGTTTATACAAAACTTAATCCCAGCGATATAAAGCTAATTAATAATTTAAATCATGATAATATGTAACTGGAATATATTACCAACGGATTGCCTAATCCTCTTCTCCTGTACACTTGTTATAGTTTTTTTACTTAGTTTATTCAGGTTAAAAATAATGTAGAACATAAATACGTAATCAGGAGTCCCCCATCCCGTTTAATAATATCACTTTGGAGTCCTAGTTCTGCTAAATAAAAAGTCAAATTTTGGTTTGTTATTTGCAGTGCAAAAGAAGTGTAATATTACCTTTCCCACAGTGTTTCTCAAAATTCACAGATTTCTTGAAGTTAATTGTATAAAATGAGAAAAGCTTATTTCATTTAAAGCAATAAATTAGTAGTTACATAAGAAAATATGGACAGATTACATTACATTCATAAGTGGACTATATTCTTAAAGTTATATTAGTGCCTCTTTCTAATAAAAAGGCTTAAAATCGCTACAGTAAACTACGTTTGATTATTCAATGTGTTATAACAAAATGAGTTGCAAATAACTGTCATTTTTATAACTATTAAATAATTAAATAACTGTTACTGGATTATTGACTTCGCATCATATATCATGAGATGACCATTAGAAAGCCGAATGAGCATTTGAAACCTGCATCATCATAATAAGAGACTTTTCTATAGCATGATAAATTGTAAAATTTAATGAGAAGTTCAATAATAAAGCTGAATGGTTATCAAATACTTATTAGTAGTTTAAAACTGGTGTTTAATTGAAGTCAGTTTATGATATCATAATCAAAGAACTATCCGTCAACACTTAATTATTACATTTCAGACTTTTTAAACAAATTTAAAATAAATAATAAAGAAAATTTAATGAACTTACTGTAATTTTAATGTTTTGTATAATCCAAAATGAAATAGTGAACATGATTATTATTGAAAATAAAAAAATGGTGTAAAATAGCTCTCCATTAGAATGTATAAATTTGTATTTATTTTTTCCTAGATTGAATTCCTTGTTGTTGTGACTGTTGCTATGAATGTGAATGTTATGACAGTCAATGTTAAGCAGTAGTTTGTTTTAAATTTATATATACATTAATCACAAAGATGCTGATTATGTTTATACGATTTAACATTTTCAATGAAATTTTTAATAATATTTTATTATTTACAGAAAAGAGGAATTTTCTGATTGGTTAAAAATTCAACAACCAATTATAGTTTATATAATTATAAGAAATACTTTTCATTAGTTGATGACAAGGAATAATGAATGAATGATTCAGAATAACATTAGATCCTATAGTTTTCAAAAGCCTATACGAAATACGCAAACATAACAGATAGGATAGCCTAAAATTTAATCTATCTATGCCAGATAAATAACTCATAGAAACAGAAAAAATGAATGAATCTCCAACTTAAGCTATCCTCAGTTGCAATAGCAAGCTTTCATGCACGTGTTACACCGGATAAATTAGATGAACAAGAAGAAAAGGTTAATATCAGCACCATCGAATACGGACCACATTAACGAAAATTTAACGAACACAATGTTTGCAGCATTACCGCTACATATTACCTGCATGATTAGCAAACAAGTGGTTGGTATCTCAAGTGAATGAATCTCCTGTTAACTTTGAATTTATTAAGTTCAGTAGAAGACATTATTATTGAAGGGATTAGATCAAAATTATGCATGCATTAAGATACAGTTGTCAGCAATTTCGTGTAACATTCGTTTCAGAAATTTATTTGAGTAGCACCTTATTTCATGACTTCAAATAATAATTCACTGCTTTATTTCAGTTACATTTCTATCCAACTGTTTCATCTATTTAAAAAATTTTATCATGCAACGTTTTACACGAATTTTTATTTTTTAAAAACATATCTCCATGTCGATTTGATATCACAAATTGGCCTGAATCAGTCATCAATTGACCAACAGGAAGTAGTGGATAGCTGTTTCGTTCTGGTATAGTACTTTTCGGCAGTGCGCATCCACGATCCCATGTTGGGTGTGAGATAATTACCCACCGAAGATAATTGATGAGGTTGTTAAAAGCAAATTTCGAAATATCAACAGCTGGGGACTAGCTCAGTAATCTAACAGAAAAATGCTAACCACAAAGCTGGAAGTTCTTAGGCTCATTCCCTGGTGGGGCTACAGATGTATACTAACAAATTCAGTGCCTAAATCATCAAATCATATTTTACTCTAAACGTAATTCTAGCTTTACGTTACCTTGTTAAGTAGCTTAACAACTAGTAAATGAACAAAACTTTTGTATGAATACTGTGCATTTACTGGTAGATTATTAGTTAACTTTTATTAGCTACACTTATTATTCTTGATTTTACACTGTGATTATAACTTTTCAAATTAAATTTCTAAGGTAACAGATTAAGGGAACACAACTTTAAGAAAATTATTTGTCAACCAGATGTTTAAATTTATCTTTTCATGAATTCACTAAACGCATTCAACCGTTTAAAACACATAATCAACAAAAATATACTTTTCTTATCACTATAAGTCCATTTACCGTTAGACTAGCTATCTATATTGATATTTACTTTACATTAACTACATAAATATCGTTGCAATATACATTGATTTAGCAACATATGGAAGATACCTGGGTAATATAAAGGATAGTAAAAATATCTTCTTTAAGAAACAATGTAATCATTCTTTCTCAGTTATTTAAAATGGTCCTAAACACAAGTATTTCTGCCACCAAGCAATTTCAGTTTATTGAAAAATATACAGTTCACATAGTTCTGAAAAACTAATTCAATAAAATTTATTCGTTATGAATATCTGCTAAATGAATCTGTTTATGAAGACGATAGATGGCAGATCTTCAAATCACTTACACTTTAACAGATTATTATTAATTTAATAGAAAAAAGATTATAAAGCTTAAACTTAATTCAGAATGATATGATACTGTGAATAAATTTCAATTTCTAATTGTTTACTTACAGTGGCAAAACTGATTTTACATGGCAATAATTGAAAAACTGACTTTATTCAAGCATATCAAAGTTCTGTAGATTAACTGCGCAATTTCATGACCACAAAATACTTAGCTCTCATAGATAGATAGATAATGAATTTTGTTTTAGGCGTAAAACATCTCTCAATATGTGCTTCCTTATATATATATATATATATATATATATATATATATATATATATATATATACATAAATATGGGGGTGTTTACTAGTTGTCGCTTACCTTTAACCATGAAAACATTCTTGCTTGTTATTCTACATAGTATTAGCTTATACTAAATAAGAATAGATATTTACACAAAATAATAGAATGAAAATTCTAATCCAAAATCTCGAACTGTTAAAATGAAGTTGTATGACTCATTTTAATGGTTTGTAGAATGTGGTGAAAAACCTCAACACAGGAAATGTATTCAATAATAAACACAATTTGTCCCGTTACAGTAGCATTTATTAAGCGCATTATGTTAATAATAAAAAGGAACATTGTACTAATCGCTTGCAGGAATCTTCCTTTTACCTGAAAATGACATTATTAATAAAATCATCAGATTAGATTGTTTTTTTTAAAAATTTTCTCTGTCATATTTGGTTAGGGTAAATTGTTGTTATAAGCTTAAAAAACTCATTCATAAAACGTTTTTCAACATACTTTGTCGTTTAAATCAAAAATATGATACCTTATGAGAAGGAAAATTTGTTGTAAGCGTGTAAACAACTTAACACTGTTAAAAAAGTAGACACTAAGTAAGTATACTATAAAATGTATAACTATGTTTCAGAGTATAACGTGGTAGATTAATATTGGAATGATTAGTCCAGAATACTGAAAATGTGCAATGTATCTTTTTTGATTCGCACTACCTAAACAGATAAAGTAATAATTTTACCTGAAACCAATAAAATCAAGTTTAGCATTTCACAGTTTAGTCCTCATTCATTTTCTCTGTCAAGTACAAATTGTAATCCTGTGATAGAATTGAATTATTACGATCTTAACGAAAGAGGCCTAACATCTCATAGGCTACAAGGAATCTCATTGTTGTTTGCATTTGTCACAGATTGATGCTCTTTGGATACTATTTAAAACCCGGGAGAACTGAACAGCTATTTTGTCATAATACATGACTTGTTAAGCAGCGTGCATTCTCGATTCCGTTAGGGAATATAAACATTGAAACGTAATACCTATCTCCACAAAACCACCTCAATTAAATCTTATTGTTATTAAAAATCAATGCATATACTAGTGATAAATATAGAGAAATAAAGCATAAAATTATTTATGAATCAACTAGCCAACATTTCCCTACTCTTCAGTTGTTAAGCAAATTATAACATTATTTTTATGAAAAAATACTACAATGTTATTTTATATGTAAATGTCAGCTGAACAAGTTACTTAATGTATGAATATTTAACTTAGAAAATAATACGTAAACTTACACCATCACTTTCGAAAACTTTTTGTTATTACGAAACTGAATATCAACAAAACTTTGATCATCAGTAGACTACGACTTGAAGTGGAGTCGATAGTATTTGCTACTTCTAAAATGACTAATAAGATTCTTTACAAGCAAGAAAATACAAATGCTAGCAGTAGAATGAATCTTATGTCTTGGTAACTTCTAATTTCCCAAATCACAGTTAATGATAAAACTTATATATCGTCAAGGAATTTTCATATCGTACTTTAAATTTGTTTTTCTGTGACAAATTAATGATTAAACTCACATTGTTCAACTTTAAATGCATGTAATTCTCATAATGCTATACTATTTGTGTGATATTGTTTAGATTTCGTCTTCACATTACAGTGTCAAACATTAAATTACCTCCATACAGTAATCAAAATAATGATGTTTTCACACTTAAAGTCTACGTTTATTTTATGATCTTTTTATTTTTCTCAGTAACAATCAATTCAAGATTAATCAGAATTTGTAAGCGATCCAAACGAATTATAAATTTTACCCTAGATCCTAGTACTCAGTATGTTAAATTAAGTTCAATAAAATTTTTGATTCACTTACTCATTAAGATAAACGTTAATGGTTGTCTATTACTTTAGCCGACTACAAAAAATAACTGATACTATAATCTTTATAGAATAATAATGAAAGTTAGGAGTTAGTGGAGCTCTTGGACTTCTTCATGAACCATTAGAAACTTTTACTTAGGTTCATTTATTATTTAAGAGTTCAGCTTTGTTTAAAAGATGGAAATAAACTGATCTGTCATTGTTTAAGTTCCTTCAGTCAGACACTCAATGACAGTCACTGCTTACTTTGAACCTGGTTGTCACAATCCATACAAACAAAATATCGCAAAGCACATACAAGGTGACAAACAATTAAGTCGGGACTGCAATATCTGTAATAGTAAGTAACTAGTTGCAAAGAACATAATAAATCATAACTTAGCAGCAAGAACAAGATTATTAAAACGTTGGTTATCAGCTGTGAAAAATATTTCGGCAGCTGTCGACTCAGTGATTTTATTAGTGTCGTCACAAAACTGGACTACGTTTATGACATAAGTTCATTAATAACCAGTATAAATCAAATAGAACAGTAAATTTTAAAACGATTCAAATGTCACGGCAACGCAACTGCTCTAGATTTGAGTAGTTTACCAAATAGTGGTCTTTAAGCTCATTCACTTTCTCTGGATATAATATTCATTCCATTAATATAAATCAAATCAGTAAAAGAAAAAGCTTTTGTTTGCAAAACATGTTCTTGATCTACAGTCTCATATGTAAATTTAAGCACAATACGAATCGAATAAAAAAACACTATAATTGATTATTATTGAAATTTACTGATAGTAAAATGATGTAGCAACATCCCATTGAGATGAATAACTACGATGTTCTAAAGTAAAGGCAAATTCTTGGTTGAGTAATAAAGACCATTCATTGAAGAGAAAACATTTGAAAATAACTGTAGACTGTTTTTTCTCATAAACACCACACTTTAAATGAATTAATGAAATAGATAAATGTTCAATAAAAAATTTCTTTGAATCATTTTCTTTTAACGACTTTATTCTACGTACTAATCAAACAGTATAAAATGATTTAATTAAACAGTTATATAATTATACATTGAAATAGGTTGAATGTTTTACAGAATTTGATTTCATGCAGTGCAATTAACAGTGTTTTGTAAGAGAAAAAAAATAGTTAAACCAGTCTGAATAATCTGCAACACTCCAAATAAATGAGAAATTTCTACGATTTCATAAGATTAAATGATATTTAGATGAAGAAAGTATAATTTACATTTAAATCTTATAAAATCTAGAAATAAAATTTGTAGATATTGCAAATTAGTAAATGATATCACTAGATGTAAACTCACTATTAATAAATATACCATTAACTGAACCTGTATGTTATACTTGTAACTAAATAAATACAAATGGAATAGATATTGAAATTTTAGCAGCATATTTAAAGAAACTTATTCTATGATGTACTCTGTACATGTAGTTTATATAGGTAAGTAGATAAGATAATAATGAGTTTGCCACTGGGGCTATTATTAGTTAGTTTCTTCATGACCAAACGAAATACATAAACCTTGAATTTAAGGGAGATATTGCGAGCGATATAATTAAACCATGATTAGAGAGGTCGATTAGAAAGACGTTTGCTGCAGCAACTCATCGTACATCTTTCAGGAGGCACCCACTTATATGCCTCTGACTAAATGACAAGTTACTACTAGTGACCAGTTCAGTTCGCATTTACCAGTCTACCTGCTTTTGTGGAGCTAGGTACATAGGTTGTTCATCAAGGCAGCTCCCTCATCGTATCCGTGGGCACCATTCAGTATGGTTGAACAAAGAACAGCGTAGTTCAGTTGTCTCCTCTATCCTGCAACAAATAATAGACTTAGGTTATTCAACCTTGCACTCATCGTTTGACATAATCTATAGAATTAAGTCAAATAAACCAAGAGGCCTACGTCTAAACCTACTTTACGTTGCAGAAGGTCTAGCGATCCACAATTTGAGACCTGAGTTGTGCATACAAAAGAAATTTGTAAAATCGCTTTTTTTGCCATGGCCTTAGTTGACAGCTCACATTATTCGGTATTAGGATAAACTTGTATATTCCCGTTGATTTGTTATAGACTAAAGCTGGTCAGTCATTGCTATATGTGCATCCTGAGCGGATTGCCTCGATATAGCGAATTTTTACAAGTATTATATAAGTTGGATTGTGACTGGCAAGTGGAATCCAGAACGCGCGTTTCGTCCTATTTGTGACTCGTCGGCTGGATGTACCTGCATCCAGGTACATTCTGCAGGTACATCCAGCCGATGAGTCACAAATAGGACGAAACGCGCGTCCTGGATTCCGCTTGCCAGTCACAATCCAACTTATATAAGCTCACATTATTCGTTTTACGTATTTATTTATTTGAATTTTTCGGAATAATCATATTTCATCCCGACCCCTCCTCATTCACGTTTGTCACTATTATAACAAGTACCATTATTATTATTACAGCTATTATTATAACTACATTATTAGTACCACAAAGATTGTCTCTAACCAAGTTTTATCCATTTTCATTCACGACTTTTCATTTTAATCTAATGATACTTACAATTACTGTCTCCACTTTGCTGATTACAAAATCTCTCTGTTTTATAAGCCCACCTCTACTCCTTCAATTACTAAATCATTATTCAAAGCACTCAGTAGTCAACACTTTCACGTGACCACTAATCAAAATTCTTATAAAAACTTATTGACCTATGATTTATTACATATACAGCTTGACAGTGAAACCATTGAATGAATGTATTTTAATTTAATGAATATATTTAAACTAATGAAACTTACATTGTAGTCACGGGGTAAGAGAAAATTATAAAGGTAGAAATATAGGTTTAAATTTAAAGGAATTATACGGACTCTTCATAGGTTTCTAATTCTGAGTAACTGAAACTTTACTAAAATAGAGACTGTACGAAATACATATTTTGCGAAAATCCACTGAAATCTTTGTTTAGGCATACTTGCATAAACATAATTACAAAGTCAGTTTGCTTGAAGTGAACTCACTTGTAAAGTTTGTATTAACTAATACGTCATAGGTCTACAATAGAGAAATTTATACCGCTTTTAAGAATGCAACATGGAGTACTAAATGGTTATTTCAATATTGTATGGAATTTCTCTTCATCGCAAAGTCATGACACCATTGGATATTAAATCATCAATGAGTCATTCATCATTAGTACTATCGAATATTTGCCACGCTATATTATAAATTGGTTAAAGTGAGAATCTAATGAGTGGATGCTGGTGTACAAGGTACTGGTGGTTATGATTTGCCGTGAAATTTCGTAGACTTCGGATGGGGTTACGGGTACGCAGGGACGGGAAGTCTTACATGTAGGCAGAATATTTGTTCAGTGCTCTCTCTTTTTCATCAGTACCCAACGGAAACCAAATTTCGATGAATAAAGGAAATAGTGAATTAAAATCTATCTCAACAAAATCACTTTAACTAAAGAATAAAATATATATCACTCACTGTAATAACGAAAATTGTTACAACTTAGTAGCTCGAATCACTCTAGAGATTAGTTGATGTTAGGAGTTATACACGAATATCAATTATTGTTCTAGTTTTCTACTTATTAGGATATAGCAATGGTATCAGCTTTATTATAAGGTATTATATTTCAGTTAATTAGTATGAATATACACACTTTAGTCTATATATTTTGATTGATTTGCAAATTACCGAACGCAGTGAAACTAACACCAAGTAAATTCATGGATACATCCAGTAGTGCATCAAAAGAAAACTAACCGTGCAATATCAAAAGACACAAAAAAGTTCATACTTTCACTACTGTTCGTGTCTCGCTAACTTATATCGATCAAAGTCACATTATAGGTCAATGCATATATATATATACTTATCAGCTACTCTAGCTGAGTTTGAAATCTGTCTGGGAAACATAGAGTTTTTATTAATATAATCTAACTTGTAATACAAACAGGACGAAACGGAAACTATCTTTAGATAAGTGAATAAGACAAGCATTACAACGACAAAAGGAATAACAATGTTCACCTATAAAGTAACGTAATTTTTTTCCCCTACCACTGTAATAAGTGCTGAAGTTTACAAACAACAAAAAAGTCAAAATTAAGATTTAATGAATGAAACAGTCTACAAAACAACTTGTACATATGTCACTTCTACTTAATCCACATTAGATTTACACTGCTTCTATTTTCTTTTATTCAGAGAAAATTTTGTGTCTACTTTGTTAGTATGTTTCAATATAATAAAATTTTTAGATAGTAAAAAAGGATGTAACGGTGAAGTAAAAGTTTCCCAGAGTATATCGAATCACTAAAGGAAAAACTGATATAGTATGAAGGATTTGTGGTTTGATAATAAATATACAACTGGTATACTTTTTATCTCGTTCGTTTTCTACAGATTAGATATATGTGAATATCTCTCTTGTTTAAAGCTTAGTATTTTAAAAAGCTTCATTTGATTTATCTAAAAACTTTAGAAAAAAAGATACTCGTTCGTTGTCAAAGTTGAAAAAATATGTGTTACTTTGTATTTCGGTATTTGTAATTGACACAATGACAGTGAGCTAAATACAATATGATGAGGAGAAGTAACCTCTATTCATATGAATTATTTCTGTATTATTAGTTTTTCCACCAAAATATGGTAATCTGAGACGTATATGTATGTGAACACTTTCATCCAAGTTGTTTAAATGCAAATCCGATTTAAGTTGAATCAATGATGGGATGAAGATGAGAAAAATAATGATACAGTAAACACTATAGAACACTTTTATTTGAATACCCTGGACAGTAAATAATACGTTCATCATCTATACAAGTATTGTGATTTAAATCCGGTATAAACAACACTTTCATTTATTTAGTTAGTCACAAACGTATAAAATACATTTGAATATTATTCAACAGTATCCAGTCAGAGAGATCACTGGAAATAGTCATTACTTTGTTTTAATAGTGAAATAACTTATCAATGCTGATAAAACTATTCAAGAATGGCAAAAATTGTAAAATATACTTCATTTTCAAGTGTATATGCAATAATAATTGAATCGGTTAGTTTGAATATAATCGAAGATAAATTAACAAAGTTCCATTATAGTTCAATCTGGGATGCGCACTGTTGAGAAGTTCCACACTAGAACGAAACAGCTGTCCAGTACTCCCTGGTTTTTAATAGTATCCTGCCAACATCAATCTGTTACATATTCAATCAAATAAAGTGCAATTAATTGATTATATTATCTGTAAATTTCGTCATTATTAATTTAATTGAGTTGATGATGGAGACGGTTTTTATGTAATATTATAACTTATTCAAAATAATCATAATTTCGATGATGTTTTCCAATGTATACACAAATGTCTCAGAATAACAAAATGATTGAAAACCTAATGGAATTTGTTGTTGTTTTTATTTAATGGTTATTTTTAAACAACTTTCAGAAAGATCTTTACTTGTCTTTTCCTTTTCTTTTTTTTTTTATTTCTGTCAATCTTTGTATAAGAAAGAAAATTAGAAATTATACTTATTTAACACAAACATTCATATAAACACGCAAAATTCTTGTATTTTTCACTGAAAGAATTAAATTAAAGAAGTAGATTTTATCTTTTACTAAAATCTCTTTCAATGAATAAAAAATTTTTGTACATTCATTTTTTGATATAGAAATGGAGTAGTAGATAAAATGTATACTTTTTGTTGTATTTAATATTATTACTCTGTATAAGTTTTCCACTGTAGACTATTACCAATTATAGGTAAACTGGAGAATTACAAGTTAAAGATGATATTTTGTTATTTGATTAGTGTAAATTGAAGAAACTAATACACTTGAAGTAAACTTTAGATATCTAGTGAAGAAACAAGATATGTATCAAAATCTATTGCTTACTTTTCTATGTTGCAACACAATGTGTCAAATATAAGTATCGATGATTTGCTAAGATGAGATCTTATTTGCTATATTGTGTAAAACAGACCTGTCATTGAATCTAACTGAGGTATTAGTTCATAGCATTTATGAAGAGAGAACATATTTCCTGATAAATTCTTACCAAATGAATTAATAATCCAAAGTGAATAGCCAAATTTACGACAGAGGTATCTGTTAAAATTACAACCTACAAAGTTAGGATTGCAAGCGAAGTAACATTATTAGTTGTCAGAATGACTCTTAGATTCAATCGGTTACTGAGTCTATTGAAATCTCCAGGGTAATCATGAACATCAGAAAAAATATATTGGAGGTCTGGGGGTTGGGAGATGGAATATTGGACAACAATTCGAATACAAACCAAAATAAATGTTGACACGTATAGGTGTAGTATATAAAATAATTTGAATTGACAAAATGGAGCGAATGTTTATCAAAATTTTTCACTTGATTAGATGATGACTACTAATAATTATCATTACACAAAGATAATAAGTAATGATAAGAATAATATTTGAAAAAGTAAACAAAGATTTACAAAACTCAAAAAGTGGGGGGGGGAAATACTTTTGTATATTAAGTAATTTTAAAAGATATTTCTGTTTTAATCTTAGCAACTACTTTAGATTACTGATTAATTTCGATTTATAACTATGCCAAACCAGACGCAGATTTATCCAAAAGTATATTCCTAGTCCATAATTGCTTCGTCTTAATACAAATGAGATATCTTTAGACAGTTAAATGTATTAATCAATGTATCCATTGTCATAATTTGCATATAAATAAATGTTAGTATTATTCAAACACTGTGGTACACACCTTTCTGTAAACTTTCATAAGTCGAGTAAACGTAAGTTCTTCATACAACTCTATTCATGTTTATATGCTTACACTTATAAAACTAATAAATATTAATAATGTAATGAGATTTAAATGAATTTCTTGGATTATTTAATGAAAAATTTCACATACCAAATAATTCGTTTTCAGAAGTTACAATTTACTAATTAACGTTTCCTTTAGGTTAAAATTTTTTTTAAATTCTTCTCGATAGAATCATAGGTTTAAAACAATTTGTCCCTTTGATAAATTTGGATAATGCAATAAGAAGACGAATTTTATCAGAGCTATGTGATATATTTGCGCAATACATTTCGAACAATCTGATCACACATACACTTGTTAAGGCATTTATATATGAAAAAATAAAGGTCACTAGACAATTAAGAGTATAAGCTAAGTAAACGATATCCAAAGAAGTTCATAAATCGATGGAAATTTCGCAGTATGGTGAAACCTACTGTACTACTAGCACCCAAAAAATCAGTTTATATCACATTACCCTTCAGAGGTGACTCAAATAGCCTTGTGTTAAAACAATGGCTTAAGTCAGTGGTTAACAGAGCATTTTATGCTGCTGAGGTAGTTGTAGTAGAAAAGTATAGGTCATTGATTCACAATATGCCTAAACAGCACGTAAACGAATGCATCACATCCCACTGTATCTATCAATTTACGTGTATGTGTGGACACACATATATAGGGAGGAGCAATCGTGAATTGCATGTAAGGGTAGCTGAACACATACCTAAATGGCTCCGAAAACAAATGGACTCGAAAGGAGAAATAAAAGTACAGGATAAACAACCCTCATCGTCTATCGCCAAACACTTAGTTGAGACAGGCCACATAGTTGATATCAAATCAGCCTTTGTGGTGTTGTATAAAAGTGCTTTAGGACGTATACTAAAGTTTGTTGAAGCCTTAGCTACGGAAGTTCAACCCCCCCCCTTGTGTGTTCAAAAACAATTTGTACTTTCCCTCAACCTACCTTGGTAGAGTGTTACTTACATTGTAATCTTTATTATCTTCGTTTACTTAGCTTATACTCTTAATTGTCTAGTGACCTTTATTTTTTCATATATAAATGCCTTAACAAGTGTGTGTGATCAGATTGTTCGAAATGTATTGCGCAAATATATCACATAGCTCTGATAAAATTCGTCTTCTTATTGCAGAATCATAGGTGCCAAGTATTTGGAAGATTCTAGAATGTAAACAAAACTGTGTCATTCATTATTAAAATAAATTATTTTTCAGTCAGTAAACCATATGAGTAAAACAAATCATTGGTTTAATTTTTGAAGATAATAACTGTATTAACATCAATGTAAAGATATACTGGTAAAAATTATATGATTTTGAATAGGATCGAATAAAAAATAGATCCACTCATGCAGAGATAAGATGTAAAAAAAAGAAAATTCTTGACAGTGAAATAAATTAACCAACTGAAGAATTGAGGTGGTTTTTATGAAGTTAGGTATCGAGTTTAGTTGATTGGATTTGTTACGGACTGATCTTGCTATAGCAGTGGTGAAAATCAGTGAGGACTGAACATCCATTTTGTCGTAGTATGGAATTCATCAGCAGTATTCACCCTCGGTCTCGCCAGTGATTAAGTATCTCTTCACTAATCACTGGATTTAGTGGTACACAACCAATAATAATCTATGGTGAACACAATTAACTGGCCAGCATTTTTTTTAATATTTAACATATTTCATGGATTCGTAGTTATTTAACGGAATTTATGATTTCCCACCAAACATTTATAATTTTTAAGTGGTTCATAGACTATTTTCATCAAGAACTGATATCAGCGTAAGCAACTACTGGGAGTTCATCAGGATTGACATAATATTTGTATTGTTTAAATGATGATAGCGACTATGATTTATTACAGAAATGTTTTCAATATTCACTTCTGCTACAGTGAGAATTTTTGTCGGTGAAATAATTCCATTACAATTGGCATGGTTGTTATGCTTCATATGTTTATTGTGCCATACTTCCTTCAAATAAGTACGTTCATTATTCATTTCGCTTTCCAAGCTAGTTTAACACTCTGAATGTTTCGGAAAAATTCATTTTCATAACAAATAGTTTTCTAATACTACGGATTTAAAAATCCATTACATACATAAACAAATTAATACTAATGAAAAGTCGAAAACATGTTCCTAAACAAACATGTACACCTACGACTTTAGTAAGAACCAAACTAAAGACATTTGTGTATTGATTATTAAACTTTATTGTATTATCAATACTGTGTCCATAGATGTCTTTGAAGCATTGTTCGTGTTTTCTGGGACCACTAATCAAGCAATACATAGGTTAGGAATATAGTACTAGGAAATTAGTTAACTACTTAAATTGATTAAATAAGAACAAAAACGAATAATTTTGGAATTCATTCGTTGATTGTTGAAATAATGTTCAGTTGAAGAATGAGTAAGAAATGGAGAGTAACAATAAATGTTTGAAATTAAACTGATGGTCAAGTGAGAGTGGTCATGCAAACGCTTTATGAATACGGAGGTCTGGAATATTCGCATGGATTCTTATACCCTCTGCTGTTTATGAGAGTGGGTCATCTGATTGCTAAATGTTAGTTTGTTAGGATCCTGTACATGACCTTGAAAGCTGTATTAACATTAATCTAAGGGCTCATACCGAACAGGTGCAAAAGAATTCAACTTTTTATTGTCGTTCTATGTCTTTTGATAGACCAAGAGGAATTATGCCCTAAAATAATATGATGGATTTGTTTTGTCTTAAGAATCATGTAACTGGGTTCATATGAGCAGATGAGCTAAGATCTCTGGTACTGACATCGAAATCGAGTAGTTTATTACCAAAAAAACAAATCAAGGAGTTTTAATTGCTCTGGCAACGTTGTAAAACCATGATGTCAATATTCCGCTGAACATATCATCTATAAATTGCAGATCCATGAGCAACTGGCATCTTTTGTACAGCTGACAATTTGATTTCAGTCATATGTCTTGTCACGAATTTCAGAGAATATCTATTCTTACCTAATAGCTCATATATGACTTTAAGTCCCATTTCGACTCTGTCTTTAGGGAAAATATTTTAAGTTCTGTGAAACAAGCATTTAACTCCACCTCTCTTAAATTTTTATGTTAGAAAGCTGAAGTAGTTGGCATATCAGAAAAAATTGGTTGTTTTTTTCTAGATACCTCTATTTGCTATTCTGTCTAGTTTCTTCACCTAGAAATAATATGCTGTTATCTCCTATAAATTCCACTATAAAAATAACTACCTCACTCACACTTTTGAGTTTGTCTAATAAGTTACATACATCATCTTTGTTTATCGAACTAAGAATATGCCAATTACATTGTTCTAACGAAAAGCTTGTTTGTTTAAGACGCATTTTGAAGAACGTCTTTTAACTATGCTAAAAAAATTTCCTAGAGTCAGACCTAGTGGTAACCACTGTGTAACTCCGTCACATTGTTTATGAAACCCTTTGTTGTTTCGATCCATCTTACATTGTTATAAACATATTTTTAGAATAGAAAATGCCATTCAAACCTCAATCACTTTATTTTCTCACATCTCTTAAATAACTTTTGCTTATGTGTCACTCTGATATGAAGGGAACAAATAAGTTTGAAATTACAGTCCTTTAAAACTAATCGACACGTAATGAATGCTTTATTATAGATTTGATTCTGCGAATGGTTTCTGCTATATTTAAAACATGATAGTGACTAGTTCAACTTTAGATATAAATTCTTTAAGTAAACAATACTCTAAATGTAGATCAATGATTAATCAGAAATATACGTTCAATCTAATCAATGAGGCAACTTCTAAAAAATAAATATAAAAGATTTTTAAAACTTCGTAAAAACATTTCCGCTTGTTTAAACAAACAATAGTAAATAATGTTAATTGTCAAATATCCATTCGAAATAATGATAATCTGTTCACTTTGATTAAACATGCTATTTACGCGCAAAAGTTAAATTAGTTCACGTTTCTGACTCACGGATGATTATATTAGTGTTCATATCATGATGCTTAAATATAAATTCAATTAGACTCTTCCAGACTTTTCATATCCTGACTAAAAATGGTATTTAATTAGGATAAGCTTGTATTTTCATGTTGATTTGTAATCGAATCAACAGGAAAATACAAGCTTATCCTAATTACATATATATGCCGGTTGCACAAGTGTGACTGTCTGGACACAGTAGCCTTGTAGTGAATGCGGTGGTGTTTCGCACGAAGCGGACTGAGTTCGAATCCCACTGTGAACATTAACATTGGGATGCAGGTACATTCAGCCGATGAGTCCCACATAGGACGAGACGCGCTTCCTGGATTTCGCTTGCTAGTCACAATCCAACTTAAATATATAAAAATGGTATTATTCTGTAATAAAAAGTAGAATGTATTCCAAAATTGACAAAAATGAATTACCTTTGGAATGCTTTTAAAATAATTTAGTGTATTCAGAGTAATGACTGATTATTTCAATATTTATAATTGAGTTATAATAAATTTATCTTTAAATTACTATAAACTGCATTATATTTTCAATGACACGTATGCCAGGTAGCTCAAGCGTTCCGTAATTGTACATTAACCTTTATTGTCTGAATTTTACAAGTGTGAAAAGTCATGGTTCAGAATATAATTCCGTGAATAACCTTTTACTGTGTCAAAAGATGTTCCATAAATTGGTTTACTTAATTCCAAGGTTTTGATTTCCATAAGGACCGGGACATTTTGGTTTACATAGTGTTTAATTATCATTCTACTAAATATCACACAGTCCTGTAAATTTTTCAAGAATATTGTCACATACTAATTTAGATCATTTTACACATAACTTTGCATCAGTCATCGTTTACAATGACTTTTATAATAGAATTGTATGAACAGTAGAAGTAATGATTATGGAACTTAGACTGATTTTTACTGATGCACGAGTTAAACAGAGTTTAATAATCAATCATTTTGCTGCTCTTGTAAACTCATAACAAATTGAACTCTTATTCACTAGAAGATACATGTTCTGACTATCACATTTGTATTTTGACCATCAATAAATATAGGCAACGTAGTTTTTTGTTGAGTATAAAATTAAAGATTCTAGCATAACAATTAACATTATTTTATTTCATCAGGTTCTCATCAGCTGATCACAACCCGTGATATTTTAAGATCAAAGCCAGAAATAGAAGTAAATGAACCAAAACTAGTAAAGTTGCATAGAAGTTAATTTGTATCAATATGGTTGATCAGATATTCGTACAGAGTTATTAAGGTCAAGGAAATGTTACAAATAAATTTTTAGTGCACGAATAACTTCAATAAAATTTAATAAAGCCAAATTTCCATTGATTAAATTGATAATTAAGGGAAAACGGATTACGAACGTGTAGGTAGAACATTAGTTCTGGGACAAGAGTTAGAAATGAAATGATTAATGAAACAGATTAAAAATTGACTTGATCGGAATAAGAAAAGCTGTTGATAAATCATATAGCAACATGGATTGTTGAAAAACATTCATATTTCGCATTAATATATAATGCAATCCATCATTTAAAATTTGAAATAACGTTCTTGGTGTCACAGAATGCTACAGCAATTAGTATTCTCAAGAATCTTTTAAGTAATAGTATACAGTCTGAAATTAATAGCAGTCAATTTTTATTAACATTTAAGTAAACTTAGTTGTGTTCGGGAAACTAACAGACTTGAATATATAGAATGCATTCAGTAAACTGAACTGGGCAGTATATGCACCCCAAAATCACTAAGTAGTTATACTAAAATTAGAAAATGGTAAAGAAAATGTTATTTTTCTGTTTTGTATATTTAATATCAAAAGGGTGTATATTGGTCAGTTATAAATGAATCATGGTACAATTTCGCACTCCATATTTGTTTCGTCATTAAAATGGTGTAACTACGACTCGAACATAATAGTAAATTTTACGGGAGTAAGAAAGCTAATTACTAAAATATGTAGCATTCTTTATCATTTAGATCTCGTCAGTATTGAATTTTTAAACTGGAGTTTATTTATAGATAGTTTCCTTTAATTACGGTCACTTTTTTACATTTCTCCATAATGAACAACCAGTTTATCCTATCTATGAAAAAACATCAAAATTTATATAATCATCATCCATCATTTATATGATGGTAAAAACAATGTAATTACATTTCAGATATCCCACTACAACCACCACCAATTTACCACCAAACAGCAACCATTTGTTCTACCATTTTACTACTAATACTAGTCATTTCATTTCTGGATTGAAACAAATCCAATCAAAAAAAGGATTAGCAATAATCAAGACTAATATAGATATTCACAGATTTTCCATTTCTCAATGATAATAGCAATCATCAACTTTAGAGTTGTGTATCTATATGTTAATTTGTTTTTGAACAAAGCCCTCAATATACTATATAAATATGTTTGAGTATTTATAAAAATCTTGTGAAAATATCAAATGGTTCATACATTTTTCACTTGTCATCTGTTTTCTTTACTTATTTATCTATATATTCCTATCAACTAAGTAGTGTTTTGAAAATCCTTCTTAAAAATTCATAGTAAAATCGAATCATTTCAAAATGTCTGCTTCTGATATATCAATAGATATTGTTTAAAATATGTTTACTTAATTCGTTAGTATAACCGAAGTGATTATCATATTTCATATTAAGAATTACTTTTGATAAGTCACAATGGTACACAAACACATACACACACACACACACAAAGAAATTTATAATTAATGTTAGCAGTTTAGTGAGTGTCAACAGCTTCAATACATTTTTAAGTAACCTAGTAGTAAAACTTTGGTACCAATGAAATTAGTGTCAACTAGGTGTCTGCTTATATAGCATAACGTTTACATGTCTATGCTTCAGAAATCTTAACATTAATGTATATGTTATATTAGATGTACATACAATCATATGTGACATGAGATGTTTCAAAAATGTTAAAATACTAATTTAGAAGGTTTCTCTACTTCGGTTAAAAAAACAATGTACAAATAAAAACCACCATTTTGAATTGAATGTTAAACATTGGTTTCCAACTTATTAATTGGAAAAAATGTTTATCAGATTGAATTACTTTCCATTGATTTTTTTTCCCTAGAAATCGCTTAGTAAACATTCAGAATTAAGTTTATGTAATTTGTATGCTTGGTGATTAAAGTTAATGACTAAAAACTTTTATATGATACAAGAACATTAGCTTTAAAGTATTTTGTCTTTTGATTTTGGCGTATATTATCAACGCCACTACGTCACATACATCAAGAAAATGATGAGTTAAAATCCAAAAAAAACGTTGAAATAATATTCAGAACATTGAATACTTAATTATAAAAAGGATTAAATGAAAATCAGTAGGCGGTATCAAGACTGAAGACTGAGAGGAAATAAATACTGTGTTGTATGAATGCCTGCAAGTGATATTGAGTCCTATTACATACTTGTTAATCGTCGTGTTTGATAATTTCCACCTAAATTGCAACTGTTAGTTTAAAAGTCAACCAAAAGATATATTGTGCTTGGTTATAGTATGTAATAAAACATTATAAAATAATGGAGATATTGTGATACTTTAAGTTCCTGTTTGTAGTTTTGATAAGGATAACTTCTAAGTTGTCTACATATTATAAAAGTCACCAACGTTTGGAAACTGCAAGTAGTCTCACTTGGCCATCACAAAAGAATGTTTCGCTACTACAGTCTGTAAGGAATAGAATAGTGTTTCTTCAGAATACTTTCCACATATAATCTAGTTTTATGGTAAAATTATGTTTACTTCCCAAAAGCCTTTAGTAAACCTCGTTTTATGTATTCTAGCTGAGGCAAAATAATCTTCACAGACTATGGCTTTCATTCTGTTCCAAAATATTCTATAAAAGTGTTATAGAATTATATATCATGATACTTCTAGGAATAACAGATTCAACCAAGATAATACCTATGGTGTGTTATTAAAAAACATAACTCAGTAATTGAATACAGATTTTGGTAATTAGATTTTGACCAGAGACTAGCTGTTTTTATTCAACAATATAAAATAATGAATTATGAAACTGTTGAAAAGAACAGTAATATTCAGTAGTATATGAATATATAATTATTTAGCGTATATTGTAGGTTATGCTTTATTATACTATTTCTAACTGAAAAGGAACTCAATCTATCTAAAAGCTCTTCAACAACAAAATGTCTCTTTCAATTAATTATTGTTTACCTATCCTATTCCTTTTAACATTCATACAACTACAAGAATGTATACACATACTTACAAAAGTATTTGGTGTATAATAAAAACGAATTCTTCATAGTCCACTAATATTTCTCATCTTTAATGAACCAACTTGATACAGTGTTAGCCTTTATAAATAATAATTAAAATATTTTATAAAAGCATTAAGAGGCACTCATTTCATTAAGATTTTTTTTATTCAGACCCTATACACTACTGAATTAACATACTAACTAATTATTTAATTCTATTATTTTTACAAATCCAAGACAAATTTGAATCTAAAATTGCTTTTGTAATTAATTTCATGAAGCCTTATAGAACCCTCAATAGAAAATATGATAGAATTATTGGAAAAATTTGGGGAATATAAAGCACATCGCCAATTGTAATAATACATGCATAACAAAGATGAATAAACACCTCTCTTCAATCTGGAACATTTTGACAAAATGCTTTGTGTTAAGGATTTGTATTTGAATAATATATTAAATAAGGTTGAATGTAAGTAATTTAACTTACCACAAGTATATAACAAAGTTTAATGACCACTTACAAGTTAGTTTATTCACTTTTTGGTTATACGTTGTGTGATGGACAAAGTTACTTAATCAAATATGCTCCCAAATAGCTATTCCAATTCTTTCAATACGTTTTCCCTGTTCTTCATTAATGACAATTGAAAATAATCCTTGTATCAAATACCATAATAGCCTATCTATTGGTGTAACCTTTATCAAGAAAGAAATTTTGCCACATAACATGCCGTAAAACTCCTCAGAAAAAAATAAATAAGAATTTGACATCATGAATTTGTCATGCAACTCTTAAAAACCAGAAAACCTTAGACAGCTGTTTCGTATTAGTATGCGGATATTCATTAAAGCGCCTCCACAACACCACAAGGGGATCATTCTCAGGACTTACGGACCTTACAGAAAACATTTAATTGTTAGACCACTGATCCCTGGTTTTCCGTACTTTTTCAATTTAAACCAATTCATTATGTCAAATTCAAATTCAGCAATCTCCACGACACCCAGTTACAAAATAATAGTTAATACAAAGAAGCTATTAGGTACCATACAAAAATATCATGTTATCCTGAAAATAAGCACTGGGGTGAACAGGGAAATCACTTATTTTTGAGTAAAGCATTGAAAGATCTATAGTTTTGTGTGTAAAATATTCAACCAGATAACTTCTAAACTCTTATGATTTGCCAATTATCTTCAATTAGAGAAGCACCCATTCCATTGTAAATTTCTAATTAAAATATGGGTATTAGAATTTAAATGTATCGTTTTTCTCCTGAGTTGAATAAAAAGGCTATCAAAAAAGTAGCTAAAAAACCTACTAATTTAGAGATTTAAACAGTACTAATAACTGGATATACAGTCACAATAATTAGGATGGCTGGAGTAAATAAAAAATGATCTTCGTAAGTATATGATACAATTTATACTCATTCTGAACTGATTACAGGAACTGACCACTTGCAGGAATTTTCATTGCAAACGCGAGTTTGTGTATGTTATTAATCACCTACATTTGAGGTAGTTGTCTTACTAAATGAATAATTTCTGTCGAAAAAACTCTGGAAACGACAGTTGAACATAAATTCTAAAAGCAAAATATGAGCTTTCGTTTAATAAATACGATTATGTCTTTCCTATGGAATCCTAGTATCGAGTATGATACTGGATGATTTGTATGCATTATGCACAACTTATAAAATGAATCTAGTAATAAAAGTTAGTACGGAGATTGTAATGAAGGCTGAATCAGTACAATGTGTACAATTTGTTCAGTAAAATGTGTTTAACCAACAATAGTGTGACAGCATTTCTACATATCGATATATCAGATTAAAGCTCGGACAACAGACTAATTAATTTTTGGTTACAAAGAAGTTCTGTTTACACAAAACAAATGACTATGGTGTGATAGGATACTATTTTTGCAAAATATCCAATATTAATCAAAAGAATAAAAAACTGTCTGACAGATAGAAATACAACTCATTACAGAAACCTTTACTGTTTGTAGTTAGACGATGAAACTTCTGTTTGCCCAAGAGTCGATTGGAAAAGTTTGTGCAAATTTAAAATTAGAAAGCTGTATACTGATTCAATTTTTTTTTGTTTCAAAAAAGAATACAGCGGCAACACAATTTACGAAACGATAGAAAGTTATTAAAGATTCTTGATTAGTACATATCTCCAACCCTGTCAAGGAACGAATTCCAAACCCATTTAGTCATACCACATGAACTTAAGAAAAAGGATTTAATTAAATGGTTCACAATTTTTAAAATTAACTAAATTGTTGAGAGATAAATGTAACCAGTGATTAACTCTTTTATTCTAACACTTTCAGAATATCTGAATTAAATTCTTTTAAGTTTATCTAAAAAATGAATTATTTTTTCCACTTCCTTGGTTGACTCAAACCACTAGTATTTCTCTAGTTCATACACTTTAGGCCAGAAAAACATTGCATAATATCATATACTTCAAGGTATAGCGACAAGAAGCATAAAACATAATGAATGAATTCGATATTCTTTCAAGAAATTAAAATGACTATTTAAAGTCAACATCAATTTGATGTTTCTAATAAATCAAAATTCTGATCAGTTTACTTGATACAATAGTCATACATACGTCAGATAACAAACTTACTACATTGAATCTTTGGAAACAAAAGCAATTTTCATTAAAAACAAAGTCGAAATCATAAATTAGTCATTTTTAGCAGTGGTTACAAAATATTTAATGCAGTTTACATTACAAACTAATGTTTACCTAAAAAGCTGTTTAAAGGTGGTATGTATTTTCCAAGGAGACGCCGTAATAATCTGATGTCAGATTGAGTTCTAGATTATTTGGGTTTCTTGAATTATTGTACTAATATTAAGACATCATTATTCTATGTAATACATATGCATATGTACAAAGTAGATAATAATCAGAATATTCTTTATTCTAAAATTTAGATTATTCATTCAACATATCATCGATGTTAAATAATTGAAAGTAATAATCAGGAGATTTCGAACGTAAGTATTTAGTTGGCATACTTTGACCACGTGAACTGTTACCTAGATAATCATAATTCAGTCACTAGTAAGTGATTACTTTGTATAAATGTATGAGTCGTGTAGAGATCCAGTAGCCTCTCAAATAGCACAGTGTTAACGTCTCACTTTGTGAAACCGGATGACCTGAGTTTGGATCCCATAGTGGGTATCAATCTCTTGAAGTTTTCGGATATGCTCCATTGATAAGTGTTAACCGACCCCAAACTATGATTTATCTCTGACAACATCTTACTATCTAAGATCAAAATATGTTACAGCCTATGCCATGATAAACTAATTTTTTAGTTTCTACTTAACCAAAGTGGTTGAAAATCATTAATCCAACTAAAGTTAATATACTACCTATTAGTGTCGAATATTTCATAGCAGAAGTTCTATATTATTTCTGTTTTTAGTCATTGCATCATTTAAAATACAAATACTGTGTAGACTAATGTATAATTTGATCATGAATTCGTTGAGGAAAAATTTGTTGGATAAAATTTGTAGTTATAATGCATTCATGAGAATTATACATTTATCTTACATAATCATAACATTATTCTTTTCAGTTTGTTAACTTAAATTTCAATCCACATTGATATTCTTCATTCTAATAAGAGATGCCATGCTATCTTTCACTGGTAAGATCACTTGTACTTATTTTTTTCATTCAGTAACACCATGAATATAGTCATTCTACTCACGTCAAATCTAATTGTTTTATCAGCCATTTCTGTAAACACATGAAATTATGATATACCTACTTCGTATACCAACACTCTTTTTAATATAAAAAGTTTTATTGTAGACGAAGATGTCAATGCTAAGCTATGATGAAAAAAAAAACAAACAAATTCAATAATTTGAATTTTTATAAAAATTCATTCTTTTATTCGTATTACCAATGGAAACTGAAAATGAGCGCCATTAAAATTTTTTGTAAAAAAAGTATGCGGTTGCGTGATCACAATGTCTAAAATCTGATAAAGAACTTATTCATTCAAATGAAATGATTTTATAGACGAACATTATAAATATGCAAATTCTTATCGTATTTAATGGTATTTTCTCATTTTCGTTATAATTGTTTATAGAAATATTATAGTTTGTCTACTCAAAAAAAAAAAAAACGCTAATATGCTTTACATTTAGAATTAGTTATGTTATTCATATTACACAATAATGCTTTTATCTAAATCTATTTTGTATTTATCTTACTACAGAAATTTTGATTGTTTATACAATAAGATCTATGTTGAAATGTACTTTATATTATCAGTGCGCAGATAAATCATAAATCATGCATTAGTTTATAGTATTGTGAAGAAATATGAATGTTACATGTAATAAACAAATTGTTAATAAGTAGTCATAAATTTATTGACTGAGAATTCATAATGATTAGCTTTTTTTTTTCAAACAAACCAATTTCTCTTAGTTTTATAGTTTCCTAATATTTAAAACTTATTGGATTATTAATATTTAGATATTATGGAGATTGTTAAATATGACATTTCAATCTACAAATTGACCTTAGGTAGCTATTAAAAACACACAATATTAAATAGTCACTAATTTCTACCAATGGATATGTTAGTAAGGTGCAACTCAGGTACTATAAGAGGTAATATTAAAAAAAAACTTTAAGTACTTAAGTAATAAATTATACTTTAGACTGTGGGTCAGTATTCAGTGATGTACACTTTCACTGCGTTAATGCAAAATCATCAGTGTCATTAAAAACAGATGACTTTTATTAGAGAAGTAAATAATTGAATTCTGAGTTAACGTTTCAACATTAATCAATATGACCTTATGAATCTGGATCCGTTCGTTGATGGGTTTTAGATCTGCATTGCCTACTAGCACTTCAATACATTTCATTTTTCATAGATTTTAGTGGTAATCTAGCTAATGTCAGTCCATGATGCAATGCATGTCAGGTTTATTTTAAAATGTCTCTAACTGTTAACACAGGAAATGAAGGTATATTGCTCAACTAGTAGTTATTTTTAAGCTGTAGAATTTCTAATACTATTTACTTATGATTATAAAGGCTATTACTGGTTAGCGATTTTTAGCAAGGTAGCTGTTTCATGGGATGGGGTCGCTAACTCCATGCCTAACCCTGCTTCTGGATTAGGACCGGCAGCAAACCTAGGGGGCTACGCCAGTTATCGAAACAGTTTCCACGGACCTCCCTATAAACACCGACCTACCAACAGTTGAAGAAATCAAAATATTCACTCGACAAATTAAGAGTAGCAAGTAAGTAGGGCCAGACAACATACTAGCTGAGGCACTGCAGACATATATGGGAGCGAGAGCAAAAATAATTCATATTCTCTTCAGGAAGATTTAGGAGGAAAAACAAGTCCCAACAGACCAGAAAGAAGGGTACCTCAGCAAAACGCCAAAGAAAGGAGATCTTAGAAAGTGCGAGAACTACAGAGGCATCACTCTTCTTTCAATACCAGGAAACGTCTTTAACAAAGTGTTATGGTAGCTAATGAGAAATCCGGTCGACGCCAAACTTCGAGATCAACAAGCTGGATTCCGTGAAGACCGACAGTGTACCGACTAAATCGCTACTCAACGATTCATTGTTGAACAATCAATTGAATGGATTTCAAGACTTTACATCAACTTCATCGACTATGAAAAGGCATTCGACAGAGTGGTTAGGATAATATTATGGAGCCTTCTATGACATTATGGCGTATTCGAAAAGGCAGTCAACACCATACGGAATTTTTACGACGGACTACATTGTAAAATCGTGCATGGAGGTCAGCTCAAAGATTCATTTGAAGTAAAATCCGGCGTCAGAAAAGGCTGCTTGCTGTCGCTCTTTCTTTTTGCTGGTGGTTGACTGGATCATGAGGACTGCAACATCTCAAGACACTCTCGAAATACAGTGGACAACATTGATGCAACCAGATGACTTGGATTTTGCAGATGACCTAGCTTTTCTATCCCACACACCATCAAATGCAGATGAAGACGAACAATGTAGCAGCAGCATCTGCAGCCAACAGTAGACCTCAACATACACAAAAGGAAGAGCAAACTCCTTCGATATAAAACAACAAAAACTAACCCAATTTCACTGGGTGAAAATTCTGGAAGGTATAGAAACCTTTACATACCTGGGCAGCATCATCGATAAACAAGGATAGTCTGATGCGGATGTGAGGGCGAGGATCGGAAAGGCAATTGCATCATTTCTACAGCTGAAAAATGTCTAAAATTCAGACCAACTGTCAGTCAACATCAAAGTCAAAATTTTCAATACAAATATGAAGACAGTTCTGTTGTATGGAGATGAAACTTGTACTGGGAACTACCAAAACCACCTTTCGGAAGATACAAGTATTTGTAAACAACGCTCTGCTTAAAGTACTTCGGATCTGTTGGCCAGATACCATCAACAACAACCTTCTATGGAAGAGAACTAATCAACTTCCAGCTGAGGAAAAAATGAGAAAAAGGCGCTGGAGGTGGATAGGACACACATGGGGGAGTAACCATCAGACTGTGTTACAAGACAATCATTAACTTGGAATCCTGAAGGCCGAAGGAAACGAGGAATACCCAATAACACATTTCGTCGAGAACTCGTAACAGACATGAAGAGAATGAAGACCCCTTGGGTATAGCTGGAAACGAAAGCCCAGGACACAGTTGGTTGGTGAATGCTGGTGGGAGGCCTATGCTTCACAAAGGGTAACAGGCATTGATTGATTGATTTGTGCTACGTTAATTAAAAAATGAACTGTTGAAAAATCACTTCGAACATTGATATAATAGAATGGAAACGTTGTTTAAAAAGCGCGAGTCAAAACTTTAAGTTTTAACTAAACCATGGATTGTAAATGGATTGTCAATGTGAACCTTAGCTATACTACCTTCAGTAATTCCCAACAAAATCATAAAAATAACTTTCATATTAGTCAAAATAAACAACTGTTCATCAAACAATGCTACAAATGAATCTTCAAAAAAAATTTTGTTTTTTCTTCTGTCCAGTTCAATAGGTCTTCTCTGATTGATATATTATATAGCACATAAAATATCTGATGTTGGAGAGTTGCATAATACGTATATACATCTACAAGTGGTTCCTGTAGAATAATAATTTATTAACACAAGACTGAGTGAAGTGAACTAATAAACTTTACACCTTATCAATTCTGTAAAGTGTACCACAATTATAATCTGAGTTAAAACTACCCTTCACACAATTTATGAACTCAGAGTTCATTGAAAAAATGGTAGTGTATTTATTGTATTACATCATGATAACAGTCAAACATAATTTAAATTCGTATCAGTCGAAAATAAGCTAAGTGAAGTGATGATTAACTCATCTCATTTGGAATTCATTTAGTCACATGATTTCATAGATTAATAGCGTTTCATATCTCTCTATTTTCGTAGAATAAGTCGTATATGAGCCAAACGAGATTTTTAATATACATGGTCGCAAAGTGTTACCTTAGCGCATACCGTGTCACATATATGCAAGTATAGTGTACATGGACAACCATGAACAGAAGAGAAGTAAGAGGAATGTCAAAAATAAAACTAATAACGAAAAATACATTAAGAACTGGCTATACTGATAGAAATAGTAATTTGTAGTGGGGCAAGTCCTAGAAAATAAAATTTAGCACAGATTTCAATAGACAACAAGTTGGCAAGTTTCACAATAAAGGGAATATAAAACGAAAACGATTGAAGAACATCCTGCTGCTGACTTCGGTCTTACATCCCATAAAGATATTGAGAGACTGTTGCTAAGTAATTCACATTATTATTATTATTCAGCTCGTTGTTGAAGTGAACTGAAACCACCAATCCCTTATTAGTAAAAGCAAACTCTTGAAGGTTGATTTCTTAAAATCAAAAGAGGCAAATTATGAAAGTATAACCTATAATAACAGTTAATTATGCCGATACTGTCTAATATACAATACGATTGTGTCTGGCTGGTTTGTCAGCCTTTTGTTCTCTTATTTCGGCATGGGCCCGAGTGGGCATAGAGCAGACATAGTGTAACCGACTAGGCACCTAATGGCGTTAATACTGCAACTACAGTTTTATCAACACCATATCAGACAAAGTGACTCATAATCTTCAAAATAATACAATACTAAAAGTATTAGTCTGTTTAGTTAAGCACTCCTGATTATTTTACAGAATATAACAAAGTAAGTCTTAATAAACATGAGGACAACACTTCAAAATATTATTATAAATTCTATGAGTAATGAAATTTCAACAGTTTCATAAATCAACACTTTGAATGTATGTATTAAACTTTGAAAATGTCAACTTGCTAATTTAATTGTGAACATGAAAACCATCGAAATTCAAAAATATTCATAATTAAACTTTAGTAACTTCTAGATATTTAGAACAGTGGGAAATTAAGAATAAATGTTACAATTTGAATGCAGAATGTTACAACAATGTCTAATATTCCAGATTTAAAACTGTTGACTTATTAATGATATATATAAAAACTCCTTTTAGTTTACATGTAAATTATATTTCTCTTTTGCATATATTTGTAACCAACGTTTTATGTGTAAGCATGTACATTATCTTTTTATGAAAATCTTTGCCGTATCCGCTGCTTAGTTAATTCATATTCATTTAGTGCAAATTACGTGTAGTCATTTTTTAATCAGACAACAATAATGCTGTTTGAACAAAGAAATCAATTATCATAGATAAGTTTTGGTACCTACAACAATACAAAACGTACAAAGTTTCAAGTATCTGAGATCACTTATCACTTTCTTTTGAATATGTCATTATTAAGAGAAGAGTTGAATTTATTCGTAAGGTCAGGTGAATGACATTTTATTGAATATGAAGTGTGTAGTTGAAAGGATAAATGAAATAAATTCTACTAACTTCATGTTTTAACGACATATTACAGACTCGGTATCCAGTTGCCTCAGTTAGTAGATAGAGGTAATATTCAAATATAAGAGTAAAACATTTCAATTACTAGGGGAATGAAAGACAAGTCTGAACACTAGACTTATTAAGATTGGAAACAAATAAATAACAGTTTACATATTTGAATGTGTGTACACTAAGTGATATGAAAGGAAATGTTCAACTTCATAATCATCATATATATATCCCGGTATTTTCTCAATTTACGCGACAAAAATGTATAAAATGCACGACAAAACATTATCAGATTAGGTGTCAACAATTTTATTTTTATACTTTACTACTCTTCATCGCGTTTACATATATCTGATAAAACCTTTTAAATTCTACAAGTCACGAAAAACAGTCAATCAAACACATTTACATACAAATGCATGCAAACAAGTGAACAAAGTAAACAATAACCAAATTGAATTTATATTCAAGTTTCAATATTCATAACTTATTTATCGACATAAGTAATTGTTCAGATCTTTTTAGTTTACTTAACATAACTTCAAAAATATTGATCAAGGTAAATGAAACTGTGTAGTATTCACAATTGTTGTATCATTCTATTCATTCATTGTCATCACTTGTAAGTAGTATCTCATTTTTACCACAAAAAAATAGTAATGATAATAATAAGTGAAATGTTTTAACAGTACAAAATAAAACTCAAAGTTAAATAAATCTAGAAAATTAGATAAAATCTTTCAAAAGTTACAAAAAAAATAAAATAGAAGAAAAAAGACGAAAAGAATAAATATGCCTTTATATACCTGATAGATAGATAAATACGTATTATTGCCTAGAATTTAATGAAATTATTATATGAAAATAGACAGATGATACATTTTAAACATGCTATTTATTATGCAAATAAGTAGATAAAAATAAGAGATTGAAATCATTATTTCATAAAGTATTCACTCAGTTGTTCATTTCACTGACTGCTTAATACATTCACTATATTATTCCACTGAGTGTGTTGCTATGTTGTTATTTTTATTATTATGTTATGTTATTTTCTTTTTACCTTTCTATACAATGTATAAGAATGGACAGTTGGAATGCATAGAAAACTAAAATATCTTCTTAGCGTAAATGTAATAATAATAATAATAATCAAGTAGTAACATAATTTGACGTATACAAATGCGTGCAAAGATATGAAAAAATATACAGACTACAGAGTGACAATTATGGAATGGTTTAAGATAACCATAGTGCTTACAAAGTCTGACCTCCAAGTAAACTGGGTAAATATTTCGTATTTTGCATACAGTAAATATTGCTAAATACATAAAATCACTATTTCAAAATGTGATTAAAGTTGTTTTGAATGATTACTTTTTAATGTGTAGGTGTTTAACATGATTATTTGTATATATTCACACCTCATATAAACTGAAGTTAAAAAATAAGTAAATACTTCACATCTTCATACAATCCCTTTAAATAAAACCATCACTAAAGAATAGTGACCAACATGTGTATACACATTCCTTAAATTAAAGTGATACATTGACAACTACACTTTCATTTTGAGGAATCCTAATTGATAATATTTGAGCAGACGATTTTCACTGAATCAAACGTAAGCACTTGGTTTAATGGTAATTCTAGTTGTGACTTCATTTTGAATCATCAGAAATTCATAAATAATCTAAAATTAGTTAAACTCTTGAAAACCGATAGTAACGACCAACTATCCTATTCTACTTTGCTATTACTTATCAAGCTCAAGTATTCATTGAAGGTAATACTAAATAACAACACATGTCACAGCTAGTTTAGCAATGTTCAATCACATGTAGTTCACATTTACTAACACATCAGTTAGTGATACACCACAATATTCAATAACCTTACTGATGATTATTTATAAACGATTCCAGAATAAGTTGATCCAATAAGCTATAATCCAAGAAAGCTACCTCAATTCGGTTCACTATTTGTTATAGGCTTAAAATGTTGTTAGGAAATTAGTTTGACAAATTGATTATAAAGCATAAATAATAGTCGCTGATATAAAATGTTGGGAGATACATTTATGTAGAAAATACACTGTGGAAAAGTATATATAAGTATACATAAATACATATTTAGCTGCAATTCATGCTTACTTTAAACAATTGCTCAAAGTACATAATTTGACTGATATATACATATTTTTATTAAATGATACTGAACGAACCCAAATGCATATCACTTTTGTCAGATCAGTAAAGATCGCATACTCATTTTCCAATTTGAACCAATCAGTTAAATCCAGCGAAGTTCTTACTAACCATGTCAGTAGCAATTCGTGATATCAATTGTATTTTCGTTATTTCTCATGCCTAACCATTAGATGAGATTCTGATAGATTTTCAAGAACGGGTAGTTTTAAATACATATTACGATTTGACTATCAAATGCCCGGTTTGAACTGAACCACATACCACTAAATATTTCTTTTCCTCTTACTCTTTCACTACATCTTAGCTCAAAATTTACTGTAAGTGTATTCACTTTAGTAACACTGGATGTGCTTTCTTGGAATCATTCAGTGTCTGTTTTTAACTACAACATGGACTATCCAAAATAGTCCACTATCAGAACCTCAGTCACACAAAAATAACAGTTCGCTTCGCGTATGCGACTTTCTCGTTTCGAAGTAGAATTTATCTTCCTTATGAAGTGTTAGGCAGTTTTCACAAACAAAAAAATCTATTATCCACAAAACAGTCAATTGTCGAGTTTTAGAAACCAACCTAGTTACTGTTTATTGGTGATTGTAAATCTTAAGGACAACTATATTATGTTTGCCATTCGAAAATCGACAGATGAGGTAGTATAATAACAAATATTTCCAAAAGATTTATCAAACAAAAATCTCTCAAAAAATTGAACAATTAAAAGGATTTGCAAGAATAAGTTCAATTTTCAACATGGTATTTCTGCGCTAACTGAATTACAATAAAATTTAATTCATTTAAGTTAAAGTTTGTTACATTGATAATTACTCAATGCAAATAACAGGTACTATCAAGTTTACAATAAGTAGTCTAATTATTAGCGAATAATTTCATTCAAATGTTAGTAGACGAACATTTTTATCCAGTTATTTTGAGAACTATACTGAAAGCAAATTAAAGTATGAAATTGATGGGTGCAATTTATGGTCATCTAGCTAAATTAATGATTATATATATAGGCAAGAAAGCTGTACTACTTATCTTTCAATATGTTGTCTATATAAGTAGTTTTATAAAAAGCTCCATTGTAAGCACAATGCATATAATCCAATAGTTGTTGTGAAGAATATTAGATTAGTTAACAAAATATCAAGCTATCTTATGACTAAAATGGTCATTAAAATGAATTTACTTGTATAAAGTTGCAAACTTGAATTTAACATAGTCTGATTGCTGGAGATCTACAATAAATGGTAAGATACTACGAAACATACTGAAAACAATAAATATTTCTAAGTGTTGGTTTCTCTATAGGGTCATAGTTGTAATTTGAGTTTTCCAACAAAAATTAATAAATTTGCAGTTACTTCTTTAAAGCTTGTCGCACTTAATACAATTTATTTTTGAATACGACTTAGTTGACACTAATATCAGAAATTTTTGCACAAACTTTGAGCTTTAGGAGATCATGTTTCCTAATTTAAAGGAACTGCCTAGAATAATAGTGAAATACATACTCAGCCAGCACTAAATAAAGAAAATCCTCAGTGGAGTTAAATATGAGCAAATAGTGAAGTGGGTGGTTTCTTAAATGTTCTCAGAGTTTTCTCTGAGAATCGATGCTACTTTTTAGAAGTTTGATTTGATCCACCGAAAAGTCATTTCTCTTTCTTTTAGGATGGACAGACTTCAAGCGGCTAAACCGAAACATGGTGTCAGTCCATGCAGTTTTTGACTATTGATCTAAGCCATGTTGGTAGATTAAGACTACCTGGTTGGAGTCAGTGTGATAGTTGGAGTAAATGGCTGGTGACACCTGATGACATTGATCAGAATCGATCACAGCGGCGCAGGTATTTCGACGCTTTATTTTAATAAAAATCTTAGGTCCCTTCATACACACCTTAAAATCTTCTTTATTGTATTCTGTTCTCGTGTTATCTCGTCATACTAATGTGGTGACATGACACTATGTGCATATATGCCAGAATCTACGCTGTTAATGGCTAGCCAATAAAAGTAAAGCAGAAGGCAAGCAGTGGTTAAAACTCTTATATTTAACGAATTACTGCAAATCGTGCGTTTGCATGTCAGTACATAATTGGAAATTTTAACAGATCAGTATCTTGAGATGGTAGAAAAGAGGATGATTTAATCGTAATTAGACCAGCCAGATCAGACAATATATACAAGCTAAACCATATCAATCGTATTTATTAGAATATTCGTTTGTTTTACGTTATTTTATCAAATTTGTTAAACCTTGCAACTTTCAAAGTAACGTTTCATCAACATGAGTGGATTATTATGTTTCCGCATTAAACGTGGCTTTTCCCTGCGGAATTTACCTCTGTCGGTTACGAATTGACCTAACGCTGAAATTTACAATTACGTATTGATTCAATAATTTGTTTCTATGTAACTCACAGTTACAAATATAGCATACTTAATGAGGCTTTACAATCCTCAACGTGGATAGTTCACAGAACCACTTTAGTAGCTGTAAGGCTTACAAAACAATACCATTTAGATTTAAGCAAAATATACATTACAAACTAGCACAGTTTAAGAATTTAACTTCAATTAATAAACAATAGATCAAGTTCCAAATTGTTAGCTCAGATTTTGTATATTATTGAGTTATATTTTACCTATAAAGTTAAGATTTGGAAGCATTAGTTCTCAACTTATTTATCTGAAGAAATCTGAAGCACCTTACTTCGATCCATTTCCAATCATATTGCAGATGCATATTTAAAACAGTAATTCACTGCTACTTGATTTTTGATAGTGAAATAATGAACTCATTCTATCCTGCGAATTTCATTCTCAGTGAATTGATCACATTTTGTACCGTATTTAGAATTTCAAATCATAAAATTGTTATTAGGATGAACTTGTATATTCCCGTTGATTTGTTATAGACTAAAGCTGGTCAGTCATTGTTGCTATATATACATCCTGAGCGAATCACCTCGATATAGCGAATTTTTCACAAGTATTATATAAGTTGGATTGTGACTGGCAAATAGAATCCAGGACGCGAATTTCGTCCTCCTTGGGGCTCATCGACTGGATGTGCCTGCATCCCAATGTTGATGTTTACAGTGGGATTCGAACTCAATCCGTTTCGTGTAGAACGCCACCGCGTTCACCACTAGACTACTGAGTCCAGACAGTCACACTTGTGCAACGAGCACATTGGTATTAGGATGAACTTGCATATTCCCATTGATTTGTTATAGACTAAAGCTGGTCAGTCATTGTTGCTATATATACATCCTGAGCGAATCACCTCGATATAGCGAATTTTTCACAAGTATTATATAAGTTGGATTGTGACTGGCAAATAGAATCCAGGACGCGAATTTCGTCCTCCTTGGGGCTCATCGACTGGATGTGCCTGCATCCCAATGTTGATGTTTACAGTGGGATTCGAACTCAATCCGTTTCGTGTAGAACGCCACCGCGTTCACCACTAGACTACTGAGTCCAGACAGTCACACTTGTGCAACGAGCACATTGGTATTAGGATGAACTTGCATATTCCCATTGATTTGTTATAGACTAAAGCTGGTCAGTCATTGTTGCTATATATACATCCTGAGCGAATCACCTCGATATAGCGAATTTTTCACAAGTATTATATAAGTTGGATTGTGACTGGCAAATAGAATCCAGGACGCGAATTTCGTCCTCCTTGGGGCTCATCGACTGGATGTGCCTGCATCCCAATGTTGATGTTTACAGTGGGATTCGAACTCAATCCGTTTCGTGTAGAACGCCACCGCGTTCACCACTAGACTACTGAGTCCAGACAGTCACACTTGTGCAACGAGCACATTGGTATTAGGATGAACTTGTATATTCCCGTTGATTTGTTATAGACTAAAGCTGGTCAGTCATTGTTGCTATATATACATCCTGAGCGAATCACCTCGATATAGCGAATTTTTCACAAGTATTATATAAGTTGGATTGTGACTGGCAAATAGAATCCAGGACGCGAATTTCGTCCTCCTTGGGGCTCATCGACTGGATGTGCCTGCATCCCAATGTTGATGTTTACAGTGGGATTCGAACTCAATCCGTTTCGTGTAGAACGCCACCGCGTTCACCACTAGACTACTGAGTCCAGACAGTCACACTTGTGCAACGAGCACATTGGTATTAGGATGAACTTGCATATTCCCATTGATTTGTTATAGACTGAAGCTGATCAGTCATTGTTGCTATATATACATCCTGAGCGAATCACCTCGATATAGCGAATTTTTCACAAGTATTATATAAGTTGGATTGTGACTGGCAAATAGAATCCAGGACGCGAATTTCGTCCTCCTTGGGGCTCATCGACTGGATGTGCCTGCATCCCAATGTTGATGTTTACAGTGGGATTCGAACTCAATCCGTTTCGTGTAGAACGCCACCGCGTTCACCACTAGACTACTGAGTCCAGACAGTCACACTTGTGCAACGAGCACATTGGTATTAGGATGAACTTGCATATTCCCATTGATTTGTTATAGACTGAAGCTGATCAGTCATTGTTGCTATATATACATCCTGAGCGAATCACCTCGATATAGCGAATTTTTCACAAGTATTATATAAGTTGGATTGTGACTGGCAAATAGAATCCAGGACGCGAATTTCGTCCTCCTTGGGGCTCATCGACTGGATGTGCCTGCATCCCAATGTTGATGTTTACAGTGGGATTCGAACTCAATCCGTTTCGTGTAGAACGCCACCGCGTTCACCACTAGACTACTGAGTCCAGACAGTCACACTTGTGCAACGAGCACATTGGTATTAGGATGAACTTGTATATTCCCGTTGATTTGTTATAGACTGAAGCTGATCAGTCATTGTTGCTATATATACATCCTGAGCGAATCACCTCGATATAGCGAATTTTTCACAAGTATTATATAAGTTGGATTGTGACTGGCAAATAGAATCCAGGACGCGAATTTCGTCCTCCTTGGGGCTCATCGACTGGATGTGCCTGCATCCCAATGTTGATGTTTACAGTGGGATTCGAACTCAATCCGTTTCGTGTAGAACGCCACCGCGTTCACCACTAGACTACTGAGTCCAGACAGTCACACTTGTGCAACGAGCACATTGGTATTAGGATGAACTTGCATATTCCCATTGATTTGTTATAGACTGAAGCTGATCAGTCATTGTTGCTATATATACATCCTGAGCGAATCACCTCGATATAGCGAATTTTTCACAAGTATTATATAAGTTGGATTGTGACTGGCAAATAGAATCCAGGACGCGAATTTCGTCCTCCTTGGGGCTCATCGACTGGATGTGCCTGCATCCCAATGTTGATGTTTACAGTGGGATTCGAACTCAATCCGTTTCGTGTAGAACGCCACCGCGTTCACCACTAGACTACTGAGTCCAGACAGTCACACTTGTGCAACGAGCACATTGGTATTAGGATGAACTTGTATATTCCCGTTGATTTGTTATAGACTGAAGCTGATCAGTCATTGTTGCTATATATACATCCTGAGCGAATCACCTCGATATAGCGAATTTTTCACAAGTATTATATAAGTTGGATTGTGACTGGCAAATAGAATCCAGGACGCGAATTTCGTCCTCCTTGGGGCTCATCGACTGGATGTGCCTGCATCCCAATGTTGATGTTTACAGTGGGATTCGAACTCAATCCGTTTCGTGTAGAACGCCACCGCGTTCACCACTAGACTACTAATCCACTTTAATGTGATAATCTATTACTCTCTATTAAAGTGTTTATTTAATGATGTCTGAATATTTTATATAAAGCATTACATAATAAATCAACACCTCTCATGATAATAAATATGTCCACAAATTCCTCTCAATTGTTTTCTCATCATTATCACCTATTCTATGTTGCTTTACAGTTGTTGTTGTTGTTAGGTTCAGTCTTAATTTACTGCAAATGAATGAACAATTGAATAAATTAGATAAATGAAGGAAATTTCACTTGATTAAATTATCAAAATGATTCTTTCTACTTCTTGTTCTGTTGTTGAGTATCTAGTAGAAAATAAGTAAATATCTGTACGTTCAAACAAAAGTCTTAATATGTCCAATCATATTTAACCATAATAGTAAAAAGAAGAGAAAACCTTTTTAAAGAGTAAAAATAATCTAAATAAAATAATATGAAAAAGAAAATACACAAAATAGTTAACCTCAATCCTTATAACAGTAGAAGGGAAAGCAGAAGAAAATAAAGATGGAGAAAATGAGGAGGATAAATCAAAAAAACAATAATAAGAATTTGTTTAGCACGAAGTCTTATTTGTGCACTCAATTGTATATAAGTAGTGTAGATGAAGAAATTGACATTTTATTTGATTACTGTTAGATATGTTATCTGGAAGCAAAGAAAATTCATTGGGTATATCATGTCACACCACAATAATTGTATGCATATATGCATGCAATTATATATATGTATATATATATATATATATATATATATATATATATATGCGATTAACAAGCAAACAGGTAAAATGTTACGAATAACTACGAATTGATAATATAAACGAAATAACTCTAAATGAATTTCTTTCACAAACCAGCTTAGAAACATACATAATTTCAATGTATATCAATATGAATAAATAAATGCAGTAATAACACAGATGTATAGGACCAACTCATTTACATCATCTCTAACATTGAAATGTATGTAAAGTAATGAAAATGTAATCAACTTTTGAGGTATACATATATGGATATACATATGTACACAATATATAGTAAGTGGTTTACGGTGAAAATCCTACACAAGTGTTCAATCACGTAAATAAGAAATTTAATTTGAGGAGAAAAATAATGAAATGAAATCGAAATAAATATTTCTTAGCTTTCGTACTTACTTTCTTACTTATTCACAATTTCTAGTCTATGGTTTGTTAGTAATCTAGTGCACAGTTTAAAAATAATTATGTAACATATGAGAGAGCAATAAATGAAAAGGTATGAAATTAGATTGCGGAATAAAGTAAGACAATGATGATTGAAGTTTCCCAGTAGAATTCAGTGGTGAATCAACGTGATAAACACATTACATATAAAGGCATCTGATGTAAATTGAATTACGAAGTACGGGTGCTTACAGTACCAAGGAATTAGCAAGTAAATAGCCATATCTTTGAAACATTTACACGTACATAATTCTCAAAAATTTTCAGGTTTCCTTGAGTGTACATTTATGTAGACTAAATTAACGTCTACGCAGCATATAATGACCGTTTACTTATTTTTTTCAGTAAGAATTACATGGTGATTATGCCTAGGCTACACAGAAAAATGTAATCGTGGAAGCATATGAAATAGTAATTTATTTCCCAAGTCCCCGTCAAAATATGTATCGAAAAGAAGGGAAATTACGTGTAGAGGGATCAATGATGTGCCTAACAGAGTGAGAATACAGTTGCCCTGTGGTTTTTACAACAGTAAGTGCACAGCTATTGTTAAATTTGTTTTCTTACATTTGTTCGTTGCTAGCTATCCAAAAGTGCATGCCACAGAAAAAGGGGTGATAACGAAATATTAATGCCTAACTTTACAATATTGTGAATCCAATGTGTTTATGTCATCATGTCACCATCTTATTATATGCATAATCTCTTTTTTATTGCCATTACTTCTGAGCTCTATCTATTATTCTAAAATAAATCAGAATTATAACATACTTAAATAAATAGTTTGTAGACTAATTAGCAAATGTTGTCCCTACGAACTGTTTCCAACTCCAAAGAATAAAGTGCGTTAATCATTTTATAAATAATTATAAACTTGAAACTCTTCGATACTAATCAACATCACATCGATTGCAGTCAACGACTATATAAAATTGTCGGTAAATGTAGTTCATAGTAAATTCTAATGAGTGCAACACAATTAAGGACCAGTAAGCCAATAACAAAGAGTAGATTGAACAGTTTTTCTCTCACCTACAACTAATTAACTTCTCATTAGCACAAATGTAAATTATGATAAAGATCCTAGTATGCACGATTATACAGAATACTCACTAAGCATAGATGACGTTTTATTCTAGATTAAGTCAAATGAATTCGACTCAGATTTCAAGTGACCGCCAGTTGTCTCGATTCGTAAAAAAATTGTTCACTGTAGCAACAGAGAGGATAATCTTAACAATATTTTTGCCGCTATAAAACAATTAGACTGATATTCCGGGCACGTAATGAAGATTGACTATCTTCGGGAACCGTGCTTCAGAACATTATTTCAATTATAACTGCGGACAGTGTTAACATTTCATTTCTAAGACTGTTACGTTCCCCTTGCCCGATTCTCTCGTTTTGTATATTTGCTCTTAGTATATTGTTTATTTACTATGAACTATGCTTACTTAATTGTGTACAAGTTGTACTATTCACTACCATCTTTCCCCCTTCACCTCTAAATAACATGGCTCCGTCTTCCTACCATACGGGACTCCGTCCAGGGACTGTGGTTAGGTCTATAATCACGAGCATACACCGGACACCCAACCTCATACATTGGCAACTTCTTGATCACTGTGCATGTGGTCCTGCTTGGTAGCATCAGATTGTGGCTTGTCTTAAGTTTCCTACCCATAAGGACCTCTGCTGGAGACTTCAGCTCTGGTAATGCATCGTTTGGAGTTGCTCGATAGACGAATAAGAAGCTTTGCAATGACTCTATGGGCGTCTAAACCGCAGTTTTGCATACTGGCCGCTGATGAACCAACACATCGTCGACTTGGCAGGCAGGTGCATACAATATCAGCAGGCAGCTAAGTTCAACTCTAGAGCACCATCAATAGCCTGACCACAGCCTGAGTACCCGTAATCACGAATACATATCGACTTTGCCGACCCAGTCAACGGAGTTGCCTACTTGGTTGCGGTGGATGCTTTCTCAAAATGGCCAGAGGTTTTCCCCGTAGTGCCAACGACTACTACGAAGACTCTACAGATCCTCACCGAGATTTTCCCCAGAAACGGCCTGCCGGATGTGATTGTTTCAGACAACTGGACCCAGTTTACCTCAAGCCAATTCCAAGATTTCTGCCGACGGCTAGCCATCGCACACTACCATTCACCACCTTATCACCCGCAGTCCAATGGCCAGGCGGAGAGATTTGTGGATACCTTCAAGAGGGTACTAATCAAATCAAAAGGGGAGGAGACGCCCATCGAGTCATTCATAGACATATCTTTAGAATGAACAGTAACTGTGAAAGAAACTTTTATTTATCAACATAACTTTTTACATAAATATACATAATACATCTTGTTTTATATTACTCTACCATTCCATTCCAGAGCCCAAAGCGTCTTCTATATACCGTTTGTAAATTGCCATAAAAGCTATTACAAACGCTTCCAAATGAAATATTGGTTTCTGGCCTAAATTTAATCGATGTTCATATTCTGCACCCAACTGAACCAATTCCAGTTTTAAGTTGCGATCACATGAATTCAATAAATTGTCAACTAAACCCTAATAAAAAGAGAGAATAGAAATGTAGAAAATTACTTTTATCTGGTAAGATTGAACAATGTAAGTTAGTCGTGATAAGCTGTATTATTATTCTATTCGATTTTAATCCAAATTTTGTGTGAAAGCAAATAGCGAAACGTGCTTAGAGGTAATTATCCCGTTCACGTCCTCAGAAAATTTGCAGTCGTTAGCAGGCCGCAATTACAATATTGAAGGAACTTTAACTCCACGTTACCATTGGGTTATTATTGCTGCAACTGACCTCCTGTAAGACTGAAATGATTACATTTGATTAGCTGCTGAGTAGTAATCAATGTTATATTTATTTAGTTTTACTTTGCAATATTGATCAGTTACTGTAACTAGTGTAAGTTGGATTTCGAACTGGCGACCATACATATGAAAGTTAAGTGTCTTATAACCATTATATTTGTGCTGCTCGTACATTCATATTTCATAAACTACTATTAACTCATGTACGCCCTAGTGAGAGCACGTATCTCTATGCGTTTTACTGGTCGCAGAAAGGTTACATCAGGCAAACCCTTTAGATATCACTTTGAGACTGAGAATGCTAAGACTGCATTTATGAATGGTTTGGCTAAGCATTTAGTCGCCCACGACCAACAGGTTCACCCCGGAGTAGCTTGGAATGATTTTAAAGCAGGTGTAAACGCAGCAGCGCTATCTGCATCTAACCCCAATCCAATGGTTATGAAAGGCCATTGGATCTCTAGAACTTCTAGGGAACTGATGGAGGCTCGAAAACTCATTCCAGCAGGCTCGGAGTATAATGAAGAGCGACGACAACTGAAACGTAAACTGACAAAGAGTCTGCGTAAGGACCGTGAACAGTGGTGGGCAACAAAAGCAAAAGCGATAGAAGCATCGGCAGCGACAGGCAATAGTAGACAGCTGTTCCGACTTATTAAGGACACCGGTATCAAGAAATCGACAGTTAGTGAAATTATCTCTGAAAAGATCGGTCGATGATTCACTCTCAATCTAGAAGATTAGAACGATGGGCAGAACACTTTGAGGAACAGTTCAACTGGCCCCCAGCCACTCTTAGCTTACCCACGATCTCCAAGCCACCCGAATGGAAAACTGACACAGGTCCCCCAACTCTCAGTGAAGTTGAAAACACCATAAGTAAATTGAAACGAGGGAAAGCAGCAGGACCTGATATGTTGTCTACCGATATCTTTAAGGATGGTGGTCTAGTTTTAGCTTGCAGGTTGACTGATATATTAGCCAAAGTCTAGGAACTAAACACCATCCCATCTGACTGGTCTCGATCGCTGATCGTTCCGATCTACAAAAAGGGACAGAAATCCTCTTGTGATAACCACAGAGGAATCAGTTTGACTAACATAGTATCTAAAATATTAGCCACTATAATCATCCGACGTTTAACCAACACTAGAGAACAGCAGACTCTAGAAAACCAGGCTGGTTTCAGACTTGGCCGGGGTTGCATTGATCACATATTCACCCTGCGCCAGATCCTCGAACATAGACATATGTACCAACGTCCAACTATAATTGTATTTCTTCACTTGAAAGTAGCGTTCGACTCTGTAGACCGTGAAGTCTTGTAGCAGTGTTTGTCATTAAAAGGCGTACCTCAAAAGTACATTAACCTTATAAAGGCTCTCTACTCGGTCACCACTGTTCGAGTCAGAGCATATGGCGAATTGTCACGAGAAATTTCATCCTCAAGTGGAGTCCGTCAGGGTTGCCGCTTATCCTCTTCTTTATTTAATTTCATCATAGATGTACTCTTAGAAATCTTGAACACCTTGAGTAACAATGCAGGCATATTTGGGATGCGCTTCTGCCCTCCCAAATGCAAAATGTTACTCCAGGACTGGCCTGCTTCTTCTCCTAAATTAGTTATAGGGAGTGAAGTAATTGAATGCGTTGATCGCTTCACTTATCTCGGGAATCTCATCACCCCTGGTGGGTCGGTGTCTGATGAAATCTCAGCGCGGATTCAGAAAGCTCGATTGGCATTTGCCAATTTACGGCACTTGTAGCACAGACGAGATAGCTGTGTCTCAACGAAAGGCCAGGTGTACTGCGCAGCAGTCCGCGCCATTTTAACATATGACTGCGAAACGTGGGCCATGAAAACTCAAGATATGCGTCGACTCCAGATATTTGACCATAGGAATCTTCGTAACATCGCTCGTATATCATGGAATAACCGGAGTAGTAATAGTGAGGCTAGACAAAAGGTTCTTGGGAAACACGGTAAATCAGTCGAAGAGGTCATTAACCTTCATCGACTGAGACGGCTGGGACATGTATTGCGCATGCCCGACCACCATCTACCCCGTCGTGCGATGTTAGCTAGGGCTGAAGTAGGATGGAAGATGGTTAGGGGCGGCCAAACCAAAACATAGCATCAGTCCATGAAGTCCTTGACTACCGGTCTAAGCCATGTAGGTAGATGTAGATTACCTGGTTGGGGTCCGCGTGACGATCGCAACAAATGGTTGGAGAAACTAGGCGATATGGCTCAGAATCGGTCACAGTGGCGCAAGTGTATTCACTCTTTAACCTCATCTAGACCTTGACCTCTACTTTTATTTTCTGGACATCTTTACTTTACTCTTCCCTCTTGTATTCTGTCTATACGTTACCTCAATAATCTCGTAGTGCTAGTGTGGTATGGCAAATTGAACCTACGGGTTTATGTGCCCGGTTCTACGTTGCTGCTGCTGCTGATGATGATGATGTAGGCCGATTCAACTTATACTGAATGAACCATTGTAAGACGTTTACAGAGAAAATGTAAATTTACTCCTGATAACCTAGAAGTTAAACTAGAATTCTACTAAAAATATAATAAGCAAGCCTAGCTAAGGAAAAGTAATATGTTACAATCATTATAAATTTTGATTAATATTAAACATTAACGCTAAAAACACAAAAATACAATCCGATAAAGTGATGGCAAAAAAACAAGCTTATCTACTTATTTACATTAATGAATGATAATAATGGTATTTTGAGACATGATTATCATCATCATCATCATCATCATCATCATCATCATCATCATCATCATCAAAATCTCTTTTATTTTACTTAAAATACTTTTCATATTAGTTTCACTGATCATGCTAAACATATTCACAAAAATACAAGAACACACAACGGTACACCAATGCACAGAAGCGACAAAATACATTTAATCCAATGAAATTAGAAATTGTTTTACGTTTACACTGATAGAGAGAGAGAATAAAAACAGATATTTATTCTTTAGAGAAAAAAAAATGCGATTCAAAAGAAATTTTAAGCATGCATATCATCCGAAAATTCGGATGAAATGAAAATAAGAAAACAATTGTAAATAAGGGAATACAAGAGAAAATCGGAGCAGTAATTGACATATTTGTTGATCCAGACATGGGCCAAAACACGAGAAAATGAAGTAGCCAACTTATTTTAAGTTAAATAACATACGCCTTCAATTAGCAAGGATAGTGTCTTTTGCACAATCTACCTCATATATTAGTACTGTAGACAGTGAAGTAAATTTACGTCCAAACTGATAGCATCTATCTATATACATAATCTCGTATAGATAACTTCGTACAAAAAGTATAAACAATAGCCAATTACCTAAGTCAATATGTGATTACAGGGATGGATAACATCAGTAAGTTAGAAAAAAGGATTGCTGATAGCAGTCGTTTCCGCTTTAGTAAAACTGTTGACAGATTGAGTATGTGTACAAAAAGTAAATGTTTATACAAAGAGATATTACTTTCTTGTTTAAGTGAATACATACAAGACTACAGATTAGTTTTAAATGGAATAACAGTACGAACGTAGGTGCAATCGATGTTTCACAATAAATTACAAATGTGATGCCAGGGTGATAACTACATGCTTATCTAACAAATAGTAATTTTGAAACAAGGATGAGGATCTTCAAGAGTGTAAGAAAACTTTGATTATTTGGTTGATGTTGACTAGTAACATTGGTACAAGTTGGATGGATCACTCATTAAATAAAATTTGAGACAATAATGAAGATTACATTCAAGAGGTGTGCATCACTATCAAAAATACGATATGTTAACAAAGTAATGAAATACTGTAGAACAACACAAAAAGTAACTGCGAAGTGGAGCACAGACCGCTGACCAGGACTCTTCAATCAACTCGACCCTGGGCTATCCAAATCACGTCTTCTCAAATGCTATCCATCCTATTAATATTCGCATCCAGTTCCCGACGCAGTGTGATCTTTAGTCTCCCTCTTTTCCTTTGGTCTTGAGAATTCTAAGCTACAGCTGCATTGTGATGCAGTTTGACGAATTCCTAAGTATGTCCAATCCACCTCCAGCGTCTTTTCCTACTTAGTCTCCCACAGCTGGAACCTGGATGGTTTGTCCTCTGTCACAAAAGAATGTTGTTGATGGTATTTGGCCAACGGATTCTCAAATATCTAGTGCAAACGGCTGCTAATAAATGAAAGTATCTTTTGAATGCTTTTCGTAGTTCTCAATGCAAGGTACAGCTCCATACAACAGAACTATCTTGATGTTCGAATTAAAAATTATGGCTTTAATGTTGGCGGACAGCAGGTTTGAGTTCCGGATGTTTTCTAATTGTAGAAATGTTGCATTTGTCCCGTCTTGCCAATCCGCGCCTTTACATTTGCACCAGATCCTCCTTGTTTATCGATGATGCTGCCCAGATATGTAAAGGCTTCTACATCTTCCATAATTTCTCCATCATGTGTATTTGGGTTAGTGTTCGTTGTTTTGTACCGAAGAATCTTGCTTTTTTCTCATGTATGTGTTGAGGCATACTGTTGGCTGCAGATGCTCCTGCTATACTGTTCGTCTTCACGTGTGTTTGTTGTTGTGTGTGGGATAGAAGAGCTACGTCATCTACAAAGTTCAGGTCTTATAGTTTCATCCATGTTGTTCACTGTATTCTGTGTTTCCCTTGAGATTTTGGTCTTTTCATAATCCACTTAACCACCAGCAGAAAGAGGAAGAACGAGAGCATATAGTCTTCTCTGACACCTGTCTTTACTTCAATGAATTTGTATGCTACCTTCTGTTCACGATTTTACAGTGTAGTCCATTGTAACAATTCCGTCTGATGTTGACTATTTTTTCGGGTACACCATAATGTCGAAGAAGACTCTATAATGTTCTCCTATCCACGCTGGCGAATGCCATCATGTACTCGAGGAAATTATGTAAAGTGATGAGTTCCATTCAAATGATTGTCCAACAATGAACCGAATTGCTGTTACTTGTTTATCCTTGTTGATCTCGAAGTTGGGCGTCTACTGGATCTCTCATTCGGTTAAACAACACTCCGTTGAAAAACTCCAAAATGGTCAGGTCCTTGGCTGAGAATTTTTCGACGACTGATTGTAGCCTTTTATAAAAGTAATCGTTTTCGTTGTTGTCGTTGGTGGGTGAACAACACTGGATGATAATTAACGTGATCCCTTCCTTCTTTGTCTTAAAGGTTGCTTTAACGATTCTAGGTCCATGAGGTTCCAATCCTATAATTTATTTCTGTGCTTCTTTAGACATTAGTTCAACTCCCTGTGTGCTTCAACAAATGAGCCTTTTGATAGGTCACTTATTTAAAAGTTAAGTGAAGAAAGTGTAGCTCCTAGGACATCCATGACGAAAATAAGTGAAAAAGAGTGATAGTGGGTACCCTTGACAGGCAGGCTTGCACGCCCAGATGATAGTTGGCTATAAGTTTTGGTTGTCAGTTGTTTTGAGTAAAAGCCTTTAAAAAGTTTATGCACTTCTGAGGTACGCCTTTCAATGACAAAACACTACCTCGCAAACTCTCAGTTTACGACGTTAAATGAAACTGTCTAGTCAAGAAATACCATTATTGTCCGACGTTAATAAGCATGCCCAAGTTCTAAAAATTGACGGTGGGTGAATATTTGACGAATGAATCCACTGAATTTTATAGAAGAGGGACTTGAATTGATTCTCTAAATTAGTGATTTATAGACAGTCGGTATTTAAAGGGTAACTAAATTTCCGTTAAAGTTGCCTTGAAAGTTTCCGTCCACCTGTCAGAACTTTTTGACTAAGAGCGGAGGATAGTTCAGCCTTTACATGAGGCATTTCCACCAACAACGGACTTTCCCTGGATGGGGACAGTGGTCTACTAATAACTATCGCTACAGATGTTTACATCACTTTTGATTTTCTTGCCCATCAATAGAACACTGTACTAGCATGTTCAAGGTCAACTCAACGTAGTTTCTAAATTTCAGATCCTAGAACACATGTACTGGTGAATTTTTGTCAACCATTATGAATTTGCAAGTACTGTTGGTTGAAACTAAACTAAAAATAACTAGTAACTAGCTATAATAGGATGTCGAATAAATGAACGTGACATTAACATGAATACTAAATTCTTTGTGATGAGTCAGCAATAAGTGATGGGGATTTATTTTAGCTTACGTTTTACAATATTTAAAAATATATAAGTGAAAAGATTATCGCGGAACTGATGGGATCGTGAAAAATCGCAAAGATAAAATTACTGGCAGTATTAATGGCTACTGAAATTTATTTAAGCAGTAGTTTTCTAAACTTAGAAGAATCGTGTAGCAAATGTTTAAGCTGGTTATGACGTTCGTGATGACTCAAACCAGGAAGTCTACATCTACCAACACGGCTTAGATCAGAAGTCAGTGACTTCGTGGACTGACGCTACATTTGGTTTGGCCACCCCTAGCTTTCTTCCATCTTACTCCTATATCAGTCATCATTGCATGTCGGGGTAGTCGGTGTTTAGGCAAACATAACACATGTCCCAACCACTTCAGTCGATAAAGATTCACAACCTCACCGATTAATTTAACATTTCTCCCTAGGACCCGGCATCAAACCTCATTACAACTTACCCGGTGATCCCAGCCAACGCGAGCGATGTTTCGAAGATATCGGTGATCAAATACCAATAACCTAGGAATGTTGTCTACTCTTAACGGCCACGTTTCACATCCAAACAGTAAGACAGGGCGAACTGTTGAGCAGTATACTGTTCCCTTAGTTGCGAGACCGGTATGTCGCCTACTCCATAGGTGGCGTAAGTTGATAAAAGCTAAACTAGCTTTTTGAAATCGCACTGAGATTTCGTCAGAGACTAGCCCATTAAGGCTAACCAGACTTCCAAGATAAGTGAAGTGGTCCACGTGCTCAACTACTTCACTCCCTATCTCTAGTTCAGGTATTGATGAAAACCAGTCCTGGGACAATAGCTTGTATTTAGAGGGGGAGAAACGCATTCCGAACATGGTAGCACTGGGGCTTATCGCTGGTAGAAGATTCCGCATCATATCAGCGTCTTCGCCAAACAGAACTATGTCATCAGAATATATCCTAACTCAATAAGTGGATCTCCTGGTAGGAGATCAATTCCTGAAAAGTCAGATGGGTGCTATTCCCAACAGTAAATCCGTTATAAAGTCAAACAAAAATGGAGATAGTAGACAGTCTTGACGGACACTACTTGAGTTTACAAGTTTTGATGACAGTTAGCCATACGCTATAACATGACTAATGGTGTTTGAGTAAATAGCCCCCATATGTATTTATGGGGTACGCCATTCAATGATAAGTACAGCCATACAACCTCTCAGTCTACAAAGTTAAACGCCGCTTCAAGTCAAGAAAAACCATCATTCTCGGATGTCAAAAAGTATGTTTATGATCTAAAACCTGACGAATGGTGAATATATGGTCGACACAACAGTGACTAGGTCTGAAACCAGCCTGGTTTTCTCTCAATTGCACTTCACGAGTTGTTGTTAGGAGTATGATAATTATTAAAGCTAGTATTTTAGACACTTGATTAGTTAGGCTAATTTCTTCACGGTTATGGCAGGACGAATTTAATATTTTCTTATATACTGGGACGATTAACGATCGGCACCGGTTAGACGGTAATATGTCCAACTCCCAGACTTTAGCGAAAATGTCCATGTCTAATTGCTAAAGTTGGACCACCATCCTTAAGTACGTCGAGTTAATCCATCCGGAGTCACTGCTTTTCTCGCTTCAGATTAACTATGGCTTTTTCAACTTCGACAAGTATCGGAGAGCCCAAGTCAACTTTACACTCAGGTTGCTTGGAAATAGTAAGCAGTTCGAAAGTAGCTGAAGGTCAATTGAATCGCTCTCTGAAATAATCAGTCCATCGTCCTAAACGTCCAGGCTGGGAGCAGATAAAAGTTTCATCCTTTCCAAGGATTGTCTCACTAACGCCTGACTTTTTAATCTCGGTCTCCTCTACGAGTCTGAGAAGTTGCTTAGTGTTACCTACCGCAGCTGCCTTTCCTATTGCTTTTGCTTCGTTACCCGCCATTGTTTACGACTGTTCCGCAAACTTTCGCCACTTTCTAATTTATCTTCACTCCTCACCGAATTCTTAGCCTGGCGGGATAAATTCACGGGAGTCCACCAACTCGACAGACGTCCACTAATTTTTTTGACTTGTTAATTTAAGTACCTGATAAATGTCAGTGATGATTCCACAACCGCTTGGACATCTTGTCAAACAGCATCTAGATGGGTCGCACTTCCATAAGTGTTTAAGTGGTCCTTTAGTTGTTCTTGAAACTTAATCTTAGCTTTCTGATTGCTAAACTGAATTATAATGTCTCTGCTGTAGATTTTCTGCGTCTAGGAAATTACAAGTAAATGCATGCCCGCACTAGAGCATGATCAGTACATAAACATGCACTCCAGAAATACCAGCCATTTTCCTCCTTTCCTCCCCAGTGTTGACTGATGGTGATATGGTCTACTTAAGTCCACCGCTGAGTGTCAGTTTGTAGGCTCTCTGTAATGGCTAGATAACATAAAGTGAATGACCACGCCTGCACCCTGTGTACGTGTTTTAGAGACACAACATACATGCATGGCACGAGATTTTGTTTTAGCTAGGGAGACTTGCTGTCCGGTTTAACATACGGTCGGTACGTTGAATGTGCCGATGCGCAGTTTGGAGTATGGTCTCAATAGAATCGGGACAGACAAGACTATCCTACAACATTTTCTTTTTATGTGCTTTGAGAACTCTACAACGGTGTGGGTAAAAACGAAACGTTTCATTTGCTCTTGTTTGTCTATATAGCGGTAATAATCCCGTTAATTTGCATTTGTCGTGCTAATTTTGTATGATAGCTACAGATTATATATATATATATATATATATATATATATATATATATATATATATCGAGCCCCACCATTTTTACTGACTGACTGCTTGATTAGCGATAGTTCATAAGTTTTAAATGACAGACACCTTAATATCATATTGTTCTGTTTATCATTTTAATAGCAATCGCGAAACACCAACACAAGTATGAGTAGCCTTAGGTTTTACTAAGTTTATATCTGTACGTAGCCAAGTACGAGAGGTGAAGAGCCGAAAATTCAATTTAAATCAAGTGTAAGACTGATTGTCAAATTTGTCTTCAAGATGTCTAAAAAACCTTTATACGAAGAACACCTGAATGCATGAATATAAAACAAGTATTCTTCAATTAACATCTTCAGAATATCTCGTTTGAGCTAAACAAAAACTCACTCGCATTATAACGTTAGGCGGGATGCAATGGCACAATAATTCATAAAGACGATTACGAACTTCTAGTATTCTGAAAAAAAGATTTGTAAAAAGTCAATTATTATCAATGTCTATCATGAAGAACAATCCCTAAGGTTTAGACAACTTAACATCTAAGCACTACGTAGTATGGTATTTGAAAAGGAAATATACTTCAACAAAGTGAAGACTTATAAATTTAAAAGCCGATTACTAGAGCAAACAAGTATTTAACTGCAATTAGCTTTTCACTGTAGCTCTAAACTAACACAAATGTTCGAGAATAAAAACAATTCTGAGCATGTGGTTATCTAACTCAGAAGCATTTATGAAAATTATAAACATAACTAAAGTTTTTTAAAAGTTACATTATTACTTAATGAATAAGTTCTTATAAAACTAAAGAACAATCTAATGATAAATAAAACAGTTAATAGATTCTGCTAAGAGCTTCAATATTAAAATTGTGCTGTATGTATGAAAAGAAGAATATGATTGATAGTTGTGAGAGAACAAAAAATAACGTGTGGTTCAACAAGATAAATGAAAATTCACTTGTGCAAAGCTCTGGCTCATTGAATAAAATGTTAAATGAAAGTACAAGACATATCCGCCCTCAGTGATAGTAACTGCACAAGTTTCATTTGGTTAGATGGATTCGGATGTCTTGAATTTTATGCAATGGATGAATGTGGTTCTAATAAAAACTTCTGAAGCTTTCCTATTCGTCGTGCAACTACTACACCCGCTACGTAGCCTAAGAACTCTAGTTTTGAGAATGGTACACGTTATTTTGACTAAGTGAAAAACACCGAATCACTCATATGGTTTCGATAGCTCTATGCAAAATTCACCCGTACCCAATCAAATAATCAGGCTATTGAAAAGGACAGCTGAGCAACTTACAACATTAATTGTATTCCAATGTACTAGTTAAATATTACCGTCATCTTTAGAAAACTTATCACATAATTGTATGGCATGTTCTCGTGATTGTGCAACACTAATTGTATGCAGATAACTGCATAAAAGTACTCACTTTTTCGGACTTTGTTCAGCCAGAATAGCTGATGCTGTCTCAGAAAGAAAGGCTTGCCAGTCAGGTAACTGTACACTCTGATCTGGAAGCATAGGAGAATGCTGCCACCTAGCCACTTCAGCATACAGAAGAGCTCTGCGAAGATTTCGTTCGGAAGCCACCGCAATACGCCTCGCTAGTTCAGTGGGCATTGTATGGCCTTCTCGACGAGCAGTATTTTTCAAGATTTCAATAATTTCATCAGTAGATGGAGCAGAAACTCTTATTGGCAGACACCTTGAACGAGTGGCAGAAATGATCTGGGAAATAAATGCGTAGAATAATAAGATATTCAGTAGAAGATATATTGTACGAAGACAGTTGATACATAATAGAAACAGTAAACGGAAACTATGTATTTTAAATTTTATAAGTGTACACAGAACTTACTTTACAAATACGGTGTCAAATTATTTGCGGAAAGGAATTAAACCACACAATGATTACAACAACATTTACTTCGTATCAAACTGTAAAGATTTAACGCAATAGTCTTTTTGCTCTACCAACTTTTGTTTATCTGTATACCTTCAGATGTCTGTACTTATTTTGCTGATATGGTACTTTGGTTGACACACTACGATGCTGAATCGCTAATTACACGACTGTTTGGTGCAAAAATAGACATGGGATTAAGTATTACTACATAAATTGCAAACGAACAACACAGACAAGCAACATATCTCAAATCTACAGGTTCCAAAATGCTCCCAAATCGTGTCGTCCAAGTATTTCAAATCAATCAAGAAGTCTCAGTGGAAAGCGCAAAATTTCACTAAAATTTACAATAGATGGAATTATTACTTAAAAGAAGATAAAACTTACATTTGGGGTTATTTTACATGTAACCACCAGAACATTAACACAGTGTCATGGACTCTCAAATAGTTAAAATGTGATGTCTGAGCTTTATTTCCATGAAATTAACTGAAAATTCCATGTGAATATAGTTCATCGTGATTACTACTGTGTCAACTGATTAGTATATTTCGTAGCTTGAAGGAAATCTCGCCTGGTTTTTTAAGAGCCATGATATTGAACTTAATTCTCGACACAGCTTCAAACTAGCAATAAATGCAGTAATCGAATATTATCTCTCATAAAAGCTCAGAGTCAACAATTGCGTAAGGTAACCATTAACTATGAGTAGCTGAGCTCTCAATAATAAAAAGCACTTGGTTTCGCGAGTGTATGCTAACTAAATACAGCTATTGTGTCGAACTACTTAGAACATTGGAAATAAAGAATTGAAGAATAAAATAGGGGACAAGAAATAGAGTCAGAACTGAGTGCTAGAACTAACCTTACTGGTAGATTCGGCCGATAATATTAAACGACAAGTGGAAATGTATTTTTCCATAGTTCTACGTAAAGCATGTTGTGCATCGCGTGTTAAATGGTCAGCTTCGTGCAGTACAACTACTTTGAAATCTTTCTGTTGCCCACTATCAAGCTGAGCTGTTGAAGCCATATTTTTAATTAACTCCTGGATAACAATCCGATCATAAATTCCAACATCACTGAAAAGGAAATACGATATGCACTGTCACTACTTATAAGCATTATAAACGAACACAAAAGTTTAAACTAGATATAACCAGTCAGAAGTTGAGGACAAGTGACCGTATTAAGATGCTTGATATGTTACTTCAGATAGACAGACAGTTACAACGTAGAACTTAGTACATGCGTACGTCAGTTCAAGTTGCCATGCCTCAACTAGCAGATAAAGATTAAATTGTCGAATCAAATCCCAGAGTAGGGAAGGTAGTAGCAGAGTTAGTATTCATGGAAGGGAATAGAGACCGAGAACATTTAAGAAAATATGATTCAGTAAATAGAAAATTATGATAAGTTCAGAAGCTTAGAATTTGGAGGAAGACAGGGAGTGGATGCACCTGCGCCATTGCCAACGATTTTGAACCACATCACACAAGGTCTCTAGCCATTTATTACGAGCGTCACGCGGACCCCAACCAGGCAGTCTGCACCTATTAACATGGCTCAGCCCAATTGTCAATGACTTCATGGACTGGTGCCGTGTTTTGGTTTGGCCGCCCCTAGCTTTCTTCCAGCCTACTCCTACACCGGACAGCATTTCTCGTCGAGGTAGGCGGTGGTCAGGCATACGTAACACATGTCCTAACCACCTTAGCTGATGAAGATTTACTACTTCATCAATAGACTTACCGTATCTACCTAGTACTCTATTCCGAACCCACGTATTGCTTACTCGGTGGTCCCAGCAAACACGAGCAATGCTTCGAAGACATCTATGATCGAATACCAGGAGCCTACGAATATCCTCTATCCTTAATGGCCATGTTTCACATCTATAAAGTAAGACGGACCGAACTACTGCACAGTAAACGCGTCCTTTGGTCAGAAGTCGGATGTCTCGCCTACGCCACAGATGACGCAAATTCCCAAAAGCTAATCGGGCCTTATGTATACGCGCAGAGACTTCAGCAGACACCAGACCGTCAGGACTGATGAGGCTGCCAAGATAAGTGAAGCGGTCAACACATTCAACTGCCTCACTCCCTATCACTAACTTCGGTGCCGAATCAAGCCAACCCTGAAGTAACATTTTGCACTTGGGTGGAGAGAATCGCATCCCAAACATCCTTACATTCTTGTTTAGGGTAGTCAGAAGATTCTGCATTTTATCAACATCTTCGCCTAAGAGAAATATATCATCTGCATATTCTAAGTCAGCTAGTTTATCTCCTGGAAGGGGGTCAACCCCGGAGAAGTCAGACGATGAAAATGCCAACTCTAAAAGTATGTCAATGATAAAGCTAAATAAAAATGGGGAAAGCGGACAACCTTGACGAACACCACTTGAGGTAATCAGTTCTGATGACAATCTGCCATAAGCTCTCACTCGACATGTGGTGTTCAAGTAGAGAGCTTGCATAAGGTTAATGTACTTCTGTGGTACGCCTTTCATTGACAGACATTGCAACATAACCTTACGATCGATAGAGTCAAATGCCGCCTTAAGGTCTAAAGGTGTATCTATGTTCCAGAACCTGCCGAAGTGTGAATATTTGGTCTATACAGTCACGTCTAGGTCTGAAACCACCTTGGTTCTCTCTAGTCTGCTCTTCACGAGCTTTAGTTAGGCGTCGAAGTATGATTGAAGCTAATATTTTGGACACTATATTCGTTAAGCTGATTCCTCGGTAATTTTCACAGGAGGACTTCTGTCCTTTCTTATAGATTGGAACAATTAGTGTTTGAGACCAATCAGATGGGATTACGCCCAATTCCCAGATTCTAGACAGGATCCCGGTTAATCTCGCTGCTAAAACCGGACCACCATCCCTAAATATCTCAGGGGTCAACCCATCGGGTCCTGCTGCTCTACCTCGCTTTAGGTTCCCTATAGCCTTCTCAGCCTCACTAAGACTTGGGGGACCAGTATTAATTTGCCATTCAGATTGCTTGGGAATGGTGGGCAACCGGGATGACGCCGAGGGCCAATTGAACTGTTCCCTAAAGTGTTCTGCCCATCGGATTGACAGTGAATAATGCTCCCATCTTTATCTGAGATAGTTTCACTTACAGTCGGATTTCTGATACCCATTTCCTTGATAAGTCTGAACAGTTGCCTACTGTTACCTATTGCCACTGTCTTTTCTATCTCTTTAGCTTTCGCCACCCACCACTGCTCACGATCATTCCGTAAGCTTTTAACCAGTTTGCGTTTAAGTTGCCTTCGCTCCTCATCGTATTCAGAACCAGGTGGGATGTGTTGCCGAGCATCTATCAGTTCAGTAGATGCAGCTGAAATCCACTGAGTTTTCCTAACTTTTTGGTTTAGTTTACTAGTAGATATTACTGCTGTTTCGACAGCTTTTTGGATATCATTCCAAGCTGACTCGGGGTGGGTATCGTTTATACAGCTGACTAGTTGGTTTTTAAGTTGTTCCTGAAATATATTCTTGACTTTTTCATCATTAAGTTGAACTCTCATGGGGATTTTTGCCGTGGGTCTTTTACGTCCAGTGAGACGCAGACTAATACGCGCTCGTATTAAAGCGTGGTCTGAGTCTAAACATGTGCTCCAAAATGAGCGGCAGTCTTCTATCGAGCCTCTCCAACGGTGGCTGATAGCAATGTGGTCTATTTGAGACCAACGTTGAGTTGACTGTGGAGGCCGCCATGTCAACTTATGTCTTTCTTAAAGTGAGTGCTTGCGAGAAATAGACGATTATCTGAGCACAGTTGTAATAAACGGTCGCCATTATCTGTTCGTTGGGCCTCAACACCATAGGATCCATCTAGGTGCCTTTCGGTTTCGTCTAATCTACCTACTTGGGCATTAAAGTCACCAGCCATAATCACTACATCAGTACGCTCAGCTTTACGAAGGAGGTCTGAAAGCTTTCTGTAAAATTCATCTTTTACTTCATCAGAGCTGGAATAAGTGGGAGCGCAGGCAGAGACAACAAAGAGGCAACGGCATGTGTCCCTATCTTTCCGAGTTCTTACCGTCCCGTTTAGACGGACAGTGCATGACCGACTGTCTATGGGAATCCAGTCAAGGAGAGCCTGTTCAGCTTTTGAACTTAGTGCTATACCTACACCAGCAAGGCCTCGAGTGGTAGCGGTGGGGTCTCCGGAAACACAAAGGGTGAACCGGACCGGTTCTTTGTTTTCACAAGGTGAGGTCAGGCGAATGATTGTACTTGGATCCTGTATACGCGTTTCAGAGACGCAGCAGACATCGATGGAACGAGAATCAAGGGTCATGGCTAGGGAGGCCTGTTGTCCTATTTGGCCTAAGGTTCGAACGTTAAAAGCTCCGATATGTAGTTTAGTGCGAGGTTTCAGGAGACCAGGAATAACGTTTTGTGAACTCAAACCGCTAGCATCAGAGGCGTGAGGTGATAAGGTTAGGCTCGTCGGGTTAATCGTGGGAATAAGAGAGTTATTGAGAGTTGAGGGTGGGATTTGACCTCGAGAAAAATGATCTCTTGTGCTGTTAGAGGTATGAGGGCGGTTTTCACTTCCCGGTTGCCCACACCGTGGAAGGGTCATTCTTGAGGAACCTGAAAGAGAAAGAGGATTAGGAGAGGTCGTGATGACCTGAGAGTGTGACCGCAGTGTCCAGGGGACAGCTGTTTGAGGTCGGTCGAGTATATTAATTGTTGCTCCGGTTGTCAGAGGGGGGGCCATCGGCCTCATGGCTTCCGAAGGAACTCGGCTTTCACCATGAAGCGTCATATTGGTCCTTCCAACTCCCAGGGATATGTTACTTCATTAAAACTAGCCATCAAGGTTGATAGTGATCTCAGAAAAATAACCAGGTGACATTAGTTCCAATGTCTCTTAAATAAGCCAACGGTTAAAAAAGTATCATGAGATGCACTAAACTAAATACAGAGTTATGATATAGATATATGGAACTGAGGTAATATAAACATAAGAATAATTAAGCCAAAAAACAGTTATATTCTCCATGACATTTTCAAACTATTTCACAAGGGCAATTCTTGGTTTTACAGAAAATATCAATGTGTTGTCGAAGAAGTAAACGACTGTTTGGAATTATACGGGTGTTAAGCTTGATTCAATTAACTAATCTGTTTGATGCACCTTTGAAGACGAATCCCTAAATCTAGCACCAGGCTAAGGTATTACGGCGATTGCTACCATTCACCTTCAAGATTCACTGAGGCTTATCACATGACTGCTAACTAACCAGTCATAAACAAAATAGCTCTTAGTAAAATTGTAAAGCAGCCTAACCGAAGTACACATTAACATGCCAAGACGGAAGACAAAAGGGCCAAAAAGTGTTATTGGTAGCAGAAAACTAAACATTAATATATTGTTATTCAAACATTCTTCTAGAGGGGATAGTTTTGAAAACATTTAGAGACAAAAGTGTAGATGTTCGACGTGAGCTACACATGAAGTCTGAGGTTGAAAAATTGGTTCCATCGTTCCACGCGGCAGATGAACTAGGGTTTCTGCATAGAAATAATCAGAATGAAAGCTACTAGAATGAATAAATACAATTATAAATTAAAAGCTCTAATCGTATTATGAATTTGAACTATGGTAAATGACATACTCGAAGTGGATAGTGAAATATGACGGTGTATATTTGTAGGGTAATGGTAATAACTAATGTATATTTTAAAGAAATGAAACCATAGCACAAAAAGTACTAGATGGTATGGAAAATTAGGTTTAGTAATGGAAACTGAATGCACCTACATCAGCAACCGATCTTGAATCGGGATATAGGCTCATAAATAACAACGGAAATTGTTACAAAAGTTGATAAAGAGTATCATACGACAAAAGTAAGTTACTAACAATGCCGTTACTCAAATTTGGTAAATGCACAGTAACAAACGACTATTTAGATTTTCTGATTCCATACATTATCTAACCAACTGGCACTACGCAAATCTAATGGTCGGACAAAAATACGATGGGAGTTCGTGGAATTGCTGTTAGTCTATGTATACAGTGGTACAGACTTCTAAAGTTGCCACAGGGTTAGCAGCTACCTGGAGTATCATATCTAAATCGGTCGATATTACAGATTCACTTCCTGTGCGCCACCATTCTAATTCTGAGTCATTAGTAAATTTTTGTGTATTTCCACTGTGGAGCTGTTACTCCTAGAACTAGACTTTAACCCTTTAGACCTGTTGTTGAAGTTTTCACGTTTTATATTCTACGTAGCCCACCAAAAGTAAATCTAAACGTCTCTACCGTGCTTATCGTACCAGTAGGCCATCCGAAACTTTAAACTTCTAAACACATAGTTAGAACACCAGGAGCTCAGACGAGCAGTCGAGATCTCTTCCATCAAGTTTGGGTTCAAATGGAACCACCCATATAAAACAGAGAGTAACACTTTCGGTTTGGTGAATATATAGTCAGATTATAATCTATTAAAAATAACTGACTGCAACAATGAATCACAGCTCACAACTGACACCAGGCATTAAACAAGACACTACTTAATAAGTCACCAGACAAGGAGCAAAATATTTTATACACATGTACCTGGGATTTACTTCCAGATGAAAGTTGCTAGAGATAGTGGACAAGTTAACCTTCTTATTGGAAGGATTTGTAAAAGTATGGTGCTCCATTCTGAGTTTATCGACACCTGACCCATACAGCTCACGAAGGATACACATAATTCTAGTTCGTTTGCCAGCACCTGAAGGACCATAGACTAGCAAGTGGGGGAAACTGCTACTTTCAACCTAAAGTTCAGATCTCAATGACTATAGAAAGAGTAGTTACTAATTTTTTCAGACTTCTGGCTTGTTTCTTGTGGTAGTCTAACTTCCCCAACGATGTAGGAGTGTATTTGTCAACCCAAAGGCTCATTTTCTGAAATTGCAAGCAGCCGTCAAGGTTGATTGCCTACCAAAGTCCAATAACCAATAACTACGTGACGAGTATGATTTTAATACACGTCTCATATATAGAGTTCTCTTACGGATCCAGTGGAGGTGGCCTAACTGGGTGACTGAACTAGTCCTAGTTCATTCAACTTACAGAAACCATTCGTTGCATTCCGGTATTTTTGGACAACTTAATCTTGGCATATGATCATTTTTGAAGCTTTATTTCTACTGTCAAGCATTAACTTCCTCCATTCATTTTCTTTTTAAATAAATTTCACTTACTGACACTCACAGAGGCCAGGTAAAATAATTTCCAGTATCTGATATCTTTATGACGAACTACAGTAAACCGAGTGATTTGTTCACTCTCACTTCTCGAATGCCTTCATTTGTAGTGGTAAATGGTTCCCCAAAATAATATGTGGTTATGTAGGTTCTCATCACTGGGGCTGACTATGTTTGTTTTAGTGGACACCACTGACTGAAGGTACTTAGTCAAGCATCTCTAATAAATCATAACACAATGCACCGTTGGAAACAACCCCCTGTGAGCCAGCATAGGTGTCGCAATTCTATATACACTCTACATTCTACTGAATATGCTTTTCACTTCACTCATCACTGTCTCCTGATTTCTACTTATTCGTACGTCTCGGTTTATTCGCAAAGAGCTATTCTGTGTATACTGTAAGAGTTGTATCGGTAAATAATCCCCAAAATAAATAGTTACATAGGTTCTCGACATTGATGCTAACCATGTTTGTTTTAGCGGACACAATTAGCTGAAGACTCTCGGTCACACATTATCACCAGATCATGTCACGACGCACTGTGGGAAGCATCTCTCTCTAGTTTGCCAGCCTAGACTTTGCTAACCTATTGACGCTCTATTCACGATCAAATATAACTTCTCTTCCATCCTTCTTGCCTTCTGATTTATTCTCATTCGTATGAATGGGTTCAATCGTTAGAAGTTGCACTGGCATTACCATTGTGGCGGCCTGCTTAAAATCCTTGGCTACCTTTATTACCAATATCTCAACAAGTTTTCTTTACGTTTTCTGTTTTGTTTTAATTGCCCAATCATGTACCAAAATCGCATTGTGTACTCACGCGCTTTTATAAAAAGTTTACGACCTATCATATGCAATTCAGTTAGATCTAAGCGCAAACATCATGGTGGCTGGCAGCATGAGTTAAAAAAAATCAACATTTGTCAAATGTCTGTTCCTGAAATTCTTAGTTTTAACTGAAGATCCCTTATTGGTAAATTGGACTACCTACAGTTTCTTCTTAGTCTTAACATATACCGTAACTGTGGTTTAATCACAGTTCAAGAATCTTGGCTACATGACCTGTATGATAACAACTTGGTATCACTGAGTGGTTTTAAGATTTTTCGTCAGGATCGTTCTGTCATCAATAAAAAGTGTGGTGGTGGTGTTGCTACCTTTGTGAACACGAACTGGTGTAAATCTAATCGTGTATATTTTAAATTTTCGAATGATTTTATTGACTGCCCGACATTTTGATGTCGTCCGAAACATCTGAATAAATATAAATACATGTATGTTACCAAAGCTTATGTGACTCCAGACTGCACATCATCTGCCCTATTCTACTTTCCTGATAAATTCACAGAATTTACTGTAAATGGTTTCAATGGGTCTCCTTCAGTTGCATGCGGCTACTTTAACTAGTCAGACTGCACTTTCCTTTCATCCTTAGACCACCAAAACCTAATACACTTCCTAACTCGCTACAATGTTATGCTTGACTTAGTTTTTATCAATGACATTGGAATATACGAGACTCGTAAACGCTCCTCTCTTCTAAATTCTGACCATTACATCATTCGAGTTTTGCCGAAAATATATACTCGAAATCGTTAAAAAATACAACTTCTTGTCCGACCAGGAAAATAAAATATAAAAATTACTCAGATGAAAACATCTACAAGTCGAATAACATGCTGGAATCAACTAACTGGAACCTCTTTACAAATGAATCGTTAGAAACCACTGTAGACATCACTAGTTCCTACCTCAAGTCTTGTCTTGATGTCTGCTGTCCTAATGAAACAATTTTTATTAGATTTGACCCACTAATCTCCCCATACCTTAAACTACTGAGAGGAGAAAAAGAAAGTAACTACAGGAACAAAGATTATATTTAGGTTAGAAGGTTAAATGGCCCTATATGTCAAGAAATAAAACGTTTGAAGGCATTGTATGCTGAAAAGCTACTATCCTGTAAAAACACTTTTACTGTTTGGAAACTATTCAAAGAACTTACTTACACTAAACAGATTACAGAGGATACACATTTAAATGCCTGCTCGTTAAATGAGTCTTTTATGCGGCATGGATCTGATCATATGCTCATAGATCACTGTAAAGTGAACAAATATTGTGGTCCTATATTCACCGAAATTTAAGTTCTAGAATGTCTGAAGGAACTTAAACCATCACGTTGTCCAGGTCCTGACAAGATTCCGAATCTTCTCTTCAGACGTGGTACCAAAAGCTTGGAAGAAGATAAAAGTAACACCTATACTGAAAAATGCGTCTTCTAGTAGTAATGTTAGGTTTAGACTCATAGTTATAACTTCTCCCTTTCTCAAAACTATGGAAAAACTTATATTACGTAAGCTGAAGATAACAATGGAAGGGCATATCGAACCATATCAGTTTGCATACAGATGCAACAGAAATACACTGGATGCTGCAGTTGTCTTACATCATAATATAGTGTGTAGGTTTGAAAATGGTGAAAAGTATGTCCGAAGTACGTTTCTTGATTACACCGCCGCCTTTGACTCCATTCCTAGATCTATATTACTAAATAAACTTGAGAATATGAACATGGAAAGCTGGATAACCAACTGGCTATATTCCTATTTCTCCGGAAGAGAACAATATACTATGTACAAGGGAAAGTGCTCCACTCATTTGCTAACAGAAGTTGGTTTGCCTCAAGGTGCTGTTCTTTTCCCTTTTCTTTTCTTACTTTTATTGAATGACCTGCCCTCTTCCATGAAAAATACCTTTGTCAAGTAAGCAGATGATCTTACTACTAATACGCCTGTTTCTTCTTCCTCAAAATTGTTGTGAAATGAATTGTTTCTTAGCGAATGTTGGACTATGGTATAGTTTGAATGGTCTTCAACTTAATCACTCCAAATATCAAACAGTTAATTTCAGTCTAAGACATGAAAAGAATCTAACTACTCTTGTGAGTCCACACGATGTTTGTAAAGTTGGAGACTCCACAATGAAGACTATGTCGAATGTCAATTACCTTGGTGTAACCTTTACTTATGATCTATCTTGGTCTTCGCATGTTTTGCTTATATCAAAGAGGGTTTTCCGTTTAATATACTATGTGAAGAGATTACGTTGTTTTGATATAACCAAGCACTTATTATTACAATTTGTCAGTTCATGTATATTACCGATCATGTTATATTGCTCCCCATTATTTTTTCCCGGACTGTTGAGAAAACACTATGTTGTGTTGCGTAGAGTACTGAAAGCTGTTAGTAAAGTGTGTAGCGAAAACTACGACGTTATTGTAAACATGGATGTAGATAGACATTTAAAGTCCTGCAGACAGCTATCTAAGGTTATACTGTCTGCCATAAACCACCCTGTTCATTCAAAACTTTCACCTTGTTTGTCTTCTGGCAGAACGCGACGCTGCTATATCAGGATTAAAGCACGTAAATAAAAGTATAAATGCTCAACTATTCCATATTTAGCACATGTTCAATGTGATGAAAAGTTTGTAAGAACCGATCTAATTAAAAATCTGTGCTCTTAAAAATATGGATTATTATGAAATGCAAAGACTCCTGCTCCTTATGTTACCGTAATTTTTTGCCGTTGTCGTTGTTGCTGTTGTTGATAATATAAAATATGTATCTTTTTTCAGATGCTGACACGGTAAAAAGAAACTTGTTGAGACACTGTATGCTGAAAAATCATATTGTACTAAAAATACTATTGAATAAAGCTGTTATCACTATTATTATAAACGTGACTTGGTCATATGCCGAGTGCACTTCACATGCATGTATGTGTGTTTGATTTAAGAGTGACTGCAAATCATTCTGTGACGTAGGTAATCGACTAAGGACAAATTAGAAGACCTAGCAGTTCGCTCGGTTTCATATAGGATACTCTTTTTAATCAGTTTTAAATGAATCCGTACCTCGTTCGTCGTTATTGTCTTCTCATTATATATGTGGTATTTTTATTGTATATGTGTATAGAATCACGGGATATGCAAGAATTTAAGTGCTTACTCGGTGTGTAAAGAACGACTTGAACATAAGGTGGTACTCTCACTTCATGCAATCAACACATATGGTAGGTAAATCTAGATAAATCATATTGGTACACGTATTTATCCAACTTTCGCTTGAAGCTGTTTACTGCGGTGTTAGTGACTGTCTCTTCAAAAACTGAGTTTCAGGTAGATGAGATCCATAATGACAAAAAGTTGTTTCTCACCTGAAATTCGTGGTGTTTAATAATCGCATTACAAGAAGATTAAAATCGCAAGACATTAGTGTATTGTCTAATTCTACCCACTACATCATCATTCACTTCATTTTTTATTGTCCATTAAAATTTTGTAAATCGGTATACATTGCAGAGTCTACCTACATAATAGAAAACCGCATCGGCTAATCTGTTTTATGAAGATTCAATCTGCCAGGCAAACTAACATTATTGTTAACTTATTTTTCAACTTCTGTGCACGAATATGTAGCAGTAAACAATCCCCAAAATAAATAGTTGCATAGGCACTCGACATTGATGCTGACCATGTTTGTTTTAGTAGTCACAAAAAGTTGAAGACGCTCGGTCAACCATCATCACCAGGTCACGAAGAGGTTGATTATTCGTCACCTTAGAGTTTCCGTGATATCGTAATTAATGATCGTGTTAGTACTGGAATCATCAGGAATCAGCTATTGTTAAAATGTACACTATCAACCTTGATATTTCAACTGTAAACGCATGTTAAACGATTCTGCATGACCGCGTAGCTATCACAGAATCATAGGGCTCACGTCTTTTGGAATTACAGTTTATATAGAGTTTTCTTGTTTTGAAATATGTCATTATAAGTTTTATGAGTGATGATGACTACATTTTGTTATCGTTAAGAACGAACTGCAGTGTAATTACGTCATCTAACACCATTTAGGTAATCTGAGTATGGTTGACATGATTGCAAATGTTCTTTTCAGAACTGTATTTTGGAGAACTATTTTAATTATTCTGGTCATGAGTAATGTAAACACTTCATTTCTACGATTGTTATGTTCCTCCAACTCTACCCTCCCGTTTAGCATATTTACTCTTAATATTTTGTTTGTTACTATGAGCTACGTTCACTTAACTGTGTACAAGTTGTACCCATTCACTGCCACTCTTCCCTTTGTTCTTTACCAATGTTAGATTCTTGGTTAGTTAACTGTGTGGTCTGATTTCATGTGTATATAAAGGCCTGATTAAAATATAATACGTTTCGATCTCGGTTCTCAGTTCTCCGTTTTCCGGTTCCCAATTCTGGTTGTTCTGTTGTCGGCCTGGGGGTAAGTGGTCTTAGGTCAGTCGCGCATTATCAACTAGACACACTTCATTGGCGTTCGTCAAAACCAACCAAATCCTCCTTCCTATCTTCACGTCATAACAAATTCTAATTTACCTTTTTGACTTACATTCGCAGATGGTGCTGTGGTGGCCTGATTTTGCCTCAGTTAAGTTGTTTTAACTTGCAAAGTTTCTGCTAAACACAAGCTTATAAGAGTAGTGTGAGTAAAATTGTAGTAAGAATGTTGATGGGTGATCACACTGTCACTCAATACCGACTCATTCTTGAAAGGATTTATAGGGTTCCTGATAGAGCTACTAACTAGTGATGAAAATGTGCAAAGGAAGTTCAACAATTTAAAACCAAAATTTGTATAACCTACGCTGTATTAACAACCGTTATCCAGAAGCTGTTTACTGATATGTATCGACCTTCGGCCAACATATTCAGAGTTTATTGGAGTTCACTTGTGATATGACGGAGACCTAAAGAATATTGATTTTCTTCGAGAGCCATCTATCTATAGACTATTTCCGTATTTTTGGTTATATATGTTTATATAAGAGGATGTTTCGGAATCTAATATAATTCTGCTTGGTTGGTCTGTCATTCGGTTCTTCTGTCTCCAGCTTGGGATTGAGTGGGTATAGGGCAGACGCGCATTTATCGACTAGGCACACCCAGTAGGCGTTTTGCTCAACTGACCAATTTTGTTTCGCCAAAACAAGCTGCACCTAAACTTTGGTGGCATATTCTTATCAAACGCCGAGTGCAGTTATTTGAGGTCCCAGAAGCTATAGAAATAACTGTGCTGACTAGTAGTGAAAGTAATCATGTTACTTTGTATTTCTTAAAGCTTATCAAAATTATATGATTCATTCCACATATATGATGAATATTTACTTGGATTCATTTCAATACGGTTTTTTCATTTTTGCTTGTTACAACGAATACAAAGTGGGGAAGTAAATGTTAATCGCACAGTGAACACATGATAATATTTACGATAACTACGCTAAGATGTATCCTCTCTTCCGCGACCGTGTACAACTGCACATCACATTAGAAAGATTACGTTTTAGAATACCATCCAGTGTTGTTACTTAATAAGCTACTAACTAGGAAGAAGTACCCTTTTCGAATACATTTTTGCTCTCATGCTAGATTCTTTTAGTATAGGCTTGCCTGACACGTAATAATCTGTGCATCTATGTAGTGAATCATTTCCATACATCACAGAGCCAACTAGTTAAACAACCCACGTAACTTGCTAAATAAGAAGTGTTGGCACACTTCGCTGGATTAAGAACATTTTGACTGTGAATAACAATAACGTCGATTATGAACAGTTGGCGTAACTTGTACCGAAGATGATACCACTCATCTATTAATTCAATAAGAACCAAGTTCAAGGATCAAGGTAAGCTGATTGCATAGGTCATTAAGTCTATTACTAGAAATACACTAGTGTGCGTAAACTACAGTAGGCGAAAATCATATGATTTAGAATACCGTTTACCATACACTAAGAACCCTAATACATACCACTTCGAACTATAAAAATGGAAAAACAAAAGGCGACTACTGGGTATAAACTAATTATTATAGACAATTCGTTAATATTAGATTATACAAGCAGAGATCTTCAGTGAATGAGATGATTAAATAACCTGTAGAAAACAGACTATACTAGGTTATGAGACTTATTTAATATCTTCTCAGAATTCCTTTTCGTATAGTTTTATATCTTTGTAAACATCCGCATAGCCGAAATTTCACAAAACCATGGAAAAATCAACCTTCCATTCCTGTATGTGTTGATGATTCTTGCAGCAATTGTGTTGGATAGCATTGGAAATAGAGTAACGTAGTTCATTGGGACACATGGGTCGGAACTGTGAATACAATGTCTTAGCATAATTTCAACTGTCGACTCAATAAACCGTTACAAAGACAACGCTTACCATTAAAGGTACTGCACCTTAGTTGTGCCGGCAACATATAGTTATAGTTCACCTAACAGTTTGTTTCCCCGACTAATTCCATGAGATTTTCTTTCACTACCAAATATATATTTATAAACGACGTAAATATATTTTAAAGACGAAAACAAGGCTCGTTGACTTTACAGATTAACATAGTGAGCGCAAGTAATCTACGACTAAGTTACATCTACATTCCCTACAGACTGAAACTCTCCAATTGCTTGCTCTAAATCATCTCAAATGAAAAATCGTCGACCAAGCACTATATTTTCAAAGGCTGCTTTCAGATCAAGTTTTCTCTTGTGATGAACAAACCAAGCAACTATTATCCAATGATAGCCATATTTCTCCCAAAATATGAATGCTGTGGAGATTTGTGGGAGCCACTAGAGAACGAGCTGTCTGCCACGCTATTAATGAGAAGTAATTGTCATGGGTCCATCCACTCAATGTCACAAAAATGTCATTTTGCATAAATTCGAACCACGATGACGATCATCCCATGCTGGTCACGAAACAACCATGCGTGTGTAACAATCCGTTCTCTAGTTAGCTAGCCTAAACGTTGCTATCCCATGGACGCTCCAACACATACGATCAAATATGATTTATTCTTCATCCCTAGTTTCTTTCCAATTTATTCTCATTTGTACGAGTGGCTTTAATCGTTAGATGTTGCTCTGGTTATAAGAAAAACTTAGCTTGGACATATACCAGGCGTATTTCAGACTGTTCCTTATTTTTTACACTTTTGTTTTATTTTATTCATTATTTTATTGCCTAACCGACTGTCCAGAAACGCGATGGTTGCTGGTTTTACAAATTCGTGGTTCTAAGTCGCAAACATCCACTTTATAATGATCTGACTTAGCAGACCTACTGCCACAACCAGAGAGCATTACTTAGACAAGTAGTTAGAACTCGTACACCGGATACTATAAAATTACCAAAACCCAGCCTCAAAATCAAGACCAAAGCACAAAGAAATCAAATAGCTTAAACTTCCTGGTCAGGAAGATATTGGAATATTGGTTATAAGTTTGTTTATTCACTTAGGTTTGTAGGTCGTTCTTGCAGCCTATACCAGAGCCTAATATGGTTGTGTGAGATGCCGTCCTTAATGTTTGGTGTCGTTTTGTTAACTCTTTGTGTTTATATAGTGTTCATTGTTGTACATGGAATGTCGGTGACGAAAAGCCAGGAAATGATGACCTTTCTTCTCTTCTTGGGGTCAACATAAAGCCGTCACCTGATGTCATAAGCGTTGCGTAATAATTGTATATAATTATTTTTATTTAATAGACTTCAAGAGGTCTCTGGAGATGATTCCTGGAGGCAGAAACTTTTAGAACATCTGTATCCTCATGGTTATGTATTGGTAATAGTTATCCTGATGGTCATTAAATATTAAATATACTTGAATAGATAAAATCCCGGAATTGCTGGGCCATCTGGATATTTGCATTTTTGAAGCGAAACCTCCTACACGCTGTTACAAACATAGAATCTGAGGTGACAGCGTCGGGATATGCTGGTGTGATGGTTAGTATGAAGCTCATAGAACATTTCAAAATCCTAGGGAAATAAGGGAGGCGTTAGTGCAAGGTTTGAACTCTGTGGAATTAACATGATATTCCTTTCTTGCCACTTTACTGCACACAGGGAAAACAAACAAGATCGTTTAAATGTGAGTCCTCCATTCACAAATTTATATTTCAGGATTACCTTGATATTATAGATCATCAGAGTTTTAGGGACGAAGATGTTAATGTCATCATTGATCATGAGTAACTTCAGCTTGCTCTTTGATAAATTCTCACAGTTATGTCTTCTGGATGGGTGATTTAAATTTTCGTATTGATAATCTCAAAAAATCCGAAGTAGAAATGATGGTTAGAGAAAAACGTTTTAATGAGCTTCTTCAACATGATCAGGTAAACTTAAATAGTATATATTTGTGTCGTAGCTCCTTAATATGAAAAACGACAAATTGATATTTCATGATTTCAATGAAGGCTCTATATCCTTCCCTCCAACTTTCAAGTTCGACAAAGGGACGGATACATACGATAGTAGGTAATCACTCACACTTTTTCAGTATATGTTGATGCAGCTAAATTATTGCTTATTTTTATTTGCTAATAATTATTTCTCACCAAACAGCTGGTCTAGTGCGCTTATATTACCAATCCAGCTGGCCCTATGTCTAGATGTGTTTTGCTTTTTCGGGATATAGATTTTTTGTGCTAAACAGAATGACGTGTTGTAATAAGAAGTCATTAATTCTCACAGTCTATATAAACTAAGTTACAGCTTTAAAATGGTGGCGTCCTTCACTTTTTATAACTGACAAAAATAAAGGGGTTTTGAGGAAATCGCGTTTGTATTAGTCATTGTATTGAAAAAAATGACCTTCAGAGAAATGTGCGATTTATTCATTTTCCCTTCGCTTTTCATACTGATTGTAATGCGAGGAATGTTAAAAGAAGGATCAAATTTATTGTCTCCTTGTAACGTATGTGCAAGTATTTTCAGTTGTGGCTTGTTTAATTCCTCCAGCTTTAACGTGTAACGTTAGCTCACCATAATTTTTATCGTTGACTGGTCAGAAGAATTACATGTTGAAAACCAAGATCTGTAGGGAGTGTTGCAGAAACCCCTTTGATTTGCTAAATAGTAGTACTCTTTGACTATCTTTTAGGGGGAGGGGAATATATTAAAGTCTATATTCTTGCTTTATTTTAGCAAAAAGCAACGTGTTCCTGCATGGACAGATCGTATATTATATATGGTTCATCGAGATTTTGCTCTAGACCACCATCTCAACCTCCCTGAATCTGCTCATCAGAGGTCAGCTAGCCCATCTCGCCGATTACCTGTACGTGGGTCACCATCGCAAGTAGAAGAAAAGTTTCCAGCAAACAAATCTATTAAAGGTAGGCAACATCCTGAGGCTATCTTGTTAAAGTACACTAGTCTAAACGAATATAAAACTTCGGATCACCGGCCAGTTGTTGCAGTATTCAAGCTATCTGTACCTCCAAGATGGTTCAGTTTACCTGTCAAATTTATTGAACCTGATGGAAAAGGTAAACATCCTCACTTTCCTTCACTGGTATCATTTTTATTATATGTCTCACTTTAACGCTACTAATCAGTCATATACATTGTAAAACTTTAGCTAATAATAAACATTACTCGGCTCACTCTTCGTAAACCCTAGAACCACTGTTTACTAGACTAAGTAATCACTTTTTTATCATAACGTAGTGTATTAGTATTTTGTCGAACTGAACTATTTGCAGACTAGTAATTTAAGATCTGTAGATGTTTTTATAACCTTGAAAATAAACTCGTTGAAAACGATTTCTTTAGTATCATTTTTGGTATAAATTAATTGGCCTTTCATCTAGTGCTGTTTATATATATATATATATATAGGTCAATTGTTCTACCTCCTATATTTGGAAGACAAGTTAATTCAGTTTTTTGTCTGGTTTCATGAGTGAGATATTGTATAGTATATAATTTAAGTTATTTATTCGTTGTTTTATATGTTTTATTTTAGTATATTAAACGCTGCTTTGTAGATCAGTGGTGTCAAGCATTGTATTATTATCCTTTATTAGTTTTTGAGTCTTACACATCTTACTGGTCAACGTTTTGTGTTAATCTAATATGATATAAACAAATGCACTATTTTTATCTTATAGCAGTTGAGAAAATCATCACCTGGTTCTTAGATCTGCGTTTCCTACCCGCTTTTACTCTCCAGCAGCAAGCGAATTTTTCTTATACTAGTTGATTAATACGCGTATGTAATTTTATCACACAGGTTCCTATTGTAACTAGACTACGAAGGCTGTATAAATAAATACGGATCTCATTTTAACAGAATTTAGAGACATTACTGAGATGATCCTTCTAAGTTTAATGGCCAAAATATACTAAATCGTTCTGCTGCATTGGGAATATACACATATTTGTATTTGATAAAGGATGATAGTCTTTATAAAAGCAAACTTACGTTAGTTATACAAAAGTACTCATGTAAGTTACTTGAATTAGAAATATAGAGCCCTGAAAACACGCATTTAAATATAAATCGTGGGTATGACTTGTAATCACTGCATATATATTGAATCTCAAATATTTAGCAGTTTTTTATTCACCTACCTAGTTGCACTGACATACTTTAGTTACATTTATTTCAGCATTTGATTGGGTTGATGGTGTAAGAAGAAGTAACCGTGTTTTCTCATACATCAACAAATTCTAGCGTTCTTACGATCCCACTTTTCACTCATCACACTATATTTATACTTTGTGTTTACATGAATTTAATTGATTCGTTTTTCTTGTTCGGACATTTCAGCATACCCTTGTGATACCAGTTTGGAAATATCTTACCAGATTCTTGATCCACCTGGACTTTTAAGACTTTCGGAAACAAATTCACTACTTTCATCTAGAGAATATACTCCAGTGTCTGATTTCGCCAAATTACTGTTATTTAATGCATTAGGGCATTCCACAAAATCTGGAAAATCAGAAAAGACAGATGATTTAGGCCCATTGGCCCCTCCAACTCTACAAACTACATCATTTGACTGGATAGCACTTTACCCAGCTGAATTCGCAGATTTAGAAAATGATTATATAACTTATGTTTATGCATCGAGTAACGTGTCTCAAACAAAACACCGAAAAAATTCTGTTTCGTCTGCCTTATTACAACCTCCAAATAATGCGAAATTCCAAGAATTTTGTAAATCTAAAATTGAATCAGGTCGCTTAAAGGACTTAGCTGGTCAATCATTTTGTCTTGTTTATATGAGCCGTAACAAGCATTGCCCTCAGGGTTATAGTTTACCTTTCAAGGTAAGTTTCGCGTAGATAAGTTGGTCATCGTATCTTAATGCAGTTTTATATTTTTGGTAGTTGAAGTAATCCTTAATTACCAAATGTACGTAGTATGCTACGATTGGTTTTGTAATCTCCCATATGGACTAATTAACCATGCATTTTATTATTAGTCTGCATCAAAATTAAATATTTATTATTGAGGTATACAGCTTTTAACATTTAGGATTATTTTCTTACCATGCGTTTCAACATTTCCATAAGCAGATGTATTTTACTTAGTACTTGCTTATCGAAGCAACTGGAAGCACTAACTATACGTACCAGGAAAATTTGCAGATTAGTGAATATATTGTAGGACTCTAAGTACTTTTGGTTATAGCTAATGGAGCAATAAGATTGCTGTAGTGTGACTGAACAGCTTTGAGAATATGATTAGAAATAAAAATTAACTCATGAAATGAAAAGTGCAAAATAAATTTAAAACTGAGGATCTAGGCAAGAGCAAAAGTTCAAATATTTCGGCTGAATCGATACCTTGTCACCCACCGTTTGCAACCACTGACTGCGATTATCACGCGGACCCTGGGTACCTTGCATCTACCAATATTCCTCAGTAAATAGTTATTAATGGTGGACATAATTCAGACACAAATTAAATTTCCGGATTGTCTAACACAATAATGGTTATGAAATTCCGCATAGCAACGTCTTTGTTGGACTAAGTCGATTACAAGAATTGAGTGATTTGTGTTTGCTTGATGGTGAACACAATACGCACTGATTGTAGTAATTTTCAAAACAGTGGTACTCCTTCCCGTTCCAATAGATTGTTTTATAAATGCGAGTTACTCATATATTATCTAAAGTAACTGAAATACATTCTAATTATCCTACTTTCTTTTGAATTCATATCGTTAGTTATATTTCGTACTTAAAGCTTTACACCAAATATGTTGATTTGGTTTTAGGTAAGTACCATGACTTAAGGAATCTTTTGTGTAAGCTAATTCATATATTCCAGAAGTAACCCAAACTGTAATGCATCGGCAGTATGTTATGATTTCTCTTTTTCCTACCGTTCTTATACACCCTTACTGGTTCTACGCATTTTCTACCCACCTTTTTAAAATAAGTTTGCTGAATTTTTCCACTGTTTAACGAACTCATTGTACATTCATTATTAGATTCGTACTGCTAATTTAAAAAACTTAGAACTCACTACGCATACATTGCAGTTTAATAAATCTGTTAACAATTTAAATGGCTATTATCATATTTGTTCTTATACTGAATACTTGCTAATCGAAATAGTGTATGGTAATTATTTACTATTACTTAGCTTTTTGTTTCCATATATCTATTACTTGCTCTGCTGACGTAAAGTGTTGCAATGTAACAAGCTACATATTTGTATCATGCCATATTTCTTTTTGCCTATAATGACGTATTTCTTTCATGATCTCTTGCAACTCATTTTAAAAATATACGATGCTATGCAATTCATATTTTTGTGCGTATTGCTTCAAAGTTGGCACATTATCATAAATTTGTATGTCATTATTAACTGTCCTCTTTTATATGTGAACTCTAGCATCAATTTTGTTCTGAGTATCACTAATTTCATTCGTTCTTAACCATTAGCCTAGCTATATAATTCATTGTGTAGTGTAAATTCATACTTCCTTATTACTCGTTGAAGTCATGTAGTGTTTATCATTACTAGTATGATATATATTTATTTTTGTTATTTTATCTGCTTATTTACATAGGTTAAGAAAAAATCGAAATTAAAGAAATTCACATCGAAATTTTTAAAGTCTAAAACAAACGCATCGTAATAAGTAATTAGTGGTTTGCAAATTTGTTATATAAAAAATCACTGGTTACTTTCTCTGCATATTTTTGTCTAAAAATGAATTTATGTTGGTGATGGAGGTATTGAGGTTGAGTAGTGAAGAATTAACTTTAAATTTAGTATAAATAATAATAACATTATCCCAGATTCATCAGGTAGAAGAGTAATGCTGTTGCGAGAATATTCCTCTTGTCCTATTGCATGATCAGTGTCTACCTAAGTTGAAATCCAGCAGGTCCCAGTTACGCCTTCTACTTTTATATATCAAATTGGCACATAGTTGGTACGTCTAGGTTTGAAAACCTAACTCTGGTAAACAAGGGAAAAGAAGTTTCAAATCAAAGTTATCACAGCTATTAATACTAAACTAATGTTTAAAGACTTTACTGAGTCTCTTAGCCTTGCTTTAGTTAACAGAATGTTCTTGTTGATTAAAGATTTTCGTATTAGGACCAAAACGTTAAAATGATCAAAAACTATATAGCATGACACTTGAAAATAAAGCTGAAATTTGTCCACAGACTCCTTAGAGATGTCACACATCAATTTGTAACATTCTAACGATTTTTCCTATTCGCTAAAAAATTAATAGATAGAATACCCTGTAAAAATTATACTGTTTCTTTGTGACTACTCTAAATTTATGTTCCTGGTACAATCAACTGTCATGAATAACTTTCTGTTGTTTTTCAGTTACAGAATTGATCTTTCACTCAATTTGTAATAAAAGGATATGTGATCAGCTAACAACACTACCTTTAAAGTCTATGATATCAGCACTTACCTCAGAAACGCAAACACAAGAATTTCAAGGTCACATTTTGCGTTCTATTATGTCCTGTTGTTTTAATTATGCTTTTCCTTATGCGTATTGTTACTACTATTGATTTACCAACTTAGTGAGCAGTCATTTTTTACTATATATTTTCAACCCTAATTTACTGTATTCATTTCTCTTTGTTGTGATGGCCTATTTCCGTTGTTTTCCATCCTTTCTCATATTTCCTTTTTGTTCAAAACTCAAACATCTTAGTAACTTGTAGATGTCGTTTTCGTTTTGTGTTGTTTTTTTGTAACTAAACATTAATTTTTTTTTGTTTTTGAATATACATTGAGTTATTATTGAACATTTACAGTTGTTTTTAATTATTATCCAGGTTTGTATTTACTTTTATAAATGAGATCTTGTTAATACTCAAATTAGTCAAGGCATTTACTGAGTATTCCGACTTACATCCATACAACTTAATATACCTCCTTTGCATTATTTGTGAATTACATAGAAATATTTGATTCTCTGTATCTAATTCTTAAACTCTCTCAGACTGCTTAGCTAATTTGTTGTATGTTGATAAGAAAGAATGCATTTGATTAAAACCGCCTTACCTGTTTGACTTTTTCTATTGAATGAACTTCAACCGGTATACATGATTGTTTTGATTAGTTAAACCTCACAAAGGAATACGATTTCCATGATTGTTTAACTTTTATTGTACTAAACTACCAGCTATATCATTTTGTAGTCATAGCGAGCAGTGTTGGCTTAGTAATTCGAAGAGCTGAAATATGTATCATATTTTCAGATATATGATTTACATAGCTTTTTTCAAGTAATAGATTTTGTAGTGTTGAAAATTCTAACCAAACAAATTCGAATGACACATAAGCGGGGAATAGTATTTACTGTTAGGTCTTCACCAGGCATTATTCTAATAGACGGTAGTATTCACAAGCAAATATGGAAAATACTTAACCGATCAAGGCGATTTGTGAGTCATTGATAACGAGAAAATAGATTATATAAAATAAGTGGAAAGTGCAAATCGATAGTGAGGTGACAAATGTAACAGTAGGTCAAAGCATAAGATGATTAAATTGACAAAGTAATGACTATTAAAACGGCGTTAGGAGTAGAGTGTGAATAATCAGTTTGAAAATATAATTAGAGATCAACCAATCAATACCGACTAGCATTCTACAACCAACTTTGTCCTGAGCTTTCCTTTCCAGCTCTTCTCAAGTACTGTTCATTTTCTTCATGTGTGTCTCCCATTTCCAAAGTAGTGTGTTATTGGGTCTTCCTCTTTTCCTTTGGTCTATAGAATTTCAAGTTAGTGTTTGCCTTGTGATTTCCTCAATTTGTATCTCATCCACTTTCAGCGTCTTTTTCTAATTTCTTCCTCGGATGGATATTGGTTGGTTTGTTCTTTGCCATAGAGAGTTGTTGTTGATGGTATCTGGCCAACAGATCCCTACCATCTTACGCAGACAGCTGTCTGTAAATACTTTTATCTTTTGGGTGATGCTTTTAATAATTCTCAATATAACAGCTCTTTACAACAGAACTATCTTCACATTTATGTTGAAAATTCTAACTTTGATGTTGACTGACAGTTGGTCTGAGTGTCAGATGTTTTTCAGTTTTAGAAGTGCTTCCCTTGTCTCACCAATCTGCACCTTTACATTTGCATCAGATCCTCCTTGTTTATCGATGATGCTGCCCAGATATGTAAAGGCTTCTACATCTTCCATAATTTCTCCATCATGTGTATTTGGGTTAGTGTTCGTTGTTTTGTACCGAAGAATCTTGCTTTTTTCTCATGTATATGTTGAGGCATACTGTTGGCTGCAGATGCTCCTGCTATACTGTTCGTCTTCACCTGCGTTTGTTGTTGTGTGTGGGATAGAAGAGCTATGTCATCTACAAAGTTCAGGTCGTCTAGTTTCATTCATATTGTTCACTGTATTCTGTGTTTCCCTTGAGATTTTGGTCTTTTCATAATCCACTTAACCACCAGCAGAAAGAGGAAGAACGAGAGCATATAGTCTTCTCTGACACCTGTCTTTACTTCAATGAATTTGTATGCTACCTTCTGTTCACGATTTTACAGTGTAGTCCATTGTAACAATTCCGTCTGATGTTGACTATTTTTTCGGGTACACCATAATGTCGAAGAAGACTCTATAATGTTCTCCTATCCACGCTGGCGAATGCCATCATGTACTCGAGGAAATTATGTAAAGTGATGAGTTCCATTTAAATGTTTGTCCAACAATGAACCGAATTGCTGTTACTTGGTTGGCATATGATCGATGCTTGTTTATCCCGATGTTGGGGGTCGACTAGATTTCTCATTCGGCTAAACAACACTCCGTTGAAAACTAATCCTGGTACTGAAAGTAGAATGATGCCTCTGTAGTCCTCACACTTGCTAAGATCTTTCTTGATGAGGTACCCTTCTTTCTAGTCTGTTGGCACATGTTTTCGTCTAAAATTTTCCTGAAGAGAATGTGGATTGTCTTCTCAGTTGTCTCTATGTTTGACTTTAGTGCCTTATTCCGCTGGTGTGTTATCTGGCCCTGTTGCTCAGCTGTCTTTCCAATGGGCTCTAATCGACATTTTATTAAAATGCAATCCTATATTTGTAGGATTATTTCGAAACATTTCGATGACCTTCCTTTTGTAAGAAAATGATGTTTACAGTTTGCTGATTTCTGGATAACTGATAGAAATATGAAGTCACAATACCGTGGCATTCATTCGAATACTATCTAATGATTTACAACAAGTTAATTTATTATTTTATCGAAACTGTATATTTGAGGCCTCCTAAAAACAAACTCCAGCGACATGCTGGTGGAATTTTAACGGTGATTTTTCATTTCTTATCAAGTCCGTGAAGACATCATGTGAATGGTAAATTGATATGTGGGTTTACTAATAATAACCATGTTTACTATCAACTTAAATATTCGTTTCACTTAATAAGGAAGTGAACAATTGACACAAATTATGTTTATGGTATGGCCGTGGATGCGCTCTGCTGAGGAGTCCAATACTAGAACAAAACAGCTATCCAGCGCTTCCTGGTTGTTAATAGATGCTTAATTCTGGACAATTCGTAAATACGAATTGTCATTATCGCTAGTAATCTATCTAGTCAAAAGTTAGTCATTGTATGTCTGAAAAAAAGTTTCATTGAGATAGTGGAAATAATAAACACCCGCTTCATGTTATCTCCGGTTGTTTGTCAACTAACAAGTACGTTTCATAACACAGACTTTAGAGGGGTAAAATTAGGGTTATTGAAAACTGAGCGAAAATACTGTTTTAACATACTGTTTAAACATGTCGACTGTAGTATGAAAATTGATAACAGTTTTGTCCAACACTGTATTGATGGTCAAGTAATTTACTATGGCAGTAATAATCATACCGTACAATGGTGTTATATCGGGCATTTTAAAAAATACAATAAACGTTCATCTTAACTGGTGATATTAAGAAGCTACTTTGTATTCTATACTATCTAATATTTTAATAACTCTGATTGGAATAGATGACGATTCAAACATTTAAAAATTGTTTCTATATATCAGGAGATAACCGGTTATATCCATTTTACCAAAATATATATGTTATTCATTACACTATCAATTGATTTATAATGCTATACTACTTAACAGGAGTTTATTGACTTATGAATTTTTTATTTTGAACGAAATAATATTAATGGAAATTATGTCTACATAGTTCTAGTGAAAATACCAACATTTAAAGAAACTTAAAGCAACATTTTAATATTTTCCGTACACCATATTTTGAACATAGATAAATTATATTTTCCTGGATCAAAGTTAATTTTATAATATGAATCAGAATGAAATGCTTCAACAAAATCATAATTCCTATAGAGTCTTTAGGTGAACATCTTACTTTGTATAAATCACATTGATGAAGAGATGGATAATAAAGTAGTTGAGTATAATTGATACGAAATGCGATTAGCTTATTTTTTGATGTAGAACTAATGAGTAATTTGATGACTGGGGTTACTCATTATGTTTTCAGCTTTCATTAAGTAAGTTGTAACTGTTATTGTGATTATTTCTTCATCTAATTGGCGATTATAGGATATTGAAATGAAATTTACTTTCAAATCTGTAAAAGACATTACTTTACTAAGAATAAATATTCCCACTTTAGAGAAATTTAAGATGTTTATGATAGTAGTTATTGAACATATTTTGCTTGGCTTAATTTAATAAATTGCAGATTAAATTTTTTTAATATATCACCTTATCTTTGTGATTAAATTCTTATCTTCGTCTCTGATACCAAATAAGTAAAATAAACTTCTTTATACCGAATGCTAAACGGTCTATAAGTAGAATAATAGAAGGTAGTGTTTTAGACAAATTTGGCTTTCATTACTCATATAAATGATATTTACAAGTGATTTAGTATAAGTAGACTATCTTTTCTATATGACGACTATCGTAAGATAATGTACTCCTTTTAACCTAAAGATATTACCTACATATTCAATGGCATCAATATTAAGCTCAACAAAATCGCCGTTGTAGTGCTGGAAACGGGGTTTGGAACTTTGTGCTTCTAGATGTGATTGTTTGTTTTAAAAAAAACACATCTCAATTTCAAAATCTAAATAGATAGTAATAATTGTTTAAACATCCCAGTTCTTGTCAAAACAAAGACTTTTCAACGAAGATAGTAATAAGTTATCTGTGCTGCACATAAAAGTCTACTTATAATTCAAATATCTTTACAATTTATCGTTTTCACAGCAGATTACACAGTAAACATTTAAGTTATACCGTCTTCCTGGCTCAGCGCTTCTATAAAAGTAATTTTCGCATCTTTATTTTTACAGTATTTGTCAAGTCGCTACTAGAATGCTAAACTTTCGTCCTCAATAATGTTTTCTCCAGAAAGCATAAGCCTAGACCCAAATCTGGCTGTCATCACAATTCACTTAGCATACTTGGAAATGGCTGTATAATAGACTGCATAACTACATGCACTAAGATAAAACTTTAATTTTTGTGAAAGCAACAGTCATAACAACATCTAATCTCTTTTACATGTAATATGTTCTTGTAGGAAAACTTGTAAGTTCATATGGTTCCCGATACGCTGCAGCCAATAATCCTAGATTAGCCCGACCTTATTTGCTGATGCCCTTGATGCTCGATGAGGACACTATGAACGTTATTCGTAATAACTGTACTTCCTTTTATATCGATTAGTTTACAGTGATTATTGCTTAAGTGTAGCCATCAACATGAATGATTATTCTACAAATCTGAGTGCAACATTTTACTAATACAAATAAATGTTGTAGAATGTACTCACGAGTGTATTTCATATTGAATTCAATTAATGCGATTATAGTTTGCAAATCAAACTTACCAAAAATGAATATGAGTCCTTATATATGAGTCCTTATGTATTTTTTCTGGGGGTGGTGGGGAGGTGAGGAATTTTGATTTCCTCAACAACATGATACTAATAATCCAACTTTTGCATTCACTAATCCAACTCACCTTGAAGACTTGCAATAGATATAGTCTTTTAACTCAGCTTAAAAAAAATATTTCTCATTCTATATCCACTCTGTAACTGAATTACATTAAAATTAATTTTATAGAATCTGGAACAATCTATCCGTGAAACAGTTTCACTCCTGTCGTTTGTACGACATATCTGTGGCTTTTCTTCCGACAGTGAATTGGAAATGTTCACTCCAAGAAGTATTATTTTATAATGTCAGTAAACCTATCAGGACTCTAAACGTGTGAACATTGTTATGATTAATTAGACTCATCTAACTTTGTTTCATTGTAATATTTTTACTTCCTGACCTTATAATGTAAACCCTCTTAAGCAATACTTAAGTGAGCCCAGATTCCCTCCCACTCACTCCATTACCTCTAAGATATTCTTGTTGTTGTTTCATGTCCAGAGTTTTCGTTTTCTTCTTACTGTTTGTAGATTATATATCAAAACTTAGGTGAATCTGCAATAATCAATCTAAAAGCATCAATACTTGTCAACGGTTATTAACATTATATATTTAGTAAATCCTTGTTAAAAAGCTTGTCGTTACGTGTTTTTAGCAACATCTGTTAAAGCGCAAAAGTGGTAGTCGTTTAACTTTGACATGTCAAGTTGTACGTCTCGAAATATATGTGCCTCTCAAACTCTTTGTTACTAGTCGAGTTTCTGGTGTCAAAATCATAGACTAACAACTGTTTCGTGCTATCGCCCTCACAGTGGAATTATTCTAACTTCATTTATAATAACTATTAGTACACATAATGTTATGCTTAATCTAGACTATTCATATATTATCTAAAGGTATTCGATGATTTTTACAGACCTCGTGCAAAATTGCTTTTCCTACCTCTTTAACAAACGTTGAATATTGTTTCTGCTACAGAAATATTACAACTAGTCAAACGTGGTAACATAAGGATGTGTAAAAATTATCATTAGTCATTTTAACTTAAATCTGAGTTGGAAGATGATTGTTATAGAAACTAAATGAAAAATGTTCAATTAAGTAACGTTCAATGGTAAAATAAAACGAATTGATTTCAAGGACAAGGAAACAGAATTAAATCAATAGGAGTAAATAACGTGATGGGTAGAAAGATAACAGTGGAAATTTATGGAATAAACAGTATGAATTGCAGAATAAAGTAGTAACAATTAAGTGATAATATAGAAATCCAATGATTAGATCCATGGAAAATAAATAAATGAACAAATTTTATTTACACATATAGTTCCGGTCTCTCTCTATATATAAAAACAGCTGGTGGTCACATGATGTTCGGTTGTTGTGCTTCTAATGTAACCATTGTTATCTCTCTTCAACCAGGTGAGATGATTCACTTGAACTTTTTAGATGTAGGATGCGTCGATACATCGTTTCTGCCTAATTTCCTTGACAATTATTTTCCAACTTAATTAAAATGTAAATGATTAATTGTAATTTTTTGCACACTTTCTTCTGCTTCTGTGTTTGAGCTATCGTAATTACGTACAGCATGGTCCTTCATTTGTTTGAATAACATAAGGACAATAATGTTATATATTGATTATATTCGGCCGTTCAGTAGGTATGGAAATTATAATGTGACCTCGACAATTACTTATCACTGCCCGAATGCGTCCGCCTCGTGACTACCAGTCCCCAAGCAGGAATAAAGAACGCAAGATGAACGAGCCAACCAGACAGAAATCATATTGTATTTCATACAATCCTTTATTTATATACAAAATAAGACCACACAATACACCTATAGGGAGAGTAACATCTATTCAAAACAGGAACAATAATGAATGAGGACTGAGGGTACAGGTACAAGGTTAATTGATCATAGTTCCTGAATAATAAGTGGTATGACAACAGGTCATTAGCCTAATGAGAGGTTAAGGTGTTGGAATCATGACAATAATATGAATATGATAATCGATATACATATACCCAAAATAAATGGAATAGTCTTCTGAAAAACAGTTTACAAAGCTAATCATCTTGAATCTCTCGATATAACAAACAAGATTTACTGAACAGAATGAATTCACTATATTTCACGGATACGTATCAGCTACAAACAACGTGAATTCCCTATTATTTTCATTATCTTTATTATTATTAATAACAGTATACATACCTTAATCAGTCGATAACTTTGATTTCAAAACAGAATAGAAAAAATTATAAAGATAGGAAGAAAATATCGAACATTTGACAAGAAAACAATGAAATACCAGAAGGTATTTATATGAAGTTAAATGAAGAAAGTGTGACATAACAGTTATTAATAACCAATAATAATTATATTCTGGACTGATAGCTCAGCTTTACTCAAACCCCTGTATAATTCAAACTAACTAGATCATCTTAATATCCCGAAAATCCTTAATAAAATAGGCAGATTCTTAGGCACTGATATTTAATGGTTTTATCCATACGGAATGCGGTAAAGGAATAATATTATTTCTAAATCACATTGTGAAAATCGGTACCTTAGTTCTATAATTAATTAAGGCTTTCTAAATTAGCAGCAGTTCATTTAGTCGTTTACTATTGGTTTGAGCTACGTTGACAGACTTAGGCTACCTGATTCCAGTACACGCAATTATAGTAACCAGTGAATGGAAACTTTTGAAATCACTCAAAATCAGTCATAGTAGCTCAGTCGCATTTAAGTTGTTGCATTCACCTTATTCATCAGCTACTGAGTTTCAGAGTTATTTTCATGCCTTTCATTCTGTAAATTTTTTCTCTCTTAAATCATATTCCTAATCCTTACTTTACCACAGTTGGTACTATCAATTTGCATTCATTTTGATAATTTTACCTAGGTTTATTTGTATTTGAACCTATACGAACAGACTGACTAGAAACCATTTAGGATTCATTTACAAATCTCAAACAATAGTCATTTGCCACTATTAACTTAAATAACAATTACGTTAATTAAGGAAGTACTTCATTTATTTCACAAATTGACAGTAACCACATTCTACTGGAAAATATATCAATAAATAAAATACAAATGATATTGGGAAAATAGTGAAACTGAATTCTTACGAAATTAAAATAAACACTACGTCTTTACAAATTTTTCACGTGAAAGGATATTACAATTCGAAAGAAATATTCTATTTCTGTTTAGTAACCTTGACGTCAATATTTAATCACATGTTGGTTAGTTTCTTCATGTGACAAGAATATCAGTTAATAATATAACCCTTCTTTAACAATAAGAGTCTTCATTCTTCTTTTTCTTCCTTCCTAATACTAGTAAGTCTTCAGATAATGAATAAAATATTGTGATTTAAATACAATCTTCTTAAGTAAGTAGCAATACTATTATAACATGTTTGTTTACAAGTTTGTGTGCTAAACAATAGAATACTGTAAATATTGTAAAAGTTACTTAAATTTTCATTACTTATCTCAAATTGAATCATTAGATGTAATGTAACTGGTTATAAAATAAGCGTATTATTGATGAGGTTCATATTCAAGGTTAAATAACACTAGTTAAAGTGTAATTATTTAACAAGATTTCATTACTTTGGTTTTTTGACCGGAATAAAACTATGAAATACATTGCTTTAAAAACCTAGGTAGTGGATACATGACAACATATAAAGTAAACTGCCAGCTCTTTTACAAAGCCTCGAATTTGTATTTGTTTACATCTGCTGAGTAGGCTCAATCTTATAAGTAATAATGTACAATGGATTTAATTTTTCGTGGTTGTGAATGACTCTGCAGTATAGAATAGATTAATTTATAATTCTTCGTTGTATTTTATTAAGCCATTTTGAAAGGTGTTATACTAAGCGTAGAGAAATTTTCAAGATAAATGAATATCAGACTACGTAAATACCAGGAGCTAATTGACCTCATTCAAAATATCAATCAGCTTGATTGCATTCGTAACTTAAATTATCGAAGATACTATTTAGCTCTCATTATTTTCTTTTTACTATACTGATTGCATATTATACGGACAAATACACTACTTTGCATTATATCCTTGCACAGATGGCTTTAAAGTCAATATAAAATCTGTTAGAATATAAGAAAAGTATGGGGAATATTATTTGTAATAAAAAATGTTATTTTCAAGTGTTAACTGATAAAAATTAATGGTACTGCATACTGTTTTTCTGTTTATATTATGGGCTTAAATTAGTCAAATTGATCAACTTTATAAAACTAATCTCCACAAAATGACCTTAGTTAAAACCGAATTATCGTTGATTAAAAGTATCGTTATAGGACAAATACAAATAATGAATTAATGCAATCTTCACTAAACCACCTCAGTATAAGTAGTATAATACATTAAATTGTGAGCTACTTCAAAAATGTCCAGAAATTACAGCAAAAAGTCGTGAATGCCGGAGTTCCGATAAACTGTAAGTGAAATAGTTATCATTAGTAATATTGAAAAATTATTGATCAAAATCGAAAATTTATAAACGTAGGAATCCTAATATTTAGTGCTGGCTTATTAGTGGTTAAGCTTTCTCCTCTAGACTTAAAAGATCTGAATTGATTCCCTAGTGAGACCAAAGGTGAGCATTAATGAACAGTACCGCGTTTAATGACCAGCTGTTTAGTGTTGCCTGGTTATCAATGGTGTTCATATAAGATGAATCTGTGACATATACAAACAGCAAATTAAAACTAATCTAGTTACAGTCAGTTCAACTAAAATATATGCAGCATTTAGTATAACTAAAATTATAGGTTCCTGAAAAAGAAGCTTAGGGCACTTATATCAATAGCCGTTACAAATGAATATAAGTTCATCATGCTACTGTCCAATACATGAATTGTTTTCAGGTTCATCACTATTCCAAGACAAAATAATCTCTGTTTATTGTTAATGATATCTTTAGTCTCATCCAAAACTGCTTACACAGATGTTTTCAGTTAGTTTTATAAATCGAACTTTTAGTTTAGTAACGACAGCTACAACAGAGATGTTTGGTTATTCTGTAATCGTATACCTTGAATCACTGAACAGTCGTACGCAATGTATCACGATTATCTAGATGGAATGACATTGCTGAATTCATCAGTTTCAAAAGTTATACAAAGTTAATATGTTATTTTTAAACAGTTGTTTTAACTCCAATCTCTTTTCTTAATGATTTCTATTTTGGGTAATATTTAATTGCCTGCAAATATATATTCGAAAATGAATTAATCACAAAACTTTCTAGCACATTAGAGGGATTCATTGAGCCTTTCCTCTTGTTTCGGTTGTATAAAATGATTTACTACAATTATAACTCCAAGAAGTACAGCAGTAAGTCCACCGACGTAGGTTACTTCATGTCATTCAATTAACTTTATTAATACTATCTATTAGTACGATAATTACTTAATATGAACAAGCGCACAATATTCACCTTTATGTTTTTTATCCTTACAACATTATTCAAATGTCACTTTGTGACAACGATGTCATTTTTCAAACACATCACATTCAATACAACATACTCATAAGTTATAAGAACTTTATCCTGTTTATTTATCTTACATATTGTCTATAATTAGAAACATTTATCAAGTTATTGATATGTCAAGGATAAAATCTAAACAGAACACAATTAACCAGTATTTTCAAGCAATGTGAATTGATTGAAATTACAAAAAATACTAACATGTGTATAATAAATAAACCACAATATCAGTCAATCATTTGTCAAGCATTTGTTTATGTTTTCATTATTAAGGAAAATGTAATGAAGTACTACCTCTTTATTACTTATGATCTATTCAAACTCTCACAAACACCCAATTAAGATTTGCCTAGTAGTTATTAAAGAAAATTATCATATCCAGTAGACAAAAACCATGCTAAAATTTACTACAGAAGTATAAGTTAGCTTTGATTAGTTATGGGCGAAACCATACAATGATTAGATGTAGAAGTATACAAATGATATTGATTCAGTGAAGAAATTTGAGTGATCAGTAAGTATTAAATAACATAATAATCATAGTAATAATCAAGGTAATCTAAATAAATGAAGTTTTGTAGGATTATCCATCAAGGTAAAAACAATGAGGTGGATGTCTTGTATTTTAGTGATACTTTAAAATTTCTTAGAAATAATGTGGACATAGGTTAATCAGTAGACAGTTTGAGGACAGCAAAATACAACAGATAGAAACTGCTTACTAATAGTCAGAAAGTATACAAGAGGATGAAACAATTTAGGGTACTTTGTGTTTTGATCTCAATTATGCTTTTTGTTGACTCGATATTTATCCTGCTAGTAGAACACATTTTATGAACATTACTCGTCTCTCCTACTCAACATTCATCCCTACATTTTTTGACTTGACATAGTCAACTGAATGATATCTTGGTGATAGAAAATTGGCAATTCTAAAACATCATTATTCCGGTAGAAAGTGTTCATATCCCCACAGTTTTAGCGATCTCAATTCGTCAGCGAATACCATTTGGACAATGAATGACAGATGAATCACCGGTTTTACTGCACTTAACTTCAGCGCTGATTTTCACATATGCGTAAACTATTAAAACAGAGTTTTCTTAATTTGTGTTATAATAATTAGTGTTGATATGACAACTCTCCTAACGTGAAAACATACAGGAAAAATCTTTGTGAATGCCTTTTTTAACATTCAGCAAAACTAATTGAAATGCTCACATCACTATGAATCATTCAAATTACACATATTATTCACAATACAAGATTTTCCTAAAAGTGACCAGAGAAAATGAAATTCAGTTTCTGGTGACTTATATAATGAATCCAATGTGAAATTAAATTAATAATGTAGTTCCTCTAGCTATTTTACTTTAAACGTATTTATGGGTGAATGAATACCTCTATAATAATAATTCAATCTCTTCCTACAAACAGTCTGAAAGTAGAAAATTTGAATTCTTTAAAGGGAATCTGTGATTTACTAAAGTTTAACATTATACATTTTATTGTTATTATAGTTTTTGTTCTGATAACATAAAAATTTCTGTTAAATTCAAAATATATCAACTAAATATTTCATATAAAAAAAGACAATTATCTTCATTTTAATTATAAAAATATATTAAAGATTATGCAGACAACCTAATAATTCGTCTAATTTTTAATGTAACACATAATAAACAAACTATAATCTTAGTAAGTATGTCATTAAAATTTATTCTTATCATTAAAATAAATTCATATCTTTTTTTTTTATAATGTTACCTTTTGGCCTGGAGTAGAATGACAATTAGGGGAGTTTGTAGAGATAGTTAATTCGTGCTATCAAAACTGGAGTAGAATGTTTATAAAAATGAATTCAAAACAAAATTGTCAATAAGTTTATTAGTAATATGAAACACACACACACACCACACCACACCACGCCATACTTTATGAGCTACGCAACCAAATATGATGTGTTCTGCTTTAAAATAAATTAAAGCTCATTTCATGTAAACAGAATATATGTGGATAGTATGTACACTACTATGATAGCATTCTTATACATTTACTATACTGTTAAGTTAATTCAGAAGATTAGGATTGACTGTGAAAAACCCATTTTTAAATTAAACTATTATGAATTTACGTGTGTAAAGGATTTTTATACACCAGTAAGATATGCCTAAATTATAAACAACTTTGCATAGATTCCAATCTCCGTAGGGTTTTCACTATTAATTAACAATTTATATCGTTATTATCGGACATAAGTAAAGTGTATTTATATCGTAAGGCATATAGTATAATACTATATAAATTGTAATACTAATATTTTCAATAACTACAACAGGGGGAATCACACAATCTATTAGATTTGAAATAAACAAAAATAATATATGTCAAAATAATAAGTTTCAGTAGGACAACATTTATTTCGATTCGTGACTTTGACTGTTAACATTTCTAGCTATTAAGTCACATAATCTTTCTGACCCGATCCGGTCGATCGCAGTCCGATTGTAGATGTGAATATGATGAAACTGTTTTACATTTGATGACGTCAAGTTATAAATTAACAATCTTTTAACTTTTTCTCACCCAACCCTCCCAACCACAAATAATACTTATAAGCATGATGTTGAAACAGCATGCTTAAAGTACGATCTAAACTGTAAAATTAATGGTAATTCAATAGCTTATTCATACCTAGATACAGCCTGACAAGCAGCACGGTGATGTCACCAGTTTTAAGTGATCCATCTAAAGTAACGTTGGGTGAACATGAAAAGTCATCTACCTCAACCAATCTGAATAATTCAACTTTTCTGAGATACAGTTAATCCACTTTCATGGACATAGAGTACACAAGACCATTAGAGCAACAACAAAGTGGTTAAAACTAGCAGAAACCTTTCTACCTTTCACTTTATATGGAGTTATCTTATATACCGACCTATCATCAATATGAACTCAGCTAACGGGATGCATAGCATCCCAATTATTACGAAGGCCAAATTGTAAAGAGTGAATGCGCTACAAGATCAGGTCTTGAAGAAGTACTTTGCCTAGTTTTAGTGTGCTGCGCATGCAGTGTGTGATAGACCTAAAGATCTTGAGTTAGAACTCTGAAGAGGCAGAGGATGCATAGTACTTAGGATTCCAAACGAAGACAAAACGACCGCTATGCATTTCCTAGTTTTCTAATATTGTTAAGATTACATGAATTCGTAACAAAATCTGTTTACAAAAATAAACTGTTCACAGATCTTTGAACCAAGCGATCACTAATTAACATCAGAATACCAAGTACTATCCATTAAACTAGCATTTTATTTGATAGTTAGATATGAATATCAGTCAAATTCATAATCTACGTCTCGCCTTTTTTAACACTCTTATGATGTACGAATTCGGGCTCCACTGAGTTAATTTCTCTGGAGCTTGAAGCCACTTTAAAAGATAAGGCTTTATGAGTCCATCTTATCTTCAACGATAGCTGTCTATTTTTAAAATTTTGTCAGTTCTTGTTTGGTAAAATAGAAATTGTCGAAACGTTTTTTTATTTCAAGCAAACATAGAACACATTTAATTTTACTGCTTATATTCATCACAAATTGATCTTGATTGGATACCATTAAAAACCAAGGAGAGCTGCACAGAGGCTGTATCCTAATATTAGCTTCCTCAACAGTGTACGCCCTAAATTATACCACGGAATTAAACTCAGGACCTCCGGGTCTTTCTGCAAACGCCTAGCCATAAGTAACATTTGGTTGACTATAGTAATCATGACTAACCTTAATGCATTACTGAAATTCTAGTTAAAAATCGTGAATGGTTAAGTTCAAACATGCCAGAAGTGAATTACTTATCACAGATAACATTGCTTAATTGTGACATTATTCCATAAATTAGTGAAATTGATGATTCTACCCAAGGAATCCGGTTCACTGGTATTGATAGCAAAACACACCATGAAGCTTGACGGTCCTGGATTCGGCTCACAGACGGTGCCCATTGCTAAGTGAGTTCCATATAGAAATGAAATGGCTGTTCACTCTTCCTGATTTTTAATGGTACTTAACCGACATCAATCAATAACGAATGAAAACGACGAAATTAATTTGGATGTCAGTCGCCACAAAATCTCCTTAAAACAAAACAAATTTATTTTTATTTTTCTCAGTGGGGTAAATTAACATATTTCACAGCATAGATCTCAGTATAACTAGCACAAAATTCCGTAGATGATATCCAAGTTTTTTTACTGCCTAGATTGAAATTCAATTCTCAATCACTTTAGATGAATGAATATACTTAACAAAGAACAGCATAAATACATAGAACACAATCATATTAACTAATTATAAGTGAAAGAAAATTTTTCTGTATTTACATGGCGTTTTCGAAGAAATATTAAAAATGCATTTTAGTACTTGAATAGTGAAATATAGATCAGTTTGAATACTTAGAAGTTCTTTTAAAGACTAGAAAATCGTTCTATGTATGCTTTGAGTAGGGGATAAGAATGTCTACATAACTATGATTTCTTAAATACGGAAATTTCACCTAAGCTGAAAAATGAAACATAAACTGAAATTTCACGATGAATGTATACATTAAAAAATGTAAATTGAAAACAAAATTTTTTATTACTTATTTGTTTATTGAATAAAGTTCAACCACATAATGCTACAGAATTAAATATATGACTGTATTCCTGTTTCTGCCTATGTTACAAGAATAGTTTTGTGTTTACAGGTTGAACTTAAATGCATTTTCTACAAGCAGTTAGCCTATTTAATAATCCTACAACATAATTATTATCAAATAGTTTCAGATAAATATCATCTCTGTCTGATAATAACACGTTTATTGCGTAATAAAATGAAAGCAATTTCAACTGTAACGATTTAGCGTTACAGTTTACACCACAAGTGCTTATAATTGCGATGATTTCGTACATTTATTTGTAGAATGTTTCAAATATATTATCAGTGATATATGGGATTATTGTAAGTTATTGTAACAATTTGTTTATAGCAGATAAATTATTACCAGTATATTGAACATCAACTGTTCTGTTTTCCATGTTTCTTGGGAAATTACTCTTAAACTATAAATGATAAAGTTAAATATATGTTGCATAATCTAAATAAATATTTTAAACTGGACACTTATTTGAAGAATAAACTTAAATATGAGGGAAATGTTATGCAAGTGGTTTTTTTTCATTTAAAACGATGTCATTTAGGAAACACTAGTAAGATTATCTTAGCTATCAGTTCCATAGATTAACTCACTTATTATCCTACACGTGCTAGTTAACCACTGTTTACAGTGAGATACACTTTTAGAAAGTTTCGTTAGTGTTTAAAACACTAACATTTACTTATATGATGTCTGTTAGAATAATTTACGTAAAAACATGTAGATTGTCGAATATTCTAGTCGAATAGATCAAATCAAAGCTCATGTGCTTATTATGGTCTCAGAAATGCATACTATCAAAAACATCTATAAAGTTAATGAAACTTAAAACATTACATAATTTGCAACTGAGATTTATTGAACCTTATGACATAAATTTCAACTCAGTTGACCAAACGATAATGTTCTGGAATCTTAGGTGTCTGATATTCTTTCCAATTCACAGTGAAAATCAACAGTAGGAAATAAGTATATCTACCAGCAATTTATACGGCTGACTAAAACGCTAGTCGTAGATGTCACTGCCTGTCAACATTTGTGTTTTAAAAAAACATCTTATGATAAATTAGGCTATGATGAATATCTAATGAAAATCTAATGATTCTATAATTTTGCCAGTAGATTTAATATTATTTTTATTTTGGTTGCCTATTAAAGCTGCTCTCTTTAGATCATTTTGTTTTCCACTAACAATGATCACGTTTTAATAATTGAGTATTTGAGATATAGTCAACTACTTTAAAGGAATATATATATACATATACATTGAGATTGTCCAGGATACACTACTGCATAGCAAACAAGTAATAAAAATACATATCGAATATTCAAATACAAACACTTATTGATACTGAATGAGTAAAATTAGATTACCATAAGGTTTTACAAGAGATAGTGTAACATGTATTTTCAATCACTACTTGGTATTTCTTTAAATAATCAAACTGTTATTATGTTTAAGAAAAAGAACAAAGTGTAATAAGTTCAGCTGAATTATTCTTTTGTATAATCCTGTCTGTTTGTTTGGATTTATAAATGATCACGTTATATATAATTGTTTTCAGAAAATGGAAGAAGTTGATGAATAAATGAACCATGATTTATTTGTGATTAAGAAACAAATAAACTCAAATTAGTGTGGAAAAATGAAACGTATCTACTGTAAACTATACACTATATTTGATGACAATTTGCATGTAAATAGAAATGAGTAAGTTAATCAAAATCAAACAGGATGACATACTATAGTGATGACTAGGTAACAGCATCATACATTTGTTCAACTGATAAAGAACATTAAAGTCAAGAGAAGAATATTAAGATAAAACAACAATTAAAACCCAAGGGGTACTGGTAAATTGGTTCACCTCAGTAAGGGTCTCCTCAGCGGTGCATACCCTTGATTTTATCAGATAGTCGAACCTGAAGCCTTCATGTTACACGGCGAACATTTATCCATCTGCATCACTAGGCCAGCATCCAGTATTAGAATAGCCATTGATTAAGGATCAAGGGAAATAATCAGGCAGTGCCTGCTGTGATAAGCGTACCACTTCTAACATATCTAAACTTCACTAGTCAATGACTTTTCACAGGAATACAAAGGAATATAAGCAGCTCAATGCGTTTCTCCTTAAAACCACATCAATTAAACGACATTTGACTGAAGGAACCTCATCAAGGTAGCAACTCACATTATTACACTTTATTTCATTATAAACCTTATGTATATTCTTTAGTATGGTTTTGTCAACTATTGTCGTTTCATTTAAAAATATTGCTTTATCAAGGGAAATAATGTCCTTTTACTTCTTGTCTATTTTCGTCTATGTGCTAGTGAGTATTCTTTACCATACTTTCATCATTCATTCTAAATATTCTAAGTGGTATGTAAGAGAATTTATTGTTACGCATATGTTCTTATTAAACATTATAAGAGTAGGAATCCTGAATTTCTGAGGCTTGTACTAGTTATCAACCATAAGCAGTAACAGAAATAATCTCTTTATTTAATATTAAAAGTATGATGAGCAAAGACAATCAGACGACAACGTTTCCGATTTATTTTTTTCAATCTGTTAATGATTTGTCTAATAATAATCAGATAACTCTAGGCGACTCAATAACTCTACTCATAATCATACTAAATTATATTAATTATATTGAATTTTCCTAAAGTATTTGTTTTGTCTGTTAATTAGTCTGTTTAACTAACATGTTATCTTACATGTGAACAATTTATTTTTTCACAACACTAAACTGTGCGATGAGCCTTGGTATGAAGTATTCATCTTCCCTCCCCCCCCCTCACCATGAGAAATAAATTATTATTGTTATAAATAGTTAATATCTGTTTCCATGGTATATCTGCATAGACTATATAGGCCATAAGATGATATGGATATATTTGTTACTTGTTCTGTACCAACCATCATTAAAGAAAAGAATTCTGTTAATTTTCATGTACATGTGAAAATGTTTTGCCTAACTGTCGATTCAATTTAGTCGACAAATAACATTTAAGCTATTTTATTTGTTTAATTTAAATAAAATTAATCCAGTTATACGACAAAATGTATACCATTAGTTACAATAATAGTGTTCACTGAATAAAGTGATAGGTCTTCATTTAATAAACGAGCTTACTGGCCGCAATTACTACTTTTGACTAGAAACTAACGAAGTATGAGTAAAGGATACACAATGATACTATGTAATCTGGTAGGCATAAAATGGGCTTCCACTAGACGATTTGTCACTCATACCAACAATTTACTTAGATTTTTAAGGCTTCAGTAATATCGTTTGTATACATATTAGTTAGATCAATTTTTGTTATTATGAAATTATTTAAGCTTGATTTTTGTAACGTAACTATATACCTTATACATTATAGGCACTGTTAAGAATAAATGGTTATATTGTTGCTTAACTTATCTAATCGGTTTAAACTTATATGAATTGTTTGTTTGCTTAAATGATTTTAAAGATGTTTTTGATATTCTCCCTAAGTGGATACATCTGTTCAATATGATATGTCTGGTCAGTAAACATATAAGCATAACATACATCGAATAGTTCTCATGATTGTTTGTTTTTCAAAGATAAACTCAGATTTAAACAATTTATCGATTAATATTGTCCGTAAAGCAGAACACAGGGAAATTCTTTTTAATTTATTAATTTATTTATGCATGGATCACTTCTACGCATTAATTAATTACCTTTATAGTTGCCTGGAAAAAAAAACCACCTACAAAATAATGGTTATCTTAAACAAAGAAAAAAGGGAATATGCTTTCAGTATTGTAGATTATGTGCATATTATTTCAATAAAGACAGAAGACATCTAGGCGTTCGTTTTGGGTTAAATGTTGAATCAGTATGTAATGTTACAGAAATTTGATGTTTATTGTGCGGAATTCAACCAGACTAGTAAGGCACTATTATTTAATTTCGAATACTCATCTTTATTCCGTACTCTGAAATAATTATGTTAAAGCATATTTATCAGATAAAATAGAAAACCATACTAACGTTTTAATGACTAAATATATAGTTGATACTGAGCAATAATTTAAGTATTAACAATCAGGCTATATATCTATTCTATAGATCATGAGTGCAATCATAGTAGTAAGAGAATATCCAAAAAACTACTCCACAGGTTGAAGGGTAGTAGATGTTATGCTTAATGCACCAATGATGTAAAAGGGATTTTTATGTATCTAATCATGAAGATATCAATAATTGATATTAAACTATTAAGGTAGCGATATCCATAATAAAGAAACCTTGGGGCTTGTTTATCACCAGCATGTATTAAAATATTTTTCGCCATCATAATTTTAAATTTAAAAATGAAACAAGTTGACAAGAACTAGCACCAAATATGACCTCATTAGTTCACACTGTAGTATGTTACAAATCAGTAACTGTTAATACGATATAACACTAGATAGTATACACGATTAATCTGATTATCTAAACTGTCTACTTTACAACGACTTAAGATAAAATACAATAATTGAACTTTTACTGATTGAAAATCAAGCATCTCATTCCGTAATTTAATTGATATGTTTTCTGGAAACTTAATTTCATGTTTGAAAAATGAAAATACGAAGAAATGACAAAAAGTGATTGATGAATTCAATTTGAATCATTGTCCATAGATTTCATTTGTCATGAATCATATTCACAGGAGTAGAATTGTAGGTCGAAGAACAAGCAACACTTGATGGATTTATGTTCATCATTTAAGGTAGAATATAGCTGACAGTAAATACATCAAACGTTATTTCTGAGAAGTGAATGTATTGGAAATCATTCACAGAATGAAATCTGAACTGATATTCTACGACATTTCTGTGACAGTAAATTGATTCGAATAGATTCTAAGATTAAGTTTAATTCTTCCAATAGTTCTAATGTACTCAGTTATTGTATGGACTACACGACTAATTGGTTTATTGCTCGCAGAATAATACAGAAAAGTAGTTTGATTTAATAGATCAATAATAATGATACAGTGATATGGGTAGTATTAACAATGAAATAAAAAAACAAAAGTTAGGAAGACAACTTAATTTGCTTAATGTATATATTGATTTTCTTCATTTCATATTTTCCTCTCTTTTATTTTCTGAATTACATAGCTACTACTACTCACATTGATGCATTATTATTGTATTATAGTCTATGATCATCAATTACCCCCACTCCAAATTATAATTTCGTAATATGAAAAGTTATTCACAACGTCTTAGTTTGTCATTTAGTAAACAAGATTCATGACAATAATAATGATTCAATTCACAATATGAAGTTAGAACCAAACACAAATGTATTTTTCGGATAATCAGAAACATTATGAAGATTATTCAAACGGTGATAATATATGACATATAACTGATTTTATCTGTTAAACATGTTAGGTTTATCTCGTAAGAGAATGCTCTCTAAATTAATTTAACTAATGGAGCCATTAGAATCTACTTTACAAGGTTCAATTAAAAAAAAGCAATTATGCTAAGTGAATTTATGAGTGCTGGTATATCGCAGCTTTAGATACCAGATAATAAACAAAATGAGCATTAAAGTCAATTATATTAGTAATCACTCTCACATACTTTAATCAATTATGGATGATTAACCAAAAATGCTCTATCAAAATATCAACATTATCTTATTCATTTTCATTGTATACCTTTATTATTGATAGAGCAACCAGTTAGTAGGCAATGTGAGGAATGATTCAAACTACAATTCAGTTGATACACGTAGTCTTTGGAGGAGGTTCTGACTTATATTTAATATTATTAAGCAAATTTGTAATTATTGAAGTCAGTCAACAAATTTAGGTAGAAAAGATATGAACTACATCCTGATCGCATAGGAAATAAATTAAGGATATAATACTTTAGAAAGTAGATATCATAATTCCCACAATACAGTGTTCAATATAAACAGTTTTTTTGAAAATAAGTTCAATAAAGATTAAATATCTAATAGAATATTAATTGAACTTGCATCAGATGATTTGATTTAATAGTTTTGATAATGGAACAATGACAGCAAATGTAGTTAAACACTGTGAACTCGTTTATATGAAGTGTTTTTTCAGCTGCATACAATATCGAACCAATTTTGTAAATTAGTCTTCATTATGGCTGAGGATAACAAACCGATAGATCAACAAAAAATGTCAAATAATAAGTTAAACCCATGGTAACTAATATTGTTTTTATATTTTATTCCACAGAAATTCGGATGAATCAATGTATTCAGTGGATTTCATGAGGAAGTACTCAAAAATGTGATCTTCCAATGGGATTATTTTAAAAATGAATATAATAAGAAAATGTCTTTTCAATGAATACAACTAAAGAATTTGACATGGTGTTAATATTTCATAACAGAATTTTCATTTTCTATACATCGTCAATATGCTAATAAAAAATGGTTTAAACTTATTCAGTTCATTTTCCATGTAAAATTTTTAATTTCACAAGACCATCAGCTAAACTTTTACAAATATTTTATGTCGTGATCCATTTCTTTGTATTCAACAGTTAAATACTACGGTAATCGCAAGCCCATATCTCTTTGATAAATCAATTAAGCTTGATCTGACTATGTCGAAATGTTAAACATTATTCTTACAAAATTGTACAATCAATAAGGTAAAAATTTGGGTGGAATAAACCTGAGTTATCAGTTTTTAAAAGCTAATCAGTAATTGACTTTTAGTCATTTTACTAGTGAGTTTTGTCAAACATTAGCAAAGCAAACGAAGGTCTAGTGACGTGATCTAAATCATAATTTCTGTGACACGATTTTCTTCCAGAGGACCATTAGATGTTAGTAGATGTCGTTATTAAACACGTACTGCTTGTAAATAATCATCTATAGAATACAGTTTAATAAAGCAGAGTAAAGTGTGTATAGAAACAAATATTTACTCTCATAATACTAAAGTAGTATTCATGTTATATGATAAAAGCACATTTGTTACGGTCATTAACCACATTTATTGTAATATGTTGATAACAATCTGTACGTCTATTACTATTGATGAATGTAACTAAAATGTTAAATTCACACTTTTCCATGACTATATTAGTTCCAAGAATTGCTAATTGTATATTCTTCCTTTTACGACATATACATATTGTAAAATCAAGTTATCACTATTATCTTTCTAGGAGGATACAATTTCAGTAGAACAGTTTAGTTGAGTTATCATGAAAATCAGTCGTTCGATAAAATAACATAGCCAGCTAAATTATGCTTCAGTTAGGATATGTATCATTGTGAGAAATGATTAATAATATTTTTAAAATCTGTTTTGAACCGAAATGCATGCAAACTACGAAAATAGAATGTTAACTGTGAATGACCTTACAGGTATATAACAGTTTTCATACATATTTAATACATACTATCTAGTGACATAATAAGTCATGTTAGTTAATGGTCACATGTAATTTTCATAAGGAAGTGGGATAAACCAATGAAAAAAACAGACAATTTGAAGAATTCAGTGTTATACTAATAGTTTGTAAATTTATAAACATTCACATTGATTGGTAAGCTGTATGAAATCACATCACAAAGTTTTCATACAAGTCTACCGAAATTCCATTGTAATAAATTAATGCATGTGTGTGATCAATGAATATAGTAGTAGTAGTAGTAGTAGAAGTAGTAGTAGTAGTAGTAGTAGTAGTAGTAATACTAGTAGTAGAACCTCCTATATACAGTTCATTTTCTAGTAAAATAAAAGTGATTTGGACAAGTAACAGAAACAAATTATTTTCAGAGTATAAAGTTTTATTTGCAAACCAGTGAACCTTGATAGTTTGAAGGTTGGTTTACGACCAGTGCTCATCGACGTATTTAAAATTTGAAAAACTCAAAAAAAAGTATTAATGTACTGCACATAGAACTGTCTTATCTAACATCACGCACCTGTTCTCGTACACATTTTTGCATAATCTTTTAGACAAATGAGGTCAATTAGCATTCTTCAACAAAAAAACAATTAATTAATTTGAATATATGAATCCACGTTTTAACAACTATATTATCTATAAGTATATTATGTAAGTCACAAATATTTGCACGTGAAATGGATGTTTTGGAACTATAATCAATGAGTGGTCAACATAGTGAGACAAGTATTGCTAAATTGGATTGTGGCTGGCAAACGAAATTCAAAACGTTTGTTTCGTCTCATTGAGGACTCATCAGATAAATGTACCCGCCTCCCAATATTGATGTTCACCTAGAATTCAAACTTAGTTCGTTTTGTGGGAAAACCCCACAGCGTTTACCACCAGATACTGAGTCCAGACACTGACACTTGTACAACGGGTGTGCATATATAATTAGTATGTATTTGGATCTTTCTGTTGATTTGGCTTGTTAGCTACAATTCAACTGAAACAATGCTTACGAATGGTCACTACATTAAGACAATCCGCAACAGAAAGTGATAAATTTTAGACCATGACAAATCAACCAAAAGATCCAAATACATTCTAATTATATAATCGAACATATTAAAATAACACAAATGTCCGAACGTCTGGTCATCGCTGACTGATTGGATAATGCATAATAAATATAGTCAAACTATTAATCGGGCTTACTGATATACTTAAAATATTCTAAAAATAAATGCGAAACCTTCTTGTTAGTATTCAACAAACATGTTATCTGAGAGTAGAATGACTAATATTTTTTTTTCATTACATGAGGTATAGCAATAAAATTCAGACACCTCTACTTAGTACTAAATTAGATTATCTGCTTAAGAACCGGAAGAATTATTGGATTCCTTGATATGAATTTTAATCTCGATATTTTATTTGATGAACAACATAATTCAATGATAATTTACTTCCAAAAGTTAATTACAAGAAATATGTTTCATTAATTAACAACTAATGCTTTGATGTTTTTTGATACTGTTTACATAAAGAACTGCTTGTCTGGAATGTAAGGACTTACATTTTTACTGAAACTGTGTCCTTGGATATACATTTATGAGAAACTTAAAATTATACTTTTTTGTGGCCAAATTAATTAAAAATAGGATAATTTTCATGCACATATGAGTAGCTACTCTATAAGTTTGTGATATTGTTCTTATTTTCAAGTTTTCAATATATTATACTTATAGGTAGCAGAAGAATCTAGGATATTTTCTAGCTAAATAATAACTTAGATTTGTTATCATCTTTATTTTTACTTAGAATATAGACGAATAACAAAGAAAATGTGAAAAACTTTTGTTTACTTGGAATATTATTTTAATGATACTAACATGTTTCCGGTTTAGAATTATGTGCTCGATATTTTAGATAAATTCTAAAATAACAAGAATGGGTCACTCTATATTATGCTACTTATACTTTATTAAGTGTTTATATCTAGTTTATACTTGTTATATTCTGACAATTTACAGTCTATATATATATATATATATATATATATATATATATACATTTCCACGATTGGTCAAGATGCTTCAGCATTTCCAAACTGAGATCCGAATGAGGTAGACAATTAAATAAATTAAAGTATATTAAGTTGGTATTAGTATTAGTGCGAAACATACTAATGACAAGAAGAATTCAGACTGAAAATACTCAGTAACCCGAATCGAACACTTGTGAATTTGAGCACTTGTTTTATACATATTTTATAAATGTATATACTAATACCATTAAGAATGTAGATCAAATATTATTAAATTAACTAATATATAAGTCTTTCTGGAATGTTTTGCACGTCATAATCTGAGTAGGGATTATGATATTATTTAAAGTCAGGTTTAATCGAATAGTTTTGATTTAGATTTTATTAATAAAATGAAAAATTACCATCTAATAGTTAACAATAATTGCATATAGTGTAATATGGTGACTAACAAAAAACAAGTGCCGCACCCAGACCCTTCTTTAGATGGCAGACATAAGCAAGGTATCCAGGCAGTCTAATGTTTCTTACAAGATTTGTACAAGTTTGAACAAATCTCAGTCTAAAATGTTACCATTGAGTAATTAATGCTGACATTCTATGGGTTTGAGTTAGATACACTGGCTGATCATAACACAGTAATAAATGCTATGTTTGTCCAGTCCTTCATCTCTAATCAAATTCATTCAAACTAACGGTCTTATCATAACTTACTGAGTGGATTTCAACAACACATAAGGACTAGTAAACATTACACTCGTCGCTTCTCAGTGATCACTTGGTGTAAATATACATTAACTTCTTCATGCTCTTTGGATAAACAGTAAAATATTAGGCAACAAAGTACATATGAATAGTGAGATAGTAATAATTAAATCCATTATACGGATGAAACATAGCTATTGTCTATAGAATAGGAAAGTTTTATCTAAATCAATTCATAAAATCTCAGAAAATTTGATAAACAAAAAGTGGGGTGAATATGTAGTAGAATTTAATTTTACTGATTGTGTTAAATTTATGTAAAAAAAACCATTATTTACGTCTGGCTTAAACTGATACAAAAAGAGAATTTTTTTATAACACTCGATTTAACAGTGAATATAGCTATAATCCATAACCTACTTATGAGTAGTTAATTTTTAAATGCCAATATTTACTTACATTTCGCTGGTGTAAATAATGTCTATCGATCTACTTGATATTCGGTATTATTCCTCTTACTGCAAGGCAGCAACACACAATTTAAAAATTGGTGTCATTTTTAACGAAGGTAAGAATGGCAATGTTCCCATACAACGATGTGCTCAATTTAATTGGCCGCTACACAGAATAAGTAAAACTTAATTGGCCTAATTAGCTTTACGTAATAGTGCACTCAAAAATAAGTAAGATGGGTGGATAAAGATGAAATAACATCTTTAAAAACCTGTAATTATAGTCAATTATCCAAAAACTGGGAGTTCGCCTTTCAACCTTTTTTTTCTGTATATGTTTCTACGCCTTAATTGATTTTCACTTTGAATCATAGTGTTATTTCAAAGGAGCTAAACCTACTGGTATGTTATATGAACAAAGAAAATGCAAAATACAATAAATCATTTGATTTTGTGATTGTGCTAATTTTTGCAAGTGTTGATGTAAAACTGTCAGGTTGAATTAAGCAATACGTATCCCGAAGAACACTGTGTTTGTGAATTAGTGATTATTGAACCTTATGTACAATATGTTAAATTACATCATAGTATATTCCCAGGTCATGAGTTAGTCATAGTTTTACTGAGAGCAAGATGCTATCAAAAGCGAAATCAAATCCACAGCCAAGAAGTCAATGTGGTGAGAAATGAACTTGCTTATAAAATATATCATAAGTTAGTTATACAGGGTAAATAATCATGTCTCATTAGAAAAAATAGTATGCATAAATCGTTTCACTTCTTCCTTCTAATGATATCTTTTTTAAAAAGATAGAAATTTGTTCTTGAGATCATCCCAAAATATAAAAATGATGAAAATTCATTCGAGATTATCATGGTTTCATTACATAGTCAAGTATCCCAACGATGTTATCAGTCCTAAGCATTCCAAGCTAACATTAAATACTTAAAGGATTGTTATAATAAGTTAACATTATCAAAGTAAATGGTTACTGAATAGGCCATTGTAATTGGGTGATGTTAGTTACTAAAGTTTATTCTGTAATAATTTAATTAATGAAACAATATTTATGAATAATTAAATCAAGTGATAATTTTCATGATAATTAAATACTGAATTTAAAAATTGATTAATTATTCTTCTAGTTAACTTGAACTTGTGTATTTGAACTAAGAAAAAAACGCCATCTTGAAAAAAGAATAATTTTCAGCTAAAATATGTTGATTTTGGAAAGGTGAGTATTTCGTCTATGACATAATAATCATCTTTTTTAATTCTGATTTGTTTACACAGATATGTACGTCACAAATTTGGTGGTATGTCCTAGAATTTCATTAATCACCTATTTATTTGACTCTTATCGGAATACTATTCTTGATTGTTCCATAGTACAGTTATTCATACAGATACAAATTATTATACATGCATTTTCTCAGTTGTTAGCTGTTGTATCAACGAAATGTTTTGTAACATCAGTGTTCTCTTTACGTATGACTGTAATAGAACTTGGTCATATATACATATATATGATATTACTAGTTAATTGTTTTTATTATTATGAATGCCAAAACTCTATTTTAACTTTCAGAATAAAACAACTTTGTATATATTTGCTATTATTACTCCAGCGATATTTGTAATAGATAACTAACGTAATTTAAGCAGATCAACAATAATAAGCTGTGCCTTATTCAATATTATACATTCATTACAGTATAGAGTGTCCAAGAAACAATATTTTAACGTCTTCTTGTCTTTAAATAAGCCTCATTAAAGTAAAATAATGAAGAAAGAAACAAAATATTTATATGTACATATGAAACTCTGAACTGTTTCTTTTTAAAAATATGTTTAAGTAGATGGCATATATCTTGTAGAATAATACTAGCCGGTTGTTTGCAGGATTTCAAATATTTATCAAGAACGGTGTTTATAATAGCATCGAATGTTCCACTACATTCTCTAATAATAGTTTGTATTACTCTTCTCAAAGTTCTCTACCAAAGTTCTGATGAAAATAATGCCAGAACCACTTAATTTGTACTAAAGTAAGGGACACACTTATTCTACTACTGACTAACATTTATTAATACACGAGTGGAGCACTTCTGGTTGTGTTCAGTATACTGTTGTCTTCCAGGGAAATAAGAAAACGGCTAGTTGGTTACAAAGTTTTCCATGGTAGTACTAGCAAATTTTGATTAGTAAAATAGATCTTGAACGGAGTCAATAATAGGAACGTAGTAGAGAAACGTACTTCAGATATGCATCTTGACATTTTCTAAAATATGCACCATGATGTAATGTAAGTTGTCATTCTATAACTAATCGTTTATATCAAATTCTCGTCGTACTTCAAGAAAACTTTAAAATGTTACCGTTAACCTCAGTCTTAGTTATATGAATTGATTTCAATTGTCTTATAAGAACTGTTTTCATAAAACATGGGTTCCCAGATTACTGGCTGTTTACTAGATTGTTAATATTATCATATTTTTTTTTATTTTTTATTAGCTTTTACATATAACTACTTAAGAGATGACGTTAGTAAGTGTAATTAATCAGCTTTCTGCTACCATTTATCTAAGTTGTGTTATAATCTAATAACATTTGATGACAGTAAAAAATGATAAGTAAATATGAAACTCGAATGTTTGAATAATTAATGAATTGTCACTTTGCACTAAATATGCAACTTTCTCATAAAAAATAAAAATAAACAAACTAAATAAATGAAATGTTATTAGTCAACAGAAAATGTCTTATTTTAATGCGTATGTTATGAATTCTTAGTGAATAATTAGCATTTAAATGAAATAATTACATTATATCAGTACTAGTTAACATTAATTTATAAATGATTTAAACAACATGATACAGTATTCAATGTTCAATCGTTAAATTATGTATTCACCCAAAATTGGAATACACTTTTGAAATCAATAGATTATTATTATTACATTACTGAGATTTACTATTAATTTAATTGTAGTTTACATATTATTTTATTAAAGAAATAACCTCTTTTAGTAACTTTAGTAATGATCAATATTAGTTTAGTTTTATGCATTATATACTATATTTTATAATTAACAGAAGAAAGATATTGACCTAAATTAATTGTAACCAACAAAATTTTGTTGTAAAACTTACAATGATGATTCTTTTGTTCTCATAGTTAGTTGTTGCATTATTATGATGCATTATTATTAGGTATATAGAAAAACTTGTATACAGTTAATTCCACTTGTAAATTTTAAGAAAATAAGAACAATAACCTTATTAGGATAAAATTGTATCTTCACGTTGATTTGCTATGGATTGAAGCTAGTCACTCTCTGTTACCATATGTGCATCCTGAGCGAATTGCTTTGATATAGCGACTAATCACAGGTGTTGTTTAAGTTGGAATGAAACTGACTAATGGAATCCAGGATGCGCGTTTCGTCCTATTTGGGACTCGTTGGGACGCAGCTACATCCAGGCGACGAGTGCTAAATAGGACAAGACGCGCATCCTGGATTCTACATGCCAGTCACAATCCAACTTAAATAACGTTATTGTTTGAATTCATTGCTCATTGACCTCTATTGATTTGTACTGTAAACCTGGGAGCAACTGACAAATGTTTCGTTCTAGTATAAGACTACTCAGCACTATACATCCTGAATTCCTTTCAGATAAAATGATCCACATTTGTGAAACAGTTTGCTGCGCAAATTAAATATACGCCAGCTAATGATAAAAATGTAGTGTTTCCAGACATCTTTTAACATTTATTAAGTTTACAATAAGTGACGTAACAACAGGTATATTCTTCCATTGTTTTTAGAATCAAGTGTAATTAAAACTTGGTCCGTATATTGTGTATTTTTGCCCGGTCGAACCAATAAGACATACAAAAAAGCATTCAGCAATGATTACTTCTAATCACTCATTGAGATATTTTGCAACAATTTCCAGTAGCATTTCACTAACATTTTTAATCGCACATTGAAAGCTCTACATAGATTCCCTAACTCACAAAACAAATAGCACATAGATTTCACTGAAAATCACGAATTGAAAGAATCACTTTTGAAACAGATAAAGACGACCATATTTCAGTCTGTCGTCAAATGATTTCTAGAAAAAATACGTATCAGAGATTTTTTAAAATTGATACAGTTTGCTTTATTTAAATGTTCATACTAGAGACTTTTTGTTATGAATTAACAAGAAGAATCTGAGCTAATGCCAATCTATATACACACTATCGCATTTTTTTCATTATTCTTTAACGAGTTAGTAGTAATTCTTAAAGTACTATTAATTCACCCGAAGTTCAGACACAAAAGATGTAGGGACTGTATTGAAATGTAGGCATTACTTAATAAGAACTGAGTTAATTTGTATATATAATTACGAAGGTAAATTTGCTAATTTCAAACAAATTGCGCATTCGATGCGTTGTTTATAGAAATGAATGAAATAAATTTGTAAAATTCAATGAACAGAAATTAAAATTTCTAAAAGTTCGCAGATTAGTGCAATTCACTTCTTCAAAGAAAAAAAATTAATAACCAAATTGAATTGATACAACAATAAATAATACAATGGAATCACCAAAAATACGTTCGTCAAAATTAACACAAATTAGAAAATATGACAGAATGAAAGGAAAAATAGCAGAAAAGACAACTCTACCAATAACTACACCGAAACTCACCAAATCAAAAAATGTCCACAATATATGAAACAGAACTTTCGATAAGCATGAAATCGCATTACCCAAAAGATGACTCAAATTTAATATTCACAGAAAGTCTATCACCACGTTACAAATCGCACCGATTGTGGAGCCATTAATTGAAAATTTACCCAACAAAGAAACTCACATTTCACGTCATAAAACATCTCACATTTTGACCAAGCTAAACGTCTTCCTTTAGCTCGTCAAAGGGAGAATTAAATGCTCTATATTCATTACAAAAGATAAATCAATGGTAATTTCCAAGGGGGTTGATAAAGGTAATACATTCCAAGGTTGATAAAGGTAATACCACAGTCAGAATGAATAAAATAGATTATGAAGAAAAAGCCTTTGACCATTTATCCATAGGACTATATCCAATGACTGATTCAAAAATGTCATTCAGTGATAAAAAACAAAGTGAAATCCGAGACGTTTCAACCTCTGGAAGAATTGAAACTACTCATTGGTATCTCTCTCTATGGTTTACTTTATGTCCGAAATCATGTACAACTTCTTTTTACTATAGTTTGCCAACGATCCATAAACCTGGTGTCCCACAGTGACCGATAGTTGATTTCACCAATACTCAACTCATGCGCCTGCTAGATATCTAAGTAACATTTTGAAACCACTACAACAAAATTTACACAATATCTTCAAAGGCAGATATGATTTCAAATCACAAATATCGGATTTATTAGTTGAAGATATTGTAACAATCGTAAGCTATAATGTTGTAACATTATATACAAGTATTCCAATTGATATCTGTTTAGAATTTATTAATGAATTACTAGAAAATGATCATACACTATCCAACTGTTGTCCATTAATCTTCAGTTTATTCATGAAATCACTAAAACTACGCTTGAAATAACATAGCTGGTTAAAGTTGCCGTCTTTATATTTATTACAGGTTTTTGTGTAAATCCATCACAATGTGATTTGTTATTTATTTATGTCGAAATTTTCATGTATTTTCAAGTTAGTATACTGTTAAATAGTCGTTTTCAAGCTTCAGTTCTGAACATATAGTGTTTATGTTTAACTAATAATTTATTACACTTTAGTACTATCATTTTTAAGATCCATAGCATATTAATGAATTTAATGATCCTCTTTTTATAAAGAATATATCGACAATCTTTTTTCAGAATAACTTAAGGTATTAACACAAGTGTTTTAGACATTGATGGCCCTAATAATAGTGAATCAGAATTAGACCACTATTTCTGTATATCTTGTGATATAGTCTCACTCTACTGATATTTACTAAAGTCAACATATTTTACTGGTATTAAGATAAAATTAATGAATGGCTGGTGTTTGAATGATTACTTTCTCAACAGAAATCAAAGAGTCTCAGTAGTCACCTAGTGGTAGTGAAATCAAAAATAACTAGCTCAATTCAGTTGTTCTTCAGTATTTGAACACATTATTGAATTTCTCTTTAGTTTATATATCATAAATTACCTAAAAATGAAAGGAATTATATAATAAACTTAATGTATCCGTGTCAACTTCTTAGCACGACGATCGGCTGATCTCTGGTTCATAAATGTTTTCATATTTTAAATGAGAAATTATAATACTATACTATGATATAATATAGATTCGTCTATTTTAAATCCATATTTAGTTAAAACATTTTTGCTGTCGTTCTCTAAGGTGTTTAAACTTGCTTATGTTGCTTTGTACGATACGCTATTTGGTCATAGTAATTCTTTAGTTTAAAACCGTTTGACGCAGACCTTCTAGTTCAGAGGGTCGGGAGTTAGCCAGAATTAAGACTCTTGAGTTGTCCAGCTGTCTAGTGGTCCCTGACTTTCAATGGTACCCTACCAACATCAATCTCCAACAGATTTATTCATCTAAAACATAACAGTATACACTACACACCACCATAATTCAATTAACATACATTTCTGAAATCTAGGCTGTATATCAGAAAAAGCAGTCAGTAATACGTTATTAAACAATTCCATCTATTTAATGGTCGTCATAAATTTTTAGAGGTACATAGTTGTTTTACACATGGTTATTATTATTTTACGAAATATGCTTGAGAATAAAATCATGAACAAAAACATTTTTATTAACCATACTAGTACATACATGTCCAGTATGAAATACAAAAACGTTTTGTTCGAAATAGTTCATTAGTTCATGATTATGATTAGAAATTATCATGTTCCATGAAATACTATTTAGTGATTCATAAAATGTTTATATTCTGTTAGAATTGAAGGAAACGAACATACAATACATATTTTATCTTATTGGTAAGTGCTACATTGACACAGATGAGTTTAACGAACGTATAAAGATAACCTACTGATTTTAGATATTAATCTATTTACCATTCCAATGAGGAAAAACCTAAATTATTTGGGTATGTGTATTTCAAAAAAATGTCTGCATAATTCTTTGAGTCAGATTAGACATTTCCTATTTCGTTCTTCAGAATTTAGCATGCTTATATATGAAAACATTTGTCTGTATCATTCAAATGAGATGAAATGCTATTATTTCGTTGACAATTAATCATTTGTCTCCAATCATGATTTAGATGAGATAATATAGATAAATGGACAAGAAATGACACGACAAATCGGAATTGAAATTAAATTTTAGGGTCATAACTGGGGCTTCGAATTTGAATATGATTTCACAAATTGACCTGAGTTGTAAATACACTGAAAATCAGAAGGAATTAGACAGCTGTTTCGTCCCAGTGTATGACTCTCCAGTGGTGAGCATTAACATTCCTACAAGGATGTTGAACTCATGATTTTTGCGCTTCGTTGTGAATGCTTAGGACCTAGTTCTCTGAGCCGTCTTCCAACGGCTGGTATCTCCAACTTTATCGCAGTATATCTGTGCAAACACCTGGAAGCGCTATTTGTGAGTAACTTTTCAAACCTGATATCTTTATCCTCTGAGCCTGACATTCCTGGATCTCATTTTTACGTTGGATTCTAGATTACAGTGCTTAATGGTCATTTACTGGAATGAAGAAGTTACCTGACACTTGTTAGTTTCTAATGATTGTTTAACTCAAACCAATTTGTGATATCAAATTTAAATTTTTAGCACTACGACAGCCTTGAGTTTTAAGCTCTAAGTCAGTTTAGTTTATTTTAACTCATTTAAAGTACCACATTCTCGGGGAATTCAGTTTCAATAACTATCACAGCCTTTAAACTTTTGAGAAATCTGTAGTATAATAAGTGATTGTATGTAACAATTTCTTTAGCACAATAAACCGATGAAATTCATAATTCACAACATCCAAATAACATTTTTACTACATATATTCATATCCAAATGAACAAACTATTAACATACATAATCAATTTAAGAATCTTCAGTCATGTAAACTGTGCTTAACTGCTTAAGTAACCGTTAATTTAAAATTAGTTCATTAATTTAGTTTATATGTATTTGATTAAAGTGAGATTAGAATAGAATTCATTAAAAAATGAAGATAGAATTACTAATTTCTATTTATGATCAAAAAATGGTAATTTAGATTGTATCAATCAGAATATCTCGTAATATTATTCAATGTTAACTGACAAAATTAAACTCAATTTGGCATAAATAAATTACGGACAAATAATTAACTACTCACGCAAAAAGAAAGAAACTTATTTAAACTCAATAAAGAATAGGTAGTAAAATAAACCAGATGTTTAAATAATAGTAAACAATACAACATAATCATGAATATGAGTTGTAATTGTGGCTTGGTAATAAATGATTTAAATAACTAATAATTAGTTTATAATTTTATAACGGGAAGGAATTTTAATCCTGACGAAATTCTATTGACCAAAATGTTTATACTCTAAAAAGTGTTTTTATCATTTAAGCTGATTTATGAATAAGCAAACAATCAGGAATGTTGGTACGATTTATATTATTGATCCGGAATATCTCAGGTTTATATTTAGAGATGTGATGGAAACGAAGCGTAACTCGATTATTTATAAAAAAGAGTGATATAAATTTGTAAAATTCCAATGAGTAGAATTTAAAATTTCTCACGTTTTGCAGCTTAGTGCAAGCCGCTTCTTCAGAGAATTGAATAACCGAAGTGAATTAATACAAGATTAAATAATACAGTGGAACAAATCAAAAAAAAGGTTCGTGCAATCAAAATGCCAGTTTGATCGTGTCATGTCAAGTCATTTGGATCAAGGTGATTTGGAGTGAGACATGTTTGCAAATGTTAGTGTGATGTGAGGGGAAAATATTTGAAAAGAGAATAAAAATTGTATTTATGTTTACATGAGTGAAATTTGATGTACTTTAATTGTGGTCGGTTGGATAGAAACTTCATTTTGAGTAAGTAAAAAGGCCTTCCCTTTTGTTATGTGTAGTTGGATTTGACAAAACGTGAAGTGCTTTGGCCATTCCCCTTTCCTTATAATTGGAAAAAACCATTATGAGTAATTTGGATATTTTTAATATCATTTTTATGGTTGTGGTAGATAGCGCGTGCGGACTGCTATTGTTGATTTAATTTGCAATTTTTCAAGTTCAACAGGATTATTGGGCGGTAGCTTAGTGTAGCTTTCATTTTCTTTGGCACAAGTTTTGGTTTCTCGAAAAGAATCTCCAAAATAGAAAGCATTATAGTCGACACAACCTACCCTGTAGACACAATTCTGTGTAGAGGTGAAACGGATCTTCTCCCTTATTTTAAATAATGCACCTCGAATAGTGTTGGTAGTTTTTTAGAATGTTTGACTCCACTTTAGTTTTAAAATATTTTGTTATTTATTTGTTGTTTCTTGGCGGGGACGTAGAACGGCAGTATTAACTCATGATATTTCAATTGATTTACTATTAGTTAGTAATAGGTCTCATCGTTTTGGTGAGTTTTTACTAATATTCAATAAAAAATTATTAAATTGTAGGTGCTGATTATATTTTTGTATTCAGATTTCTTGTCATTTTCTGGCGAAATGAGTATGTTGGCACTTCTGAATAAGTTTACAGACAGTGATATTTTCGCACTGAATGGATGTGCTGAGTTGAAATCGATATATCGATTTTAATGTGTGAGTTTGCAATGAATTCTCAAACTAAGAGTTACATTCAAATTTTTTTGACTAGGCAGTCTAAAATTGGTAACTCATTTTATTCACTTTCACATTCTAAAGTGAATTTGATATGCTGAGACAGGGTGTTAATTCGTTTTAAGAAAGTTCTCAGTAAATTCTTTTGATAATGACAAAGCTGTCATCTACATATGTGAGCCACTCCCATGGTCTAATGACATTATTGATCATCTAAAATGCAATATGGGCCATGAAGAGGTTTGCTACAATTGGTGAAACAAGGAAGCCAACTGCCACTCTGTTAGTTTGTTTGTACAGAATCCCTTTGAAAGTGAGGAAGTAGAATTCAAGCGTAGTTTTAGTGATTTCATGAATAAACTGAAGATTAATGGACAACAGTTGGATAGTGTATGATCATTTTCTAGTAATTCATTAATAAATTCTAAACAGATATCAATTGGAATACTTGTATATAATGTTACAACATTATAGCTTACGATTGTTACAATATCTTCAACTAATAAATCCGATATTTGTGATTTGAAATCATATCTGCCTTTGAAGATATTGTGTAAATTTTGTTGTAGTGGTTTCAAAATGTTACTTAGATATCTAGCAGGCGCATGAGTTGAGTATTGGTGAAATCAACTATCGGTCACTGTGGGACACCAGGTTTATGGATCGTTGGCAAACTATAGTAAAAAGAAGTTGTACATGATTTCGGACATAAAGTAAACCATAGAGAGAGATACCAATGAGTAGTTTCAATTCTTCCAGAGGTTGAAACGTCTCGGATTTCACTTTGTTTTTTATCACTGAATGACATTCTTGAATCAGTCATTGGATATAGTCCTATGGATAAATGGTCAAAGGCTTTTACTTCATAATCTATTTTATTCATTCTGACTGTGGTATTACCTTTATCAACCTTGGAAATTACCATTGATTTATCTTTTTGTAATGAATATAGAGCTTTTAATTCTCCCTTTGACGAGCTAGAAGGAAGACGTTTTAGCTTGGTCAAAATGTGAGATGTTTTATGACGTGAAATGTGAGTTTCTTTGTTGGGTAAATTTTCAATTAATGGCTCCACAATCGGTGCGATTTGTAACGTGGTGATAGACTTTCTGTGAATATTAAATTTGAGTCATCTTTTGGTTAGTGCGATTTCATGCTTATCGAAAGTTCTGTTTTATATATTGTGGACATTTTTTGATTTGGTGAGTTTCGGTGTAGTTATTGGTAGAGTTGTCTTTTCTGCTATTTTTCCTTTCATTCTGTCATATTTTCTAATTTGTGTTAATTTTGACGAATATAGATATTGATTTTCTTTTTCATAGAAAGGGGTAAATATTATAGACTGTTAATCGTTGGGAGATATATATTTTATTGAATCATCAAGATTATTGGTACGTGTTCTACTCACCTAACAAGGACTTTATTTACAACCGGCCACAATTAAAGTACATCAAATTTCATTCATGTGAACATAAATACAGTTTTTACTCTCATTTTAAATATTTTTCCCTCACATCACACTAACATTTGCAAACATGTCTCACTTCAAATCACCTTGACCCATATGACTTGACATGACACGATCAAACTCGCATTATGATTGCATGATTTTGTTCCATTGTATTAATTAGTCGTGTATTAAATCAATTCGGTTTATTACTTTTTGCTTTGATGATGCAACTTGCACTAAACCGCGAAACGTGAGAATTTTTAATTTCTACTGACTGGAGTTTTACTAATATATGCATCACTCAGTTTTATATATTTTCATTGTTTAACATGCATTATATCTATTACTAAGGATGATGTAGCGTTACTTCGCTATTCCGATACAAAAATAACTGCGCAGATTTTTATGTATTCTCCTGAAGCACTAGTTGAATTACAAATAACCATATTTTCCAGTTAGTTTAACGTCTACATTGCTTGCTAATTTGCTGAAAATATTTGTCAAGCGGTTCACACTAAATTATCAGTGAAATATGGCAGTAGGTTTTTCTGTGAATAATGAATGTAAAATTTGTATTTGAGTTTTAGACGTCACATTGGTAGGAAGATTGAAAGGAACACTGAAAGTAGTATCTTCTGAAAGCTAGCTTCTTCAAGTCAATGTACTAACATTTTTGAGTCTTTCACCCGTTACATTGAAAACAGCTATTTATGCTAACAATTTTATGAGGGAAGTCAGAACTATTCATGAAACGTGGTAGAAATGAGTATTCATCGGAGTTACTAACAGAATATCTCCGAAATTTAACTCGCAATCAAATTACCAACTGCAGTGAGGAATCTTTTGTTCTTGAAATCAAAGATCATAAGTGATGAGTTAAGTAAAATCTTGACTTGTTGTTTAGAAAACCTGCTTATAAAAATTTAACGTAATAATAGTGTTTTTGTTTATTAGTCAGCCATTATTGATATCATGGTCTGTCAATTTAATGTGTATTCATTAGTTCGGTTGATCATATAATAAAGCAGATCCGTAGTCGTATATTTGAATGTAATCCCTCATGCTCTGGTTTTCATTTTGTTACTATTACTATTACTATAATGTATTCATTACTAATAGACTGGCAATATGTTTACATTCCAACAACAGTTTACTGAATAAAGTGCTTTTCTTAAAGTAATATTCGTAACCTATGTATTACAGTACTTTAAGCTAATTCTTGTTTATATCTGTTGACTTTGTTTCATGTCATTTTAAATAAGATGTGAAAAGAGGCTAACTTGACAGCTCAATCTACCAACAAAATATAAACTAATATTCAATCAGTATCTACAGCTATCAAATTATCAACGAATTAATCCACGTTGTACTTAAATAACTGACTTCTCTCTACATAAACCTATTTAATTCAAACAAGTGTTGTTTCTCTACATTAATTTAATTTCCATTATGTCTTGAATGTTTTATAATCATTAACTGTGGAAAAGAATTCAGTCCCTCCCAACACGTATAAGCAAGTGTATACCTCCTAAACAAAGTAGTTTGGTTTGTAAATAGCAATTATCATGATTTATAAAATTTCTTCGAAAAAATAGTACTTCAAACATATTTCAAATCAAGTAGCAAGAATAATTGGACAGTACAAAGTCTAATTAAATTGATGTGACCTTGCGGAAATAGATATTAAGTTTAGTTGTTTGTTTTCGTCATCGATTGATGTTGGTTGGATGCCACTGATAACCAGGGTGTACTGAAAACCCGTTTCGTCCTAGTTAAAATTCCTCAGCCTTCTACACCCACAATTTCATCAGGAGATCGAACCCAACGTTTTCACTGACGAACATAATAAATTACACTTAATACCTCTCTCCGATGGTGTGGGCGATTTTTAACGTAAACCAAATGTGCGATTGATTGAAAAAATTGTTTAACATGGATGAAGCATAAGGCCTTCCATTCTGTTAAATGAAGTTGGCTTAGGGAAAATATGAAGAACTTCTACTATTTGGTCATCCTAGCAATTAGAGATGTCATTTGAATTATTTTGGTATTATCGACTTGTTGATTGTTGAGAATATCATGTGCTGCAATCGCTGATTTTATTTGCAGATTTTCAAATTTCACAGGTTTATTTGGTAGTCTTTTTCTTTAATTTAGATGCTGATTGTTAAGAGTTAAAATTTAGCAGAAAGATTCTTCAGTGCTGAGAATGTTACAAACAGACAGTCTAGTCTGTAAACATAGTTTTATGTAGAGGTAAAAATAATCTTTTGACTGTAATTATAACATCATGTCTCTATGAATTATCCAAAATTCGTAAACTTATTATTCTAATGAACTATACAGTGAACCTAACATATACGCCAACGTATGCACTATCAGATTGTCTTCTCAGCTGATTGAAATCAGTTCGACTAAATTTTCACAAGTTTATTTAAGATAAACATGGTCTACAGTCTAGAATATCGAAAATAACTATCAAAGAAAATGAAATAATGATACTCTATGTTGTCGTATCATCATACGCTATTATTCCAGTTTATAATTGTCAATACTTTATTAATTGACCAGTAGAAAATGATGGCTTCTATTTAGCGCCAACCACCAAGGTAATCAGAAAACCCAGCAAATGTAGTTCAATTTCTTATTTGTTCACATACAGACTAACATTATGCTCATATAGTAAAGGTGTAGCAATCGGATCTGCTATGTACCCAACTTATTCACGTCGCGCATAGAATCGTACGTTATTGTGAGTACATTTTGATCGCATTTAATTAAGGTACGCAGACAATAAGTTTGTAATCATAAAAACTTTTTCATGGAACATTTTTCTGAATAAATAAATGCTATTTTCAACTCATCTCATAGCTACCTTAGATACGAAGAGATATACAGAAAGAACAACTGTTTTTAAGTTGCTTAATTAAAGGACACTAATGAGCAATTATCAAATAAACCCACATAGCTTTGTTGCATGTAAGGACTAGCGTAAGTTCATAGCATGAGACATCAATATAAATTCTTTCCCACCTCCTTCTAAAATATAAACTCACCTTTATTACTTTAAAACAAGCAAAAAACAATTTCAAATAAAACAACTAAACTGAAATGAACTATCACTCATTAATTACTGAGTGAGGATTAACAATACACTCTTTAATTCAAAATATCTACTAAAATTAATTTATGATAACAAGTTATTGGTGAAAACAAAAGAAAGCTACATACATATATTTAACTTTATTTACAAATAAACTTCGTAGATGTACACGTTATTCTTCACACAACTACAAGTGAACTGTTTGATCGTAAGAGTGATAAATCATGCGAAGTTGAAAATTTTAAATTAGAGTTTTGTTGAAGTAGAGTAGATTGGATTAATTAATTTGATGGTGTGATGTGCGTGAGCTGCTTTTCTGGAACTGTTAATATTTTTGCCGAACATAGTCATCTGCGACATATAGCAAGGTGCAACAGCTGACTAGCTAGTAATGTAATGTGACTCCGAATCTAGAATTCACTTATTAGTATCAAGTTCAATGAATAATAGGTCTTCAAGAGAATAAGTACTTTGTTTCACAAATGAATTATTGGCAATATCAAACAACATAATTTCCCTTGAAAAGCTTTATACTATGTTTATGTAGTATTAGAATACAGAATCCTTTAGTAACAGAGACTTCTAACATTTTCATATACTATTTTCGTTCACAATTTTCTCTGCTGATACCTTATAAATGACAAATCCTACACTCATAGCTGAATTATCCTAAAGTACTAATTCATATAAAATTAGCTTGAACTCGTCTTCTTCATTAATCGTCGTATCTATAGAACAATTATTCGTAATCACGATACTTTATTCTAATTACCTAAACAATACTAAGCTCTCTTTCTGTTACTAGAGCCACTTACAATCTATGGCATATATATCGTGTGACCTTGATAATTACTGATTAATGCCTGTATACGTCTGCCCCGTGATTACCAATCCCTAAGCCGGAGTGAAGAACACAAGAAGAACGAGCCAATCAGACAGAAATCATATTATATTTCATACAATCATTTATATATATGCAAAATCAGGCCATACAATACACCAGTAGGGAGAGTAACATCCATACAAAACGGGAACAATAATGAATAAGGACTGAGGGTAAAGGTACAAGGTTAATTGATTACAGTTCCTGAATAACAAATGATATGGCTGCAGTTCATGAGTCTAATTGGAGAATGGGGTGTTGGAAACATGACAATAAGAGAAATATAATAATCGATTTACATATACCCAAAGTAATTGGAAGAGTCTTCTGGAAAACTGTTTAGAATTTTAATCTTGAATCTCCCGATATAACAACTAGTTGATAACTATGTGAATATGTATAACCAGTAGTGTTATTTCGCATATATACACCTCTATAAGTTGATTATGAGAATCTGGTGGTTTTTGTAATAAATAGTTTATTTGCATAGTACAAAAGTATACATCACTGACAAGAACGTGTATGGTCAATTATTAACTTTGCTACTACTCTAAACTTTACGCCTTTAATGACTGAGGTTTACAGTGAAGGATTACTAAATCATGTTGATAATAAGATAGCGCATTGAAGAATTGATTTAGAATACTTAGCAGAAACCTGAGTTTCAAAAAGAACTTTACAATGTGAATTTTCTTATTACATTTTAAATATTCATTGTTAGAAATTTCTCTGAGATCATTTACTTGAATATATCTTGTTTTCCGCTATATTTACATCTAATACAATTGAATACAATTAAGATTTTAGTAATATAGATCTCACCCTGACAATGTTGTTTACAGGAAATACTCCACTGCTTTTCACTGTTATTACTAAATTGTAATGGAACATGCATGTACTTATTATTCCCTAATTAAACTTAGAATGCAAACATTCCTTTGTCACAAGATTGCTCTGCTAATCGAATGACCAAAGTTATTTTTACATTTTAACGCCCACTTCTTCACTAACTATTCATGTATAGCGATAAGGTTAAGCTGTTTTGCAACCAAATAACTGCATTGTCTCCATCCCACTTACATATATGATCAAAAAAACAATATTCCTGTCATGCATACGGTAACTACAGTTGCTTTATATTTAAAGGATAGCATATATGTAGTTTATAAATATAAATATTCAACTTATAAATGGATTTGTTACTCAGTAACATAAAAAATCGTTAAATAAATAGTTAAATATAAAGAAAAAAGGAGATTCACATATTTAACTGTTTCATCTCACATAATTATTATTATCCAAAATCTGTGTGTATACTTTATATCACGTTGATGAAGCAATATAAAGGACAATAATATGGAACAAATTAAAAACGTTCTCAAAATGATTGATTAATTATACGTTAAATAATGTGAAAATTCTAGAGGAACACTTGTAAATACATAGAGACAACCTGATTTAGATAATAAAAATTAAAGTCAAATTTTGCCTGATTTTAATTTTCACAATCTGTAGATCCATAGAATGAAAAGCGAAGTAAGAATGTAGGAGAGCATGAAATGAGGCACTTGAAACTAAAGTAACCAGGTTACTCTCAAGTTTTCAACTGTGTTTTTGAATACACAAGTTTGGTCTCGTCTTTTTGATAACGATAGATTCGGTGAAATGCAGTAAATTAAACGTTATATAAGTAGTGATTAGTTTGAATGATATTGAAACATCAATTTAGTGTCGACCATCAAGTATGATGATCAGTGGGTTTGTCTTTATGAAAAACAAATGCATTATAAGTCTATAAAACCAGAATGTTAAGTATTAAACATAACTAAGTGAAACAAAGTAAGTAATAGTTAGAAAATAAATAGTCTATATAATGCCAATCGTCTCTTTTATACTAACAATTTGCTGATTGTCAAAGTGAACACTTGAATTATATAAAAGTTAATTTTGACTTAGTGACTACAGACTAATTTCCTTTCGCGGAAACAATCCTGCTATAAAAATGTTACGTTATTTTAAAAAATCACTGAATTCAAAATAAGAACCATCGACGAAATTTAACAACATTACATAACAGCAATAAAACAATCAAAACTGTTATTAATTAAAATAAAATGTATTATAAATTCAGTTTCATATATATAAAGATTGCAAAAAGAGAAATTGGTGTAAGTAGAGTCCCGTTAGAAAGTAGTTTCAGTTTGAAATCACCAGAAATTTCCCTGTAATATCATTACTTAATTATATAATGCTATAATCTCACTTATACAGAAATACAAGTATATTATATCAGTTTATCAAGAACTTACGTAAACATTTTTTTTACTAGAATACTTATTCTGTGTGAATGATATTGACTTAGTGGGTTCAAGACAGATAATACGAATAGAATAGATATATAGGTCTGTCAGTACAATTCTATTCAAAGAGATGAACATTCCTAATGGTTGAATCATTCATCGAAACCAAAAGTAGGAAAAGCAATAATACGGTTACATTCACATATCTGATAGATATCACATATTTATCATATATACTACACAACTCATTTTTGAATTTAGGCACTCCAAAAAAATTAAATATAATCTTGAAATGAATGCGGGCCTGATAATTATTTTATTATTTTGTAATGGGTGGAGATTGAAAACACACCATTTCTCATAATTTAACTGATACCAAAAACGTCTTATTTTCAATATTAAGAATCTGTAAGGCATAAAATCTAAGGTATTTCTATGTGACTTAGAGGTTTTTGGATTCAGCTACACTTGTAGTTCTGCCTACAGACTACTTAGTAGTAGTAAACTATAACAACAACTTTCAGGCAACGTTTATTGTTTGCTGGTAACAATCCAAGATGAAAATATTTTCCTAAATTACATCAATTGAATACCGATTCAGTAACAATTAAATTTTAACAGAATTATGCAAATACACTAGTTAATTATGCATGTGGTAAAAATCGTTTTATTCAGTATTTAATTAACTATTTGAAAAGTCGCCAACCTTCATTGTCGTTTTTCTTTTAACTCTTCATTAAATAAAATATAGTTCGAGCTTGATTTAAATTTTGATTAGAATTCCAAAATAGTATGTCAAGAACAAACAAAAAATAAAAAAATCCTAGTAATATAAACATAAAAGACACATGGCAAACTAGACATATCAAGTAAATCGATTCTTTACGTGTATATGGGAACTAGAAATGACCTTTAATACTTTATAAATCGATAATGTGTCAGCTGAAAACATGCACTTTTGAAAGTTATTTTTAAATCTTACTTCTAAATTACGTATCATTGTGTATAGTAAAGTATCAAATAGTTTCATATCACCAGGTTTAGTTGGTACGGCATATTAACTTTTATTTACCAAAAATGTTATGTCAGTCTATCACTGAGACTAAAAAAATTAAAGAGCCTAGTAGCATAGTTAGTAACTATAAAAAGTTACTTTTAATAATGAATATCATTTAGTTTATCAGTATAGAACAAAAACATTTAGGTCGGAAATTTATTTATGACGTTAACGTCCTAGATTCACTGTTTTTAAGATTTCAAAGATGTAAGTTAAGTTTATGGATTCATATACAATCTTGAATGTAATCAATACATTTGTTTCTTACATTTTTAAGGCGTAAAATCACTTTTGCCGGCTTAATGATAACATTTCATACCAAAATTAACCGCAGTGGCATGGTGAATTATGGCTAATTACTCATAATTGTTTGGATTATCACACAACACCTGTTCACTATAAAATAGCATTTAGAAGTTATTTGTTTCCCCCTACTTCTTCATTACTTCTACTGCTAACACATTTCAGAATTTATACAACTAATCCAGAAGATTTATATTTTTACTACTTCCATTACCATTCATAATAATAATGTTGTGAGTTGTTTACAATTTCAAGAGTATTCAAAAACTTATATCTACCAGTTTACTTATCAGACTTTCAGTTCATATCAATAACAGTTCTCTCAACACAACTATTAAGAGCCAACATTGTCTACCATAAATAGCTATAACATGGTACAATGCTGGTGTGTCTAGAAGATAAATTAAAAAAGAAATGCAGCTGAATATTTTAATAAATCAGAAAAATTTGGTTTATATAAGATAATATTTACCGTTTAAATTTGTGAGTTTTTGGCATATTTGTTGAAGATATTTAAAGAGAGAGGTATTTATATATATTTATCTAAATTCATAATTTTGTCACTCATTGAAAATTAAAAACTAGATGATAACATTTATGTATGTATGTATTCCTATCAGTTAGTTCATCATCAAAGATAAAGAACATGTATACAATTAATCACAATTAGCTGACACTATATTTTAATTACCTAGGGATTAAAATCTTTGGATAGAATGTCGAGGATATATAGTATTATTGATGTCAAAATGTTATATTCACCAAAATAAAGGTGATTGTTGAAATCTATAGGTTTCATTCTTTAAATACCATCATTATTTCCTTGTAATTTCTGTGGCACTGCTTGAACTGATCTTTATAAATATGAAAATACATTTTAAAAAATGTCTTCTGTTTGAAGATGTTTGAAGTACAAACGACCAATAATATAGACGGAGATTTTAACATTCGTACATAATTTTTCAGAATTACGAGATGAATTATTTTGAGGTAAACATGTTTTTAATGAGGTTTGTCAACATTACGGTTACTATAGCTACTTTTGCAGTCATGAATGAACATAATAGTAATGTATCCTACTCTGAAATCTCTTACTAAATTTACCCTAGTTTGTAGACATGGGCGTAATGACATTAATTTTAACACATATAAGCATAAATCTTGGAGAAAAATGTTCATAATTATATGTAAAATGCACAATAAGGGGGTTTACATGAGAGTAGCATATATTGCCCTCTTAATTATAATAAAAGCAGTAATAATGCATTCTGGAAATTTCACAGAACACACGTCAATATAATCACAATATTAATTTAATGTGTAATCAGTTGTAGAATGTACACCAATTTATAGACTTGCACAAATTGGTAAATGAAAGATTAATGTACAGTATTCGAAAGACAATTATCAATTACCATTTTAATAAAATGCTAAATTCATGGTTGTTAAAAATTTCAAAGGATAAGAATTTTGGTCAAATATACAAATATTGGAAGCGATAACAAGATAGTTGCATAATTATTACTACCTAAAATATTGCGTATGCCTATAGCTTACAGATGTTGATATTTACATGGAGTGGGTGGTGGCAGCTATATATCATCATGGAAGTCTTGAGCAGACTATGTCGTATAGAATGCTGTGTGTTTCATTTAAAAGAGAGCTAATGTGATGTGATACGAAGAAGATAGACAAACAATGTAACATAGGTTGATTACATTCATGCTTCATGCATAGTCATCCACAACTAGCGAGAAGCAACCGTAATCAGAGAGCATAGAAAAACAGCAAAAGTATCCTAAAGTTAATGAAAAGAATTGGCAAATTTAGTGCTTACATTGGCATTGTAAAAGTTGATTTACCAAAAAATAATAGTACGATTAAGAGGATAAAATATTAGCATGAAACTAGGTTAGGTGAGTGATAATACTAGGAATGACAATAAATGGGTTTAATTCTATATCATGTTATTGAGTTTCGCATAACAAAAAGTAATTATTTCTTAATATCCATCAACCTATTTTATGATATAGATTTATCAAGTCCAGCATAAGGTGTGTATTTATCTTATCCATGACCCACATACATATAATAAATTATCAAAGTATGTACTTATTGTTTTGTGACAAGATATTATCAGTGAGGTAAATAGGAATAATGAAATGGTCGTATCACCAACATGACTGATAATTAATGTATTTTTATCATCTAAAAGATTTCTGAATTAATGTGAATGGATTATAGTTTTCGACAATTTTTTTAGTTGCATTATACCAACTGTAAATTTTAAATTAACCAGAGCATTTAAGTATTTTTTGTTGCTTACACATTACTAATTTTTGTGTATGGGCTATTGCATATCAAACAAATACGCTTAATGACCTACAATGATGCACTTTAGTCACTTGTAATTTTGTACTCTTACGTCGAAATAGATTTTCGTAGTTTTAACTTCCACCAACATGCCACTAATTAATTGTGGGTGGGACTTTTATCATTTAAATAATAACCTTAAAAAGTGATCTAAGTAGTATTACTCGACAAACACTTACTAACAGTGATGAAATGAAATGTTGGTTTTTTCCAATTACCGTAAATTTCCGGTGCAATCTTAGACTGTCATCTTGATAAGGTTAGGCATTCATTAGGCATTCATTAAAATAAATTCTTATGCACTTGTAGATGACATATTAAAGTGGTATCATTTAGTTGATTTTCTGACAAAAATGAAATCACTTGGAAAGTATTTCATAGCTCTCCTTCCATTGTGAATATTTTATACATACTTCATTATAGATGTATCACTACTATTATTTTAAAAATCATTAAGTCACATTGTTTAAAGCCTAAACACTAGTCCTTTGAACATTAACTATACATGTAACATTTATAACGGCAAACTGATAATATATTTGAATCGAAAATTACTTTGATCAAATGAATGTGACTAATTGAATAGAGGCTATTTTTTGCACACTTATTCAACTATTACCCTATCGGAATCTTGTTAAAGAGTTTCACCAAATAAGAATCCCAGCTACCTAATTTAACTGTTTATCACGAGATATGGAACCTAAAAACTAGTGTGTAGATAATCACAAAACATTTCTTCAAAGTTAATTAAAATAAATAGTCATACAATATAGCATAAATTTAAGTTTTATATTGTATTTAATCAGAACATAAATAAATGGTGAATACAGACATTTACCAGCTTTTGTTTGAAAGAGGCAGATAAATTTGAATTTTGAAATATACAGTACTTCTTCAGATACGTGTCTTCTAAAATTTATAAACTATGTGCTGAATGAATGCAAGTGAGGCTTCACATGTAACCAATCAGAAATCTTGACGTTAGTTAATACTTAATTGTTACAGTGTAGTGACAACATGACAACTCAGTTTGTTTCTATGATAAATTGAATTAAAACACAGTACAAAACGCTGAATGACCTCAAGATTAAAAATGTAATTTTATAATTCCAAAAAAAGTGAAATTTATACAAACCTTGTAACAAAACGTAACGTTTTATGTGTATGGTAACATTTGTCTGATACTGTTGAAGTAGATTACCAAGAATACTCGTATGAACTGAGTTCTGCGCTTGAAATCAGAAGTTAAGAGAAAATTACTACCTTTTAAAACCTCAGTCATCACTCTTCGATATACATATTAGTGTTTTTTCGTTAATCTAATTGAATAGCATCTAATCGCTGTTATAATTAAATTGCTTGTTTTAACTGTTTTCTCTAAATAAAAACTAATGTCAATCATTATCGCTTATTTCATCTTGGTAGTGTTAATGACATACAAAAACATAAGTTTCATTTCATTAACTCAGTTAAGTATACAGAATTAAGATGTAACGATTGCTCCAGGATTCTTTGCTTAGTACAAATGGATTAACAGTATGTCATTCAGTTATTATTACAGTATTCTGCATCATTTTCTTTGGAAATTCACTTACAGCTAAATAATTTTGTAAATGATTTTTCTATGAATATTATATAGAAAAACAGTGTTAAAGTCAACAGTAGTTTCTACAACTACAAATCTATCAACATTGTGTTACATTAGGTATACAAATTCTGCAATTCAACTAATTACTGTTGTAAATTATAGTTGGTATATATATATAACAAAAAATATTATAGTGGAAATCTGTTGCTATTGGAGTCAGTCAAGTTAATATTAAAGATGCACGCATATAGGTTAAACAAGATAGAGATATAATGAGATTTCTGGTTAAATGGATGAAACCAGTATATTTTTAATGACCTTAAATTTACGACAAACTTATTATAAGACCTGTATTCTATAAGCTTATCTTAGACCAAAATGTCGCATTTTGTTGAAAAATATCATACTGCTCAAAATAGGTTTAGATTTCTTCGCGATCTGCAAACACTCTGAAACAGAGTGTGATCTCTATGAAAATAATTTGAGGAGAAATTGACTGTGTATAAAAAGACCAAATACTGGACACGTTACCTCTTGGTTTAATTAGATACTGTCTCAAACTATTTCATAACCACTTTATCTATCAACTTATTATTTCTGTTTATTGTAGTTATTCAAACAGTTAACAAAACACCAACAATAAAGTACATTAAATCTGTATCATGATAAGTGCGGAAACCTTAGTAATTAACCTGAAAAATTGAACAGAACAGTAACTTTCCTACAAAACTCGCTCGATACCAGTTAATGCTTACATCTATAACTCTCTTCTTGTTATTGATTTTATTTATGATCTAAGCTAATTATAACCAATAGCATTGAAGCAAATCATTAAACAACTAAATAAATGTTAGCGTTAATTTAATCTGATCGCTTAACCAGTGTATATCTCAAATTTATACCTGATTTCTGACTAATAACAAATAGTACTATAATACTCCTGGTCATTGTTGTTGTTGCACTATGAGCTAAATATTGACAAACAACAATCCAAGAAAGAATTGAGAGAGTAGTAACGACGATCAATATTCCAACACATGCAATTACACATGCCAAGCGCATAATATTATTTAATTGATAGGCAATAAATTACTTGAGAAAGAAATAAAAGGAAGATATCGTCAGTTACCGGTAAAGATCCCATAGCGGTTGCCCACAGGCGACTCACGGAGTCTACTAATCTGTTGGCTTGAATTGGTTTTTCGCCGTTATAGTTTAACTCTCATTCAATATCGAAATATATCTATCATTTGTATGGTGGATTAAATGAATTGTGGTTGGTATTTATATATGTATTAAAAATCAATCGACTCGTTTTTCTGAGAAATATCATAGTCAGGAGATGAACTAAGCACAGTAATAACAACAAGTTATACAGTTGTTTTGTTTCCTGTAGGTTACATTTGTAGACCATAAGATTCTAGATCACTAAACAATTCACACTTATGCATTCAACAGATCCATCTACATGTTCAAATTAGACAGGACGATCATTAAAAATTCTAATTAAGTATTCTGTCATCCATTACACGATTCACCAGTCCTCTTGACTTCTTATACACCTACCATTCAGTTGAAAATCACATAGTTGGTAAAACAGTAATTTGTTTGCTTTGTTGCCCATAAAACTACTAGCTAACTTATGTGAGTTAAACTTGATAGCCAGATAACCTTGAGAGGAGTTACCATCATGGAATGATCCTCTAGAATTCTGACCATCGTGGCCAACATACACAACGCTTAATTTTTATAATTTTGTAATTAATGGATGAAAGCCTAAAGTACCCACGATATTAAATATTGTATCCCAGAATACCAAGCTTACATGATAAGTGATTAGAAACAAACATTTTGTCACTGAGCATTTGTGTAACCTTAATTATCACAAAGTAGTAGTTGAAAAATGGTCGATTCGACTTACAAGATAAATTGCTGAACTCTTTTCTAATGATTAAATTCACTTTCTGGCTGAATATCTTAAGATTTTTGTCTTCTAACTGGTTAGTTTTAAATGACTGGTGAATTCATGAATTCTAAGACGCACTAGTATCACTTATTAGTCCCAAAAATATCGTCACATAACAAATAATAATCACATTCTTTCATAAAATCTCATCACTTTCAGCGTAATATGTTGAAAGTTAAAACCATTCTTTAATGCAAAACCATTGTTAATTCACCGTTCCGTGAGCATCAGCTAACGTTATGTTAGCCAACTTATTAGCAATCATAGAATACTGTCTATCAAGATCTAGTTTGGCTAGTAGTTTAAATGACTTAGTATCATAAGCACTACGTTTGGATTTTTCACGTTTGAAACTAGGTAGTTGGACTTACCTATAATTTTAAAGGGATTAATGGTTGATTGACCAATGTAATTCGATCATCAATAGGGACTAAATTACCATGATATCCATCAAAAACCTATAACAAATTTAGTCTAGCAGGTCTACCGGGACATGAATAACTGACTGGTAATGAATGTGAAGCTGAGTGACTGGAACTCAACGCTTACAATTACCATCCACTTTTCGAATTTACTGGTACTCTTATCCGACTAGTGCCAACTACTTACAACCACTTAAAAATAAAATCACCCTATTAGGGTGTAGTAGAAAGCGATTTGCTTTAATTAGTAACAAACATCAGTAAGTCATTAAACAGCATATGATACAACTTGTTAATTATCGTTTTAACTATTTAATATGCGCTGTACGATGGATTACGAAAGGAATTAGATAAAGTGAGCATAGTTTTAGATTGATTGCAATCCCTCAAAAGATGTAGAATATATATTTTAAAAATCTACAAGAATGTGAAAAAAATTCAAAGCCAGAAACATTGATTTGTAACTTAGTTACAATGTTATGTCATGATATTGTCACTTCAACTTTGAAACATTCTAAAGTATGTGTCCTTGATAATTTGTACAGATGATGGTTATTGTGCATTTACATATTGCATTCGAATGAATTATCATGGAGTTTAATAGAACCTACAAATGGACATTTGGTATATTTCTGCTTGACATTAATTTTCCATGACATTCCTCACAATTTTTCAACTTTATACACACTGTTTTTTACAGCATAAATAAAGGAACTGATACACTAATTAGATATAGTTGAAATTACAGTGCAGAGCCGTCATCATTAGAATTTTCTCATTTGTTTTGATACGAGATTGACTTATCTCACTTATTAAACAGACATGGATAATGTAATGATATAGTATTTGAAATTGTTTTATTTCTAAATGACCAGTTTCTACAATATGATTTCTTAAATGTTTGATACATCCGTCTTCAATAATATGCAGACATATGTATTTCATAGAATGTTTAAATAACAAAGATAACCATAATTTAAATAAATACATAATGAAAATAATAGATAGGTATAATTTCTAAGAATGGATAAGTTTTTATTCTTCAGTACTAACTTCACTATTGCTAATTGATTAGTTATATTTTCGTTATTACCTCCATGTTGTATAATAAAACAAATGCAACAAAACACTGGTATCTTAGTTTCAAATGCAAAATATTTGATGGAAAGACTGTATCATTTGTTTCGGTCCAGTACTAAAGTCAAATATTCTTATTCTTCTAAGAACAACAAACATTCAACACATTTATGTAAGGAAACAGATGTCAGTCAGCTTGTCAAAATTGTAATTTACTGTTCTAAGGAAACATTCATTTAACAAATTGATATCCATTCTGCACTACCAGTAGTTTTGTAATCAAAGTATGAAATTATAGTAATACTAGCACATACTGTATACCCAAACATAAACAAGCTGTTTCTCAAGTTTAGTGATGAAAACCTTTACTTCACAATTGCATTATTGAATTACAATTAACTCGAAACGAAAAAACTTGAAGTTTCACATCATTAAATTAAAAATAAATTGTAACGAATTCACATCGTTTTCTTGTCAAGCATAGTTCCTAAATAGTTATATGAGACTGGTACCCCAGAAAAAATCAGTTCTCTTAAAATCATTAATAAAATTTTAAGTTCCTTAATAGGTTTTACTATTGTTCAATTGGTAATCACACCTCATTTTTTAAGTTTTTTCTTCGTAAAATTATATAAAACCCGTTACATGTAAAATTATGTGAAAAGTACTTTTGAAAAAAACACTAACGAGTTAATCGATAAATAGTTTGACAAATTAAGTAACTAAAGTAGAAAATGATGTTTACAAAGTTACTACGTTTATAACCTACAAACTTGTCATTTTAGTAAGGAAAAATAACATGCATATATGAGTTTTATTGTCTGGTTTGTGAGTGACATGAACGTTTACTTATTTATTTAGACGATCTAAACATCTAAACACAATCTTTCCAGGGCATTTTAAATAAATTAAAAAATTTTGTACGAATTACTTACAACACCATGTATATCACAAGTTGTTCGATTTGCAATAACAATCATTTTACGTCTTTCCAGTGTCAGTGATGATCAAGCTTTTGTCAAGAGGCCTTAAGATCTTGAGATAAATCCATTGTATAGATTCACAGCAGATGATAGGAATTAAATAAGATTAATTAAGTTCATTTTTAATATTAAACATATATATCTGTAAATTCCCAGCGCATAAAAACTTTTAACGAATTGCTTCATAAAGTTAACACGTTTCTTTAAAAAATAAATAAGCAACGGACCAAATTAACATGAATTTAACTAGTACAGATGAACAAATAATATTAAATACTAATTGCAAAGAAAAAAACAACCACCCATCTCATCATGAAAACGACAACGGTAAGATAAATTTATGCTTATTTTTATGAGAAAATTTGAGTGAAACAGGTTAGTGGGAAATAGGTGGAATGTAAAGGAGTAGAGTTAATCAGTCAACGTGTTTATGGTGTGACAAAATCAGCATGAATCAAATGTTAAATTGTTTGACATGGATGAAACATGAGAATTTTCACTCTGTTAAGTGAAGTTGACTTAGGAAATATATGAGCTTTGATAACTTTGTTATCTTAACAATTAGAGATACCATTTAAATTATTCGGACGTTATCGATGTGTTTATTGTTGAGAATATCATGTACCGTGATTGCTGATTTTATTTGTAGATTTTCAAATTCCACGGGTTTATTAAGTAGGCTTTTGTGTAGTTCAGATATTTACTAACATAAGTTGACATTTCGCAATACGATTCCTTGACATTAACTAGTTTGAAGACACAGATGTGTGAAGAGGGTTCTTATTTCATTTCAACTAAAGTAATATGAAAAGAGTTTGTCGCATTATAGATACCTTTGTTGTATGTATTTTAAAAGTTCGTTGTAGTTACTCACTTGTCCCTGTCGGGAAAAACCACAACACTAATTCAAGAAGTACAGTTTGGACTTGGCCTAACAGAGGATTACATGGTTTCTAAATGCTTCTAATAATGTTATTGGAAAAATAATTAATTCGCAAGTTACTTAACATGTCATTGATCTCTTTCGTTTGATCCATTAACTCTATTCACTCTTCTAAATATTTTGTTGTCGGTTACACTTCGATTAATGAATCCAGACATTTGCAGTTAGGTTGGTTCAGTAAGAAACCTTGAATCTAAATATTGTGCATTCTGTAGTATTTCAGCAATCACGAATGAAATGATACTTCTGGTAGTTACTACTCCTGTCCATAACTGATCTTCCTGTAAAACGAAATGTAGGTCTAGGTTTTCTCTGTATACAATACTTCCCATTACAACGCTGTACATCTGAAGTTCAATCGCTCAGGCCAGTGACCACATTCCAATTAAATCAATAGAATTCAGTCAACACTACAAAATACTAGACAAATACCACATTGATCACTACTTAGTGAACAGTCACTGCAAATTTATACTTCACTTATTTATTTTTACAATGATGTTCATTTTTTGTTTTATTATATGAGAAAAACTTGACATTTTGAAATCCCACTCGACAACCCGTAACAATTAAGTGAATCTAATACATGAACTTGTAATCTGATCAAGAACTTAATATTTGATTAATCATTTGCGTAGTTACAAATAAACTCAATAAGATTAATAAACAGATTCAAATTAGTGTCTGAATGACTTTTCATTATTTTCTATGAATGCATAGAAATCAATTACCTAGAATTAGCTGCTTATTTGTGAACACTCGATTATTTTCCTGAATATTAAATTAAGCGGTTGATGTGGCACTGTTTCAGTTGATAGCGATTGATGTTTTATTCTTGCTATATTCAACACACATTTTTAATTAGTGATTTTTCAACACCTGGTGAAATTCCTCAACGCTCATTTCGTTAATATTTTACTAGTCTAACAATACTTCATAACTGTGTTTTAAGATTTTCCAATCTTTTGAAAGGGACGAGATCAATTTAATGGATTATTCTGTGTCGGGTATTATTTTATGTATGTTTTATAATAAAGAAATATAAAAACAGGTTGTTCAACATATTAAAAAGAGTCTCCATCATAAGTACCACTAGATGAGTAATCAGAAAAAACAAGACTTTAGACATCAATCTTTTCTACTACTGTAAGGATCTTTTATTTCGCGGATAACCACAAACTCAATTAAACTTAAGATACTCAGCTTATTCTGCATTATCTCTAGACCACTGATTTGGAACTCGTTTTGCAACGCTTTCAAAATCAGTTCTTTGTTGTATTATGATCTCCGTTAGGTATTTATTATCAGTGACTTATTATTTTACCTTCTACATCACCGCAGCATCCTAGAACAAATGTAAATATTTATGTATTTGTATATACAGTAAATGGGAATATAATTCTATTCAAGTTTCGCTATACTCTCATTTCCTCGTTTTATTAATAACGGTAAGATTATACCCATAAGACGCAGACGTAAATAAATTAATAGGTAAATTTTTTTTTTATATAAAAGGACAAATGAGTTATCACTTAACGTAAAACGTAATTTCCTTTAGTTAAACAAGTAGATACATGTAGAAGCATACAGTAAGCTGAAACTTTCAATTCTAAATTGACTAAAAGTCATATGGTATATTTTACAATAAAAAACAATGAGGAATGTTGTTAATTTAAAAGCAAATGAATAAAATCCGTAAAAATGAAACTATTCCAATCTCAAGAAAAGAAAATTTTGTGGCATAGTGAAAGTACTTATCAAGAAGTGCAAAAAACTTAGGCTAAGCTTCTTGAATCAGAATGCAAATAAAGAAGTCTACGAAATTTTGTTGACTTAAAACAAACTGTTGGTGATTTATATTGTTTGATTTAAATGAAAAGAAAAGAGTATTTTCAAAAGCATCTACCACAATGGTTATTGAATAAAATAAATCAAGCCAAAATCTAACAGAGAATATTTCTAATTATCATTATTGGAGTTTTACATTCAAAAAGAAAACTAACAGTGTTATTTCTCCAGTAATCAAACAGATCACTCATCAAAGGGTGGTATGTATCGAAGTTTTAACATTAAATTTAGCTTAATTTCACTCAAAAGAAACAATTTAGTATCGCACTAGCTTCGTCCGATTTAATGAGTTACTTCCATAAAGGAATACATTTGTCATAGTGAAAATAATGTATAAACAAAAATTACTAAAAATTTAAACAATAAAATAAAATCAATGTAGTCTTCTGATCATTATGTATTTGTAAATCTGGATAACCTTTTGATTAATTGTCTTATTTTAAACATCATTCAAAAACCTGATAATATAATTGTTACATTCATTTAGAAATACATATATATTATTCGACTAACCTAAATAAAGCTGATCTCCTGTTAAATTGGTGTCGCTGTAGTGCGTTAAGGAGAAATGTATGTTTTTATTTGGCTGTAGAATTTGATTTTATAATCCAAGTAATAATATTCACAAGTTGTTATTGTTTTCAATTTACTGCACTTTGAAGTTCACGTTTTAAACACTTTCGAAATATTTTTGCGAAATGGCTATTCTTGGCAGTATGCTAAATAAAACAAGCAATATATACAAAAATTACTACTAATTCCTGACCTATGTAAATAGATCCATTATAATGACTACTTGATAAATTTTTGATAAATTAGTATTTCTCGACAGTGTAACATTAAAAGTTGAAACGTGACAAGAAAAAATTTTCAAGAATTGTTCTGTATAATTTGACATTTATTCTACTTGAAAATCTGTCTTAGTCAACCATTAGGCTTATAAATTTTATTATAATAATAACATGCTAATCTTCCACAGGTAAGCATTAGAGTGTTAAACTGTAAAGCAAAAACATTTTCTGCTAGGATAAAACATTACTTTAATTTATAAAATCCTGATCAGCAAATCAGATATCTTAGGTTTTTTTCACAAATCCAAATGTATTTTCAGTAATTTGGTACAGATATAGTAAGGGAATAATTCAAACAAAGGTTACATGGTCCTTAAATAAGCTATCCTCTAAACATTTATGGGCAATTTACACTACAAACCGTTTAATAGCCTAAATAAACTAAGGAACACCAAAATTAATGTGCTGAACACCCTTCATCCTTATACTAGAGATAATTAGACATATACATAAAGCAAAGTTTTTCCTCAAATTACACTCAAATTGTACTAATTAAATTTATTGACAGTCGCAATTGATCTTGTTTTCTCATGTAAAAGATATCTAGTAGAAACAGAGGTATATATTTAGTTTATTTAGAAAGTTAAAAGAACATTATGAAGTATCGTACAAACGCATATATATACTTCACCTTCAAAGACAATGCAAATATTCCCAATAATATAACTCAGTAATTACTGAAATATATAGCTTTTCGCTTTAACAATAACCAATACTTTCTATTTCAGATTTACACTGTTTCAATAAAAACTATAAAACATAGGGGCGACCGTGAACAATGACAATGTATCCCTTTAAACCTGTTTTACTTTATTCCTAAGATAAATCTAAGTTTTAAGTGCTTATTGTTAGGCGAATGTAATACTACGTAAAAAGGTAATACACTTTCATCTCTTAGCAAACAGTAAGTAAAAATGGTTAAAGATGCCAAGCGATAATAGGAACACGTAAGCACAAACCATGTATCTTCAAATAATTAAATTTGTTAAGCACATAAGTTAAACACTCAGGTCAGCCAACATACCGATAGTCCGCCTGAATGTCTTTCCCGCATGATGTGAATAAATTCATGATAACTAAGACAGTTATCGTTGTCATTATCAAATAAAACAAACAAGACTGTCAAAATATCAGAGCTCAACTCATTTCCAATGCATGCTTTCACAGCCCTCTTGAATTCAGCTGAAAATAATAACAAGCTCCATGTAAAAATGACAAAAAATTAAACTTATTGAACATTTGAAGTTCCTAAATAAGTAAAACTGAATTCCTGAATGTCACGTATATAATCAAGTATGTTAGTAGCCACATTTTTATAGACTCTATAGACTAAATTTAAGTATTCTGTTTATATGTAAATAGTGCCAATTTATTATTAATTAACTTTTGAGAAACTAACCCGACCGCTTCCCATACTCGATATTTTAGTTTCGCTTGTCATGACGATGTAATCTAGATGTGGTAATTAAAATACTTTTGCGATTCAATCATCCTATGTAGGCTGTACACAGAAAAGTGCTAAGACGCAGAATTTCTAGTTCTGCTGTTGGAGCACTACTTTTGGTCTTACCTAAAAACGTTGATAGTGGGATTTTCTCTACAGGAAAAACGTGTAGGCAGTAATTCTGATTTTGAAGACGTGGATAGCTAAATGGCAAATATTTCGCATTGAGGACTTTTCGACGTCTTGTCCATACCACTCTAGTTCACGCTGTTAGCTTTCAAGGCAATTCTATTTAACCATTTAAAACGATTTTTGAGTTATTGATAGCAAGGAATTAAAGCCAGGGTAAATTAGTTATGCTACTTAATTAATAAAAGACAAAGGCATCAGCAAAATGACAGAACTATTTAGATGAGTAAACAACACTGGGCCTCTTATTATCGGGTGCATAAGCCTTAATCCGATTAAAATTTTTTTTGAAAATGGTCAGTTCCAAAGGTCATTTGAAATTGCTGCACATTGTTAGGTATTTAATTGGCTACCATATTGTCTAGCCTTAAATCCGGACAATATTAAGTATACACGGTTGTTGCACAAATTAGTTTATTAAAAATAACCAAAGAAGAGCTATCTTAGCTTATGTAGTGTTACAACTCTTGGTTACATGCTTAGATTTGGCGATGACTGAGATTATGCTAATACATCTGGCAGAACAAGAAAACCTCCAGCCTGACTTATACTAGGTTAGGAATAAATATACTTACATTTAGTGCAAGTTTGTATTACTATAAAGTTTTCAAAAGGTGGCTTAAATGGTTTCACACAATGTTATAAATCATTATACATCCTAAGAAATAGAAGTGGTATCACAAATAAAGTTGCATAAAAACACCAGTATATTTAGCGATTACCATATTCATCATTAACTGATTTAACTGTACGTAACTACGTGATTATCGTCATGTTTTAATAACGGAGCTATTGGAAACCGTGGTATTCCTTATATGGTGAGCCTTCAGCATTAGGCATCTTCGAAATAACAAATAATGTGAATAATTCAGGAAACGTTCAATAAAATATTTCCTCGTGTAATTGTGCTAACAGGAAACAATCATTTTAATGTTTCTGAGGCGAGCACTTTAAGATAGAGGTGATACTACCCCCATTTTAAGAGAGTTTGTAGTTACGTTTACCGAAAAAACGTGATTTTCAAAATTTGGCCACACAAAACAATAAAAACATCAAAACAAACTAAGGACATACGTAATGATATTGGTTTTCCAGCAATAGTGTACATTTTTACAGCCAAATCAAAATCATCCAAAGAGTTTAAAAACGTAAAGAATTTCTGAAATTCGGAGAAAGGAATGGCCTAAAATAAAATTTAGAATAAAATAAGAGGCACAAACTATATTTGACGAAATCGATTTTTCGATCCGATTAATAAAAGCATCATACTCAGAAGTAGACACTGTCGTATAGCGAAGAATTATACGTGCGAAATCAACTGGAGTAATTAAACCGGTGCCTGAAGAAAACTGCTGAAATTCAACCTCTAATGCCTCTGTTTGAATGTCTTCCATAAATCTGTCTGTTTATGATTTCTTTTATTACGTACCTTTTAAATTCGTCGAAACTTAAGTTATGAGCCTTATTGTAGCCAAAAAGATAAGTCATTAGAGTTGTATTGTAAGCATGATCTTCCGGAAGCAACTGTAACTTTAAATCAAGATATTACCCCACAACTTACAAGATCGCAAGTTTCCTTATCATCTGTAGATATGTCTCCAGTACTTTCTGCAATTATGCGGTTCAACTGAAATAATGAATAATATGTTAAATCATTATCACTAACAATCATGAATTCTTTAGCATCAACGGACCCACTTAAATCCCTATCAAGCATTTTGAATGCGATTTCAAATCCCAAAGAAGACTCTAAAAAACGACTGTTATTAAAAATATTCAAACTTGTTAATATGTGAAGTAAGAACAAATATTCGGAAAACGTTATTATCCCATCATTCCGAAGATTACTGAAGAGATGGGGTTCGTACTCTTTTCTTGATGCCTTTTTCATCAGTTCTTGAATGAATTCTGAATCATTTTTTACTACCATTGTAACTAAATAACCATTAACTCTGCAATATAACAGAAGTTTACCAGGCTTCTGATCATCAGTTAAAGAACGTAAAAAGTCAGAAGGTGTCATCAGCAAAACACCGTTAAACTGTAAAGAGGCAAAGGCTCGAAATTTTTCCTCAAGAGAAAGATGCCTGTTATTAGTTCTAATGGCCTAATTGAAAAAATTCTTTAGAGAAGAAGCTCACACAAACCATTTTTACATTTTCGCAAGAATTAACTGTGAAGTAAAATACTCCAGATAAAATAGACCCAAATGCGGTCGCTATCACAACCTTTCTTAAGTTTATTTTGATAATAGCTCCTGTTAGTTCAGCTACCTTGGGCGAACAAAAACGCCACAACATAAGCAGGATTTTAAAAAACGTTTGTAATTGCGACAAACGAGAGACCACATATCCTTTTATCTTGGTCTAATAAAACAAAAAGAATGATAAGTGAATCTAATGAACAAATATTAAATGTATCGTATTTTATAGGCATATACGTATGCATATATTTTAGTCTTATATCTCACATATTCAGGTCTATTTAAGTGCATTTTATTAGTTGGCCTAGTTGGAATATCAGTGCTATTTACTATGTGATTACTTGGTGGTTCTAATCAGTTCGAAATAAAATACATAAAAATTTAAGCATGAATATGAGTCAGTTTGTTGTTCGAGTATTCATATACGCATAGAACACGTAAACGACAAACCTAAATTTAGTATTGTTCTTCCGACAATATAACAACTAAAAACCATATCAGTCCAAATGGACATATTTGACGAATTCAAATAAACTAAATTGCCTAATAAATGAACAAGTGCCAGGAAACAAACAAACCTCATCCTGCATTCAAAATATTGGTGAGTCTCATACTTTTACACAATGTCGACCTTAAATTATTTCAATTAGAATATGCATCTTAAAGAGCAAAAAGATTTCCAGCAATTACAATACCGTAAATGTCATTTATATCGAGTGTATATATATATCGCAAACAAGCTGACTAAACAAACACAGTGATGCCGAGGAATCAACTGTAATGTCTGTATCCTTTATCAGAAAATCCTTCCAGTTTACGTTAGATGGGAACTTCCTTATAATAACGGGAAAAATAGAGGAACTGAAGATTAGAAGCAACGTATATAAGCAAACAATATTGTTTTCGATTGGATCATCTTTAGGCTCTGCTCTGAAATACAGCAGTATTTATATACCGTTGAAGGTGATTTATATGAATCAACGACTAAAATAAATCAGGTGAATCACACAACTAATAATAATTGGTGATAGGTGTTAATTTGTAATAGTAATAATTAAGAGTATAATAGTGACAACGACAAAAATAAACATTTCAACTTAGGGTAATTACAAGCAATTATTTTAATGCTGGTAAAAATGGTGTAAAATTAAACCTGTAAAGACAACAAGAATGATAATAACTATTCAAAATTGACTTGTCAAGTCACGTAAATTTGAGAATCATTGAGTATTAAGATGCGTTCATATATGTATGGCTTCGGCTGCTAAATATTATTAAAACAAAAGGCTTTCCGACGAATATTCGTTCTATATGAATTGACGTTGTGTCCTGATTCTGTTAAATGCAATGGTACTACCGTCTCTTTTTCAAGTCTTCTTAAATATTCATAGTATTTTCAAATGTACTTAAAGCATAATAAGTTTCGCCACCCTGACACTCAATTATCGTGAAGTCTGTCCTAAGTACATAGTAATGTACTCACTACATTTAATCTCATAGACACAGTTCGCTTATGTTTTTAACACTATCTATTAACCCATGGCTAGGCGTATTGGAAAAACCCTCGCATACTGTGCCCATCTAAAATTTTTTAAGTATCTTTTAAAGTTCCGTTTCTGCATTGTGCAACTGTTGCGTCAGTCGTGTCCTATGGTTGAACCCTCGGTTTTTCCCTAAGTGTACTTTTGGTAAAGAATTAAGGGCAACTAATCATCATCAGTGTGTTAAGCACTAAATTCAACTAAGTTTGCTTGTCCTTCCTATATTTGTCGAGTTCCGCGGAAAACATTCTTTTCGATGATTGGGTATGTGAACATTTGTAGTTAGCATACTTTCCCGATTGCGTTGGCTTTCAAAAATTGTTAACCTATAGACAAACATGCAGTCAACAAAAAGTTAATCATTAGTCAACAGTCTCGATCCTCTCTATGAATTTGATGGTTTCAGAAGTACTGTAGGCATTTTCACAAAACCCACCTATTCGTCGCGTTTTGTAATAACAAAATTCTCATCTAAGTACCACCACACTTTCTGCTAGCTTGTATAATTTAATTTTGACTTTTAAAATCTTTTGATTCACACAATTTGTAAAATCCACAATGCATTGAACGGTTCTTTCGTTTTCGGACTTGCTTAATTTCCACAACACTCAAGTGTGACTTCCGCACTTACCACACAGAAACGTTTTAATCGAACTCGTATGGAGAGGCAATTTTGAAGTGATTTTGGGCTAACGGTTGTGTAGCCAATTGCAAGTAGCAAATACTCCTCACTGTTGTGCTTTTTATCCACACAGACTATCCCGAACCACAAGCGAATATAATATAAGCTTAAATTTCTCCTGTCTCAATTTAAAGGGACGGTTAGTCTCTAAGCAACTACGATAACTGTTTTTAATAGTGACTGTATCATTCGTTGATCAGAAATAAGGCATGATTTACGAACCATCAACTTGCATACCTCGTTTTACAAATACATGTACACTGCATATCACAATATCTAACAGAGTGGGTTCAGGCAGTATTTTGAAGGTTTTTGATACCACCCGGAAGGCTTGCTGATGCCTAACATATCCATATGTTTTTTACTTTAACTTTGTTGGCACCATGCTGGTCAGATTGCAGCGATTTTCATGTGACTGAATCATGTGCAGAAGCTCTTCAGTAAATCTATGAACCAACACAACAAGCAAACGTAATTATTTTTATTTCCAAGTAATTAACTTAGAGCAGATCAAATTATCACCCTCATTATTCTCACTAGTGACTTAAAAAGTTAGACAATATTTATATGTCTTCTAACATTAGCAGCTGACGTTAATTTTCATATTTTTATTCAACAGTTACACGAGTGTTAAACTAGAATTTAAACTATAATTACTCAAAACATAATTTGTAGATTCTTATAACAACTTGAATTAGCCTTTGTTTAACCACGAAGTTGGCCAACACATTAGGTTGTGACATTTGAGTTTTATTAATAAATATCAAAATAAACCACTAATACTTAGAATAATACCTTGTTCAGTAGTCAAACAGACTATGGACAATTAACATCAGGACTAAATGCCGTTAATCACGATCCTGTGGCATAGTTTAACCTTTCGACGTCTGTACTGTTATAGAGCACATTGATCTATCTGATCATTTAATACGATGGTTAATCTGGATTGTTTTATATGCTCCAGAACACCATATATATCTACTTCAAGACTGATGGCAGTGTCACACCCCAATAACTTACTGGCATCACCACACTTTGATATGACACTCGAAAACGGCAATAATAAGTGCTGACTACAAATTTTTTATATTGCCTACGGAAATTAAAGCATTACTAATAATAATAACCACACAAAATGATGGATTACCAAATTGATTGAATGGACATAATATGAAAGCGCTTACTACGGTGCACAATCACCTCTGCAACGAACCATCAATAGTTCGTCACATAAAATGTTTGTCCTTTATAATCTGACACGAATAATCTTGGGGTGTGGGCACATGTAGTCACTGACGTACGTTGCTGATAGTTGAGTTTTCACACAAAAATCTACTAGCCACCTGTTGAAAATGTCAAAGAAATATAATATTATAATAAGTGATATATATTTGTAAAATTCTAATGAGCAGAAATTAAAATTTCTGACGTTTCGCGGCTTAGTGCAAGTCGCTTCTTCAGAGAAATGAATAACCGAATTTAATTAACACAAGAATAAATAATACAATGGAACAAATCAAAAACAAAATAAACCCGTACAATCAAAATGCGAGTTTCATCGTGTTATGATGTCAAGTCATATAGGTCAAGGTGGTTTGAGATGAGACATGTATGTACATGTTAGTGTGATGTGTGAGGAAAATATGTGAAAATAAATTGTATGTATGTTCATGTGTATGAAATTTGATGTACTTTAATTGTGGCTAGTTGGATAGAAAGTCCATGTTGGGTGGATAGAATGACCTTCCCTTTTGTTAAGTGCAGTTGGATTTAACAAAATGTGAAGCGCCTCAGCTATTCGTCATTCCTTATAATTGGAAAAACCTTTTTAAATGATTCGAATATTTTTAATATCGATTTTATGGTTGTGATAGATAGCACGTACTGCTATTGCTGATTTAATTTGTGATTTTTCAAGTTCAACAGGATTATTAGGAGGTCGTTTAGTGTAGCTTTCATGTTCTTTGGCACGAGTTTTGATTTCTCGTGAAGATTCTCCAATATAGAAGGCATCACAATCAACACAACCTAGCCTGTAGACACAATTCTGTGTTAAGGTGAAAGAAATTCTGTCCTTTATTTTAATCAATACACTTCGAATAGTGTTGGTAGTTTTGTAGAAAGTTTGAATTCCGTGTTGTTTTAGAATTCTTTGTAACTCATCTTTTGTGTCTTGGCGGTAAGGTAGAACGGCTGTACCAATCCAAGATGTTCTGACTAATTTACTATTATTTAGTAATAAGTCGTTTCGTCATTGTAAATTTTTAATATTCATTGGAAAATTATTAAGCCGTTGGATGTTGACTATATTTTTGTATTCGTATTGCATGTCGTCTTCAGATGTAATGAATCTACTGGCTCTTCTGAATAAGTTTAGAGCCAGCAATATCTTTGCACTGAATGGATGTTCTGAGTTGAAATCGATATATCGATTTGAATGTGTCGGCTTGCGGTAAATTCTCAGATTAAGAGTTCCATTTAAATTTCTTTTTACTAAGCAGTCTAAAAATGGTAACTCATTGTGTTCATTTTCACTTTCTAAAGTGAATTTGATATTCTGAGATAGGTTGTTGATTCGTTTTGAGAATGATCTTAGAAAAGTTTTTTTGATGATGACAAAAGTGTCATCAACATATCTTAGCCAAACCCTTGGTCTAATGACATTATTGAAAATGTGAGATTCAATATGGGTCATGAAAATGTTTGCTACAATTGATGAAACGGGGGAGCCCATTGCTACTCCGTTGGTTTGTTTGTAGAGAAACCCTTTGAACGTGAAAAAGTTGAATTCAAGTATAGGCTTAGGGATTTCATGATTAGGATTTAGGATATAAAGTAAATCAAAGTGAAGCACTAATGAAAGGTTTCAATTCTTTCAGAAGTTGACCCGTCTCCGATTTCACTGTTTTTTGTCGTTGAATGATTTTTTTAATCAATCATTAGATATGGTCCTGTAGATAGATGTTCAAAGGCTTTTTCTTCATAATCTGTTTTATTCATAACAACTGTGGTACTACTTTTATCGGCCTTGGTAATTATTATTGATTTATCCTTTTGTAGTGAATACAGAGCTTTCAATTCTTTCTTTGACAAATTTGAAGGAAGATGATTTTGTTTAGTCAGGACGTGGGAGGTTTTTTGACGTAAAATATGCGCTTCTTTAACGGGTAACCTTTCTAGTAATGGTTCCAGAATTGGTGCTATTTCTAAAGTGGTGAGAGGCTTTCTGTGAATATTGTAGTTAAGTCCTCTTTCGAGTAAAGCGACTTCATGTTTATCTAGAGTTCTATTTGACATATTGTGGACTGTTCTTAATTTGGTCAGTTTCGGTGTGGTTGTTGAAGCTCTTCTTTCTACTGTTCTTCCTTTAATTGTGTCATATTTTCTAATTTGTCTTAATTTTGACGACTTTCCACACTTTTCCTCACACATCACACTAACATGTACATACATGTCTCATCTCAAACCACCTTGACCTATATGACTTGACATCATAACACGATGAAACTCGCATTTTGATTGTACGGGTTTATTTTGTTTTTGATTTGTTCCATTGTATTATTTATTCTTGTGTTAATTAAATTCGGTTATTCATTTCTCTGAAGAAGCGACTTGCACTAAGCCGCGAAACGTCAGAAATTTTAATTTCTGCTCATTAGAATTTTACAAATATATATCACTTATTATAAACAATCTATCGAATGCTTAATTTATTTGAAATTATCAAAGTTAACCCTGGTAATGATATGAATATAATATTATTTTTGTACTTAACTCGCTTAGCAACCACACAAGAATGAACCTTCAAATATGCTGTCGATTTCGAACATATAGTCAACAAGTATTAATTAAACAAATGCAACCAAGTCATCATTATAATTGTCTAGAACATACAACACTGAAAAAGCCGCCCTAGTTGTTACATTTTTTGCAGTGTTCATTTTAACGGCTCATATCAAGACACAGAGAACTCTGTTATTCACCGAAGGTGATGGTGACGCGTGCTTAAATAATTCTGAGTAGAAAGCATGAAAAAAATAGGCCCACCACACTGCGCTTAAAGATGACTTACACTTGAAAGAATAGGTAGCCGATCAAAATTAAGAATGACAAGCACGCAACAACAACATCCTGGTAATCGAAAAACGATTGAATCTAAGATAGTTAAGAATTTAGATCAAGTGTTGATCTTGCAACTGAAGAAGTGGCCATACGAGACCTCCAACTGTCTAAACTATTGACGACAAAATTTATTGGCTCCTTAATACATTGATAACTGATTGATGACCCACAAATATGAGACTGCTATATACTTTACAAGAGTGCACGACTAAAACATTATCTAAGCTATTTTAGTTGAGGCAATTTCGCAGTCGATGCATATCAATATTCCGTTTTGATGTCAGGGAGACAGATTTTAAACCTTGCCGATTTACACTTTTGACTATAAAGTTATCAATGCTAAATGCCTATAAAAAAATTGAATCTCATTCCTGATTTTAATCCATTACACTCACTTATTAGTTCAGTGCACCCAAAGTACTAACTGAGTCATAATTTGAACTCTTTTCAGTACATTGTTTGCGGATTTTTTTTCCACGCATGACTCCTTACTCCCCAGGATACAATGTATTATCAGGCTAGGCGCGTTAAATTGTAATCAGAATCTAAGTTTGTTACACTGTAGTACTATATAACTAAAAATCGTCAGACTATGTACAATAGATACACCCACTGTTTCTCTGTGAAATCTAAATATATTTAAGCTGTTAACCAATAAACCAAGTAAACAAGGACAACGTGTATAATGTAAGAAAAATTTGATCTAATGTATACGAAAACTGCGTGGGAACAAGGTTATGTTCAAAGTGGGCTCCGCATATATTGTTTTAATATAGGGTTCTTAGAAGCCCCTTAAACTTTCATCTTACATATTCTGAACCCTTCTCTTTACATAGTGATTTTATTAGCATACGAATTTTATTCATTTTCTTAAATTGTCTTTCCAAGCAACCTGTGCATTTTTGTAATCTCAGTAGTGTTTGCTTGAAAAACATTGCTTGCTATTTAGCCACATATCTTTCACGTCTACTTTACTTTTGTATCTTATTGGATATTTTTTGAAGCTCAGCTCATACCAAAATTGTTATAACAATATATGTAGAGACGAGTAAATTATTTTAACCATACTTTCCGAATCCCAAATTGACGCTTGGAAGTAAGGTATGTAATGTTGTATGACATACTCTGTTTTCGCTAAATAAATGAATGCTTGCCCAATTGGTCTTTTCACAATTGGCGTCGCTGCCTCTGAACGAGAAGAAGGTGCCGTGGCCGCAACCGTTCGGGGATGGGGACGTCAGGGCATTCCTGCAGCAGTTCGAAGCCATCGTGGAGCTGGTCGGTGTGCGAGGACAGAAAGTGACGGTGACAGTCCTCGGGACCCTGCTGAGGGGACGTGCGAAGGCGGCGTTCGACGGTGTGGAGCATGCCGGCCGTAGGGCCACGTAGGAAGATGTGGTGACCAGGTTGGTGTCTGAGTTCGACAGTCCGGTGGATAGGGAGTTGGCGTTGCAGCAGTTCAGGGCCGTGAGTCTGGCCCCAGACGGTGATCCATCGGTGTGGGCTGCCACTCTAACAAGTCTGCTTCGTCATGCTTTACCATCGTTGGATGACAACTCGGGAGAGCAGCTGCTGACATCCCAGTTCTTGGAATGTGTCCCGAGTGACAAAGCCAGACAACTTCAACTGGCGCATGCGGTGCATCCATTGGATGTTGTGGAGATGGCGCGATTATGCAGACAGTTGGCTAGCAAGACCATCTCTTCGATAACCGAAGACAGCAAGACAGCGTCTATGGAGAATCTATGGAGCGAATCGCTGAGCTGGAGGAGCAAGTCGCGGTGGTCCGAACCCGTGCGTAGAAGAGGAGTAGGTGCTTTGAGTGTGGAGAACTCGGACATTTCAGGAGGAACTGCCCGAGGAAACGACGACCAAGACATCTTAAACGTTACACACAGTCTTCTTTCTTTGAAACACCTTTTCGGGTTGTGGGGTTGGTTAATAAGGGTGCATTGTATTCAAGAGTGCGTATAAACGAGAGAGTACTAGTTTGTTTAGTTGATACGGGCGCTGCTATATCCTTAATAGATGTAGGATTGTGTCAGCAGATCAGAGCGTGTTCATTAGCAGTGCAAACAGTAAGCAGGCATGCAATGGAAATTTTAGGAGTCTCAGACTGTTGTGTCGAAGTTGGAGATTGCGTCGTACGATATCCATTTGTAGTAACTAAAGGCATACAGCAAACAATACTGGGGGCGGTAATTGACACAAAGAACATGACGGTAAACACTAAGTATTGGCATTTTAGCATACATGAGAATAGCGAGATAGCTAAGACACAAGCCACGACCTTACCACAAAAAAACATAGAAAATATCAATAAGGTAGTGGCAAAATACGGAAGCCTGTTCACCGACGACGGTGAGGCGTATGGGTATTGTGATACGGTGACGCATGAAATCCCTATAAACAGTCGTAAGACGACGACGTTCCACACACGCCGGATACCAGTTCATCTCGAGACGGAAGTAAATCGTCGAGTGGTGGAAATGTTGTTGGACGAAATAATTGAAGAGGCCGATAGCCGTTACAACTCACCTGTACTTCTAGTAAAGAAATCCAATGGAAAATATAGATTTTGCATCGACTTCAGAGAACTAAACAGCATAATTGAATTGAAGCCATGTGCAATGCCAACTGTAGCCGAAACCCTGGATCGCTTACAACAAGCAAAGTTGTTTACTGTACTGGACCTCAGGTCAGGGTATTGGCAGCTACCGATAAAAGCGGATGACAGGTACAAGACAGCCTTTACTGTGGGTCACAAACAGTACCAGTTTAGAAGAATGCCATTTGGGCTGGCAGGAGCATCGTTCACATTTTGCAGACTAATGGACTTATTGTTACAAAATCTTGAGAACGTGGAGGTGTACGGGGACGATTTGGTGGTTTACAGTAAAACAGAGGCAGACCACGCAAGACACCTAGAAGCAGTACTCAAACGAATCGAGGAGTTTGGGTTGCGCATCAACAAGAAAAAGTCGCAGATAGCCAAATGTAACGTCACACTGCTGGGGTATAGAGTGGGAGATGGTGAAATGAAGCCGTTACCAGAGAAGATTTTGACTATCAAGATCATAATGGAACTCACTTCGAAAAGGAAACTCAGGCAGTTTATAGGAAGAGCAGCATTCTACAGCCACTTTATAAAGAACTTCAATGAGGTCGCTGCACGACTGTATAAACTATTAAGCAATGAAAAATTTATATGGACAGAGGAGACGCAGAAAACCTCTGATCAAATCAAGCAGCTATTAACCGCAAAGCAGATGACACTGAGACTACCAGTCCGTGAAAAACAGCTCACAGTGGCCACAGATGCAAGTGATTTTGGCGTTGGTGAAGTACTTCGGCAGGATGACAGGGGTAGTGGAATATGCCAGCCGCGTTTTAACAACACCGAGAAAGAATGTTTAGCAATCGTTTGGGCAGTAGATAAGTGGAGACCGTATCTGCTAGGCCAGCCATTTCACATGGAGACCAACCACAAGCCGCTACAGTGGTTGAAGACGGCAAGAGACCCCCGAGGAAAATTGTCACGATGGATACTACGCCTGCAAGAATATGATTTCACGATTGACCACATACCAGGAAGTCGAAACGTAATAGCTGACTACCTGTCACGACCGTGTGAGGACGCTTGCTTACCGGAAATTGCCTGTGGAGTCAACAGAGTGCGAACAGACCTAGAAAGACTAGTTCGTTGCCAGAAAGCCGATCTAACGCTTAGGACGGTGAGACGAGCGCTAACTGAAGCAGTGGATGACGAATCAATGCACTTTAGCAGAGAGGTAAAGACGTTTTTAAGCCAAATAGACAGATTAAGATTAAATGCAGCTGGAGTGTTAACATGGAAAGACAACGATGGAAGCTGAAAGCTGTAATTCCAAAGCCATTACGACATGAACTAATCAGTGAATGCCACCAACTAGCAGACACAGGCGTCGAGAGAACCACTGACCCCCTGAGACAGAGTTCCTACTGGCCAGGAATGCAAGAAGGCGTGATGAGATACGTCCTCGCCTGCCCCCAATGTCAGTTAATGAAGGGTGATAAATGTATACGCACTTCTTTACAACCTATCCCCGTAACGACAGTAGGTGATCTGTAGTCAGTGGACGTAATGGGTCCATTTTCTCAGACATCCAGCGGTAACCAGTACGTGTTGGTGATGACCAAGCATGCCGCGCGTTGGGTAGAGGCTGTGGCGATTCCTGATCAACGAGGAAAGACGGTGACCGAGCCAGTGATGCGGCACATCGTGGCCGACCACGGCGTCTCGAGAATGATATTGACCGACCAGAGTCCATGTTTCGAGAGCGAAGAATTCACATCTCGCCTTGGGCAGTTAGGTATCAAAGGAGTCAAAGCAACATCGTATCATCCGCAGACCAACGGACTAACGGAGAGAAATAACCACACTCTAAAAGAATGGTTGGCAGCAAAGGGGGGTAACTGGGAGACGGAATTACCGACGATATTATTAGCACATCGAGCATCGAATCAAGAAACAACAAAGAAGTCGTCATTTCAGTTGATGTACGGAAGGAGACCACGACTGCCAGGCAACATCATCGCCTAGCCTCAGCCACAAAAAATGGAATGATAGGAAATGGAAGGAAAAGTGGAAACAAGCAGTGGAAAATATACAACGGTAACAGGAAATGGACGTTAAACGCTCAGAACAGCATCGACGGAATCAGCTGTGACACTTTTCAGTGGGAGATCTGGTGAATTGTAGAGGACGGAGGAGCATAACGGGTGGCGGACTAGGTTCGAAGAAAGTACTCCCCAAATGGGAGGGCCCGTATACAGTCATCGCTAGGCGTGGACCGGTATACTCCTTCAAGAAGGACAAAAAAGAGAAGCGTGTAAACATAAGTCAATTGCAAAGATGGATGTGTTGGAATTATGGGGGAAATACGCAGAAACAACCAATGACCATAGAGGCAAGAAGGTCGGCGCACATACAAGCACAACAATTAAGTGGAGGGGCGAGTGTGGTGGATACTACTTATAAGGTCATCAATAAGTAGTAGGTAGCAGAGCGTCACAGGGAATTAGGAAGAATCAGTAAACAGCATACAAGGCGAGTTGCGAGGTGGCAAGAAGTAAAGCATGATTAAAATACAGAGGAGAATCGAGAACAACCATGAGAAGCAAGCTAATAAACGACACAGTCCAGAGAACGCGGAGGATGTGCAAATTCATGATTGGAAGCAAGGTATGTAATATTGTATGACATACTCTGTTTTTGCCAAATAAATGAATGCTTGCCCAATTGGTCTTTTCACAGCATCACTGTTATAGGATGCAGATAACAATCAGAAGTTTTCAATAAAGACAGATCAAGTCTTGAGGTAAATACATGCCAAAGTATTCAAAAATGAGAAAACGTACAACTTCTTAAAACAACTTAGATATTGAACCAAAATTTTAAAATATTAGGCTTCAAAGTAAACTCTACTCATTAGCCCATAAACTCTCAGGTGAGGCGCACTGATTGATGTTTCGCCGATTGCATACACATCAAAAGAGTACTTAAAGTACCGCATACTCGTTGACTCAATGCACATATGCAATAGGCGCATCGCACCTGCATGAAAAAGTCAATAATGACGAGTTAGACAAGGATGCATTTGGAACAGATTAGATGCACAAACGACCAGAAATCAAACAAGTTACCAAAAGTCAAGTATATTCAGTCTCACGTTGAACATTTATACTGACATATTAATGTACAATAACGAAGTTGTTGTGCTCACGGATAATTATGGTTTCTTAAAACTAAAGAAAATGACGTTTGATCAATTTATAAATTCGATCTTATATGCTAATAGAAGTGCAAATATCAAGTCTCACAAAGTGTCCATGATTTATAAGTTTTTAATTTACTGACGTCATCTTTTCTTGTTTCGATGGGACGGCTAATGGAAGTCGTGAGGTTTTAAAGGATGTTTCTAATACCTATTTAATTCGACTAACCATTACTACGGGATACATTTTGAAACCTAAAGAGTTGTACACATTATATGTCCGCATCTAATCCAATTCTTGTTTGTAATTAAGCATATTCGTGCATCAACTTCAGTAAGCTGCAAAGCAAATCATAACTTAGATGCAAAACTGTAGATAATATTGCTTACTGCTTTATAGGAAAATATTTCTGGCTATACTAAACAGTACGAAATTGTAAGAAAATTTAGAATATCACGCTGATAAAGTGATAAAATTTTGGTGGTCTAACAGTACTTGTCAACCAAGCACGTCTAACATCTAAAGACCAGTTGGCCAGAAAATTGATGATTGTTACGTTGGATCACGACTAAATTTAAATTTCTATTCATGTCATTTGCGGTTACAAACTTTCATATACCACCACGATTCACACACACATGCACACGAAGGAATATACTTATTGTGGTTGGGATAAGAATATAATTTGAATATGATTTGGCACAACTACAGAAACGAACGGTTATCTTGCTGGCCTGATAATTGTTCGAGTTTATGGAAAAGCAAATGTGGAGCGCTAAATGAGTAAGTGAATCACTGAAATCGGCTAGTGGTACTCAAATACGAGGGATGAAAAAGATGGATCATCACTGTATTAGGTCCACTTAAGCATAAATACTGTGTATATATAATTCCTGCCTGTCAACTGACTTCACGGATATATACGCCTAGTGGGAGTCACATAAATAAAGGGATCAATGAGAAAAATTAGATTGGGATATACTTGGATCCAAATGATTCAGCGATCGACAACCCTGAGTAAAGGAAAGAAGTCTATGCATTCGTCGGACATAGATAATGAAGGTAATATGTTCCCTCACTCTTCATATGCTATGTCACATAAAAGTAACGTCAAGTACACCCAGTATACGATCAAGTAATATTAATCGTATAACCAGAGCAACTTCTAACGATTGATCGCACATGTACGAATGAGAATGAATCGAAAGGTTGTGAGTGGTGAAGAAGAGGCTATACGTGATAGGGAGTGGAGCGTAAATGGGATAGCAACGTTTAAACATGGTTAAATAATGAGACAGTTGCTTCCCACGTCGTTTCGTGTCGTGATCTGGTTATGAGGCTGACCGAGAGCCTTCAGTTAGTTACGTCAGCTTAAATAAACATGGTCAGCATTAGTGACGAGATATGCAACTATATATTTATGGGATTGTTTACCGCTACACACATATACTAACGTAGGGATGTCTAATAGATAAACTATCCTCAATGGTATTTACGGTTTCTCTAAAAGTAGAAATCCTAGATTGTATTTATAAACGTAAACAAGCATAAAAATATGAAAACATATTTCCAGTAGGTAGAATTCCAATGAATTTTCAGCATTCACACCGGTTATCTAGAGATCGGGTTGCTTTCGATCTGCTATCCACTCCTGATCTATTGGGGTGATTGTTCAGTTGTCACTAGTTAGTAGTGTATATTACAACTGACATGACAGGAATCAGTGCTGAATAGTTACGTAGCCATTTCTACTTTTTAGGCGGCGTAAATAATCGATATATTTCGTTACTGAAAATTGGACGAATTTATAGTAAAATAAAACGATTACACAAACTTACTTGAACTTGTCAGAAGGGATATAAAAGATCCACCTCACTGGACGCATGAAAAGATTTTTTTAAAACATGTCTTGCAATCAGAATACTGGCGAAAAATTTATTTATCTGCATTTAATACTCAACAATATATTGGATATTAGATGATTGTTCGAGTTAGTCAGTTAATTTATTCCATCAACTGTGAACGAAATCAAATTTACCTGCGAGATGATTATAAAAGAATTGTAGGTAGATTTAAGTTTGTTTATTTGTATTTATTTCATTAGTTTAATTTAATAACCGTCCAACTTTAGTACACATTTCAAGTGGGACTTCTATATCATGCTCCCATCCACTAAACAAAATATTGCTCTTTTGGAACGTGTTCAAACAGTTGAGACGATATAAGCGTAACTCATCTCTTGCGCTTGTAAACATGCATCCATTCCACCACGGAGAGTTTAGTGGGAATATGCTCGTACCTCCTGTCGCCGTGTCATATCACTGCTTCTGAAACAAACAAAATCTAAGAAAACACCATTTTAGGATGAAATACGGAAGAGCTCTTTCAATAGCTTTCTGAGAGCCGAATTCGTAATATGTTAGACTCTGCCTAAAGACGGTTATGGTGCCTTCGGCTAAACTTGTGAATGACTTTAAGTCTACTTTGTTTCTGCATTTAATGAGGTTCAGTGTTCCAGGCGCTGCTTTTTCGTCCCTCAAAGTAGTGTAGATTGTTATCTAGGAAAACCACCTACTTCTGTTAAAGAACCCATGTAGTTCTATAGATGGCATCTTGCTAATCTTAATAAGCTAGCATTTTTTATAAAGCCTTGCTCACAAACAGTGATTGATATCATTAACAAATCAAATTCACAACTCCATATTACTTTGCCTTTAACCTCACGATCATAGATTCAAAGCCCACTACATCCACGTCGATTTGTGTAGAGAGGTATTACTTCACGCTACTACGCAAATTTTTTGCCTGGAAGCTCTAAACTTAATTATTTGTATGATAATCGAGTTGCACAAACATTTGTTTAGGTTTTTATTTTATTCACTGAGTTACGTCTGGAGAAGGTTCTATCCTATCTAACCAAACAGTTGTATTTTTTCTAGAATGTCGTCACACTATCTGACTCAGCTGTTATAAAGCCACGTTTGTTTTTTTTTGTCACACAACGGCCACACCTTATCGCAGCTTTAAATCATTAAATTACTTGTTCAAATCTCACTTCACTTCAACTTACGTTGCGAAATAATATTACAACTCTTTTCGCAATGTCTCAGTAGGAAATATGAGGACACGTGATTGATCACCTACATATCTACATTCATCGTTGTCCTTTATCTGCCGAGTCCTGTGTATTATCCACGGCATGGGAGGGGTATTCATTTTATATTGCTAAGATCTAACCGACACTAATCCACTGAAATTGTTGTAACTCATACTTAATAGCTTAACTAACCGCAGTCAACCTCATCACTCGGACGCTTTGAACCCTCCTTGTCGCAATTCGGAAGATGAGTAGGCAGGAATCCTTATTCAACTAAGAGAGTGAATTATATACAAAATATCCGTACATTTATAGTTTTCTTAAACAATGAAATCATCACTATAATCTATCCAATCCGGACTAAGAAGTCTCGGTCAATACCCGATCAGAACACGCCACGTTGAGATTCCGGTAACTTCTATCGATCAGTGATCGGATGAAATGTCTCCATCTTCTTCAAGGGTTCCGGAATTTTTGAAGTTTCTGGGAGCTGAACCAACAGAAATTCCATCGACACTCGTTATCTCATTATGTTAGTGTTTAACTGAGGTGTGAAATCTCGCTTTATTTTGTTTGTTCTGGTTTTTATTTGTTTTATTCCAATAGTTATTTACACCTAAAATATGTTTTGTTCTATCTGTAATATAAATTTCCTGCTTTTTCTATACCACACATTCTTAACTTCATACTACAGAATCATAATATATGACTTTACTTACATCAATGTACTACATTTGTTGTATTTGCTTACACAACAAGCACAACGTTTCATGAAGTAAGTTAATTGTTAGTCGGAGTCGTATAGGTGGATATAAACTTTAAAAGGATTCCCAAGTGTTTGGGAACCCTCCAGTTTACTTAAAGCTTGCATGGATTGTTTTCGTCACTCATTTTATTTCAAACCAACTTTTTTTCTCTTGGTATTTATTTTTATCAATATCCTTTGTGCATTGTTACAAGTTGTTAAAACCCTGAAATATACGCTTCCGTACGAAGTTATACGTTGTTATATCTGTCTACTAGTAATTTGTCTGACTAATAATGTATACAGTTCACACCGAGCAAATCAATGTAAAGTCTTCCTTACTTCTTTTCTCTGTATATGCAGTCGCATAATTCTTCCCTTAACCGTGGATGAATACCGTGTTGGACAGTTGTGGGCTGTTGCAGAGGCATCTAAGAATGAGACAGGTGGTGGTGAGGGAATAGAAGTTTTAGTAAATGAACCATTTGATCGTGAAGTCAATCCTCCTGAATCACTTCTAACCGCAAATGGTGAAGAATTTTCCTCTGGACAATACACTCACAAACGATTTTACTTGGAAAAGAAAGTACCTGGTTATGTACGCCTTCTTGCTCCAAAAGATTCATTGGAAATTGATGAAAAAGCATGGAACGCTTATCCTTATTGTCGTACAATTTTACAGGTAGATGTAAACAATTTCATACTTTTTAGAATCCTAAATACATGCAACATAACTTTACTTTAATGATTGAGTCTATGCACGTACAAGATAATGTTGATATCGAAAATGTAAGTCATCATATTTTTGAACTCTAAAGGTACTTTATCAGATCCACAACCTTCCACCAAAACTTTTGGCACAACGAGAAGTTATATACATTGATATTGCAAATGATCGGTTGCATAGCGTCGCGGATTATGATCCATCATGTGATCCTAGGATATATCAATCAGTGAAAACTGGCCGGGGGCCATTAGTAGGTCCAAGATGGTGGGAAGTTAGTATATTTTCATAATTTATCCTATTTAAATAAATTGATTAGAATACAGACTTACCAATAATGTGTGCGTACAAACTAGTCACATGTGAATTTAAGTGGTGGGGTATTCAAGGACGTGTGGAAAATATGATACAGAAAGTATGTTGCCTATAAACGACGTATAGGATTGTATTTCTTAAATGCTTTGTTTTTATAGCAAGAAAGACGGATTTTTCTTAATTTCAATCGTCAGGTCTTTTGTTGGCTAGATAAATGGCATGGACTTTCTATGAGTGATATAAGGGATATTGAAGATAAAACTAAAGAGGAATTGGTCCAAGTAGGTTTGTTGGATATAAGTGTCTGATTATATCTTTACATAGTAAGTCATGTCATATGTTATTAGTTAAGATTTTTCCCTACCTTTTACTTCTGTTTTCTTGATAAGTGAAAAATTTCATGAACCAAGTTCAGATGTCTATTGGTAGATCAGGGTTCAATCTGTTCACAAAAACAATAGTCTCTACTGATGTAACTCATACAAAGCAATTAGATTTGAGGAGATGCCAGTTTTTACTTTTAACTAAATCAGTAAATTCTTTTAAACTAAATTTAAACTATATACAAATATCTTTATTAGTAGTCCCAAAAACTAAGCTAATTTGGCAGCAGATTACATTATGAATTAGCGTACTCAATCTGGTAACAGTAGTACGTAGTGTTTGTGGAATTCAGGAAATTTATAGTTTGGGAAAATTATTCCCTTTGGGTCTGAGTTCTTTGGTAACTCTGAGATATTGAAATTTTTAAGCTTCACATCTTCAGTACCCTATAATTTGTCAAGCTTAAAATTTCTGTTATATTAGTGTAGTTTACTTTTATATCTATCTAGTTGAAAACGTTTTAGTCCCACTTTTAACTAACTGGCCAGGCACAAAGTAGTAATAGTGGTTTTTAGTGTCTATGGTTATACTCTATGTAAATGAATTTCACACTTTTTCTCATTCTTAGCAACGTCATATCGGTGGTATTCGCGGTACTGTAGCTAGAGAGTAAAATAATGTCATCATTAAAAATGACAACGTTCTTGTTTACAAACAAACGTATTAATATACATATTCGTATATGTGAAGTAACCGGATTCTTCTTTAATGTGAGTTTTGCTGCCTACATGTATTCGTTATTTGTTTAATAGTTTATCCACTTAACGACAAGTTGTTTTTACTTTTCGTTGCATTTCGTTCGATTAGATAACACTTAGCTATCATTTGTAGGTAAGTTTGTAACTTCATGGCACCACCATATGGTGATGCCGATATTTAAAAAATGATTTACCATGGGAAGGAGAGAAAAACAGACGTATATGGTTGATTTATATATATATATATATATATATATATATATATATATATCAGTGTCTGTTAACCACATGAAGCACAGGCTACCGACCAGCATTCTCCAACCAACTCTGTAATTGAATCTCCTTTCCAGTTCTTCCCAAGTGTTGTCCATTCTCTTCATGTCCGTCTCCGATTCCCAAAGCAATGTGTTATTGGGTCTTCCTCTTTTCCTTTGGCCTATAGAATCCTAAGTTAGTACTTGTCTTGTGACACAGTGGGATTTCCTCAATGTGTGTCCTATCCACTTCCAGCGACTTTTCTAATTTCTTCCTCGAATAGATATTGGTTGGTTTGTTCTCTGCCACAAAAGTTATTGTTGATGGTACCTGGCCAAAAGAATCCGAAGTACTGTCAAGCAGACAGGTGTTTATAAACACTTGTATCTTCTGAAGGATGCGTTTCCGTGGTTCTCCGGGTGAAGTTTAGCTCTCTGTTACCACATGAAGCACAGGCTACCGACCAGCATTCTCCAACCAACTCTGTAATTGAATCTCCTTTCCAGTTCTTCCCAAGTGTTGTCCATTCTCTTCATGTCCGTCTCCGATTCCCAAAGCAATGTGTTATTGGGTCTTCCTCTTTTCCTTTGGCCTATAGAATCCTAAGTTAGTACTTGTCTTGTGACACAGTTTTGTGATTTCCTCAATGTGTGTCCTATCCACTTCCAGCGACTTTTTCTAATTTCTTCCTCGAATAGATATTGGTTGGTTTGTTCTCTGCCACAAAAAGTTATTGTTGATGGTACCTGGCCAAAAGATCCGAAGTACTTCAAGCAGACAGGTGTTTATAAACACTTGTATCTTCTGAAGGATGCGTTCCTTACAACACAACTGTCTTCACATTTGTTTTGGAAATCCTGACTTCAATGTTGGCTGGCAGTTGGCTTGAGTTTCAGATGTTACTCAGTTTTAGAAATTCCTCCCTTGCCTCACCAATCCACGCCGTCTCATCTGTCACAGATCAGATTCTCCTTGTTTGTCGATGATGCTGCCGCCCGGTATATAAAAGTTTCCACATCCTTCAGAGCTTTCCTGTCAAGTGTAATTAGGTTAGTGCTCGTTGTTTTGTATCTGAGAATTTTACTTCTCCCTTTGTGTATGTTGAGGTGTACTGTTGGTTGCAGTGGCTGCTACTACACTGTCCGTCTTCACCTGCATTTGTTGTTGTGTGTGGGATAGACGAACTATGTCACCTGCAAATTTCAAATCGTCTAGTTGCATCCCTGTTGTCCACTGTATTCCATGCTCACCTTGAGATTTTGCAGTTTTCATGATCCAGTCAACCACCAACAGAAGGAGGAATGGCACGAGAATGCAGCTCTGTCTGATACCTGTTTTTACTCCTAATGAAATTGTGGGCTACCCTCTGTTCACGATTTTACAGTGTAGTCTGTCGTAAGAATTTCGTATCATATTGGCTATATTTTTGGGTACACCATAGTGTCGAAGTTGGCACCATAATATTCTCCTATCCACGTTGTCGAACAGTTTCTCATAGTCAAAGAAGTCGATGTGAAGTGGTGAGTTACATTCAGTTAGTTGTTCAATGATGATCGTGACATCGCGATTTGGTTTTCACACGACTTATCCTTACAGAACCCGGCTTGTTAATCTCGAAGTTGGGCGTCGACTGGATCTCTCATTCTGTTTAACAACACTGTTGAAAACTTCTCCTGGTACTGAATGTAGAGTGATGTCTCTGATTTACCGTGTTTCCCAAAAACCTTTTGTCTAACCTCACTATTACTAATCCGGCTATTCCATTATATACGAGCGATGTTACGAAGATTCCTATGGTGTCGACGCATATCTTGAGTTTTCATGGCCCACGTTTCGCAGCCATATGTTAAAATGGCGCGGAGTGCTGCGCAGTACACCCGGCCTTTCGTTGAGACACGGATATCTCGTCTGCGCCACAAGTGCCGTAGATTGGCAAATGCCAATCGAGCTTTCTGAATCCGCGCTGAGATAGATGGTTGTCATTGTTGATTTCTTCGATTGTTTGTGGGTCGGTGTTTATAGGGAGATCCGTGGCTGCTGCTTCAACGACTCGTAGGTTCAGTGGGGCTGGTCTATTCAAGAGTTCTTCGAAGTGTTCTACCCACCTGTTTCGTTGTCCTTGCTTCTTAGTGATTGGTTTGCCATCCTTGTTCTTGATTGGCCTTTCTGGCCTACTGAATTTCCCAGCTAGCTTCTTCGTTGTATCGTATAGATGCCTCATGTTTTCTTCTCTTGCAGCTTTCTCTGCCGTCGTTGCCAGGTCCTCAACATATTTTCGTTTATCCTACCTAACGCTACTCTTTACTTGCTTGTTTTCCCCTGTATATTTACCCTGCGCCTTGACTGTTCGACTGTTATTAATTGCTATCTTCTTGCTTCTCCTTTCTCCGACCATATCCAGAGTACCAGCAGAGATCCATTCCTTATGGTGGTGCTCCCTGTCATCCAAGACCCCCTGACATTTCGAAGTCATTGATCTACTAGTCTCTTTCCAGTTGTCTTCCATAGTAGTTCAATCTTCCTCTAGTAGATCGTGAAAGGCCTGCAATTTCTTGTTGAGAGATATTTCAAACTTGTTGAGTTTGTTAGTATCCCGAAGAAGGGTTGTATCAAACTTTTGTAATATTGATGCTCCAGTTGTCCAGTGCTTCTTCAGCTTCAGTTTCACTTTGGCCACTACCAGATGGTGATCTGAAACAATGTCAGCTCCTCTCTTTGCTCCTGCATCTTCCATAATCCTTTTGAACGTCTTATTGATGTAGATGTGGTCAATTTGGTTTTCAGTATTTTGGTCCAGTGAAACCCGAATAGCTTTGTGCTAGAGAACATGGTGCCACCTATAATCATTTTGTTGAAGGCGTATAAGTTTGCCAACGTCTCACCGTTTTCGTGTTTTTCTCCTAGTCTATGTCATCACATGATGTCCTCATATCTGGTGTTGGCCATTCTGACTTTACCTGACCCATCAGGATGGTTAGGTCCTTGGCCATATATATATGTATATATATATATATATATATATATATATATATATATATATATTCGTTGTATAATTTCATACACATTGTTCCGTAAGTTAATTTGAACTGAGCAAGTATTTGTAAATTTCCTTTATAAGAAACAGATGATCTGTGTGACAAAATGCCAAATGTACTCGGTACAATTCACGTACTGTCAGTAGTCTCTGGAATCCTCTATCTTTTAGCTGAAGTATTTACTCTTCGATTTAGTTACAATAATTCTAAATTAATCTTCATCATGTTACTTTTCGACAGGATGATTACATTAGTAGTTACCTCTCATGATTATAATCAGTAGTTTAAAGTTAATCAATGTCAGTCAAACATCTTATTTAATATTACCACGTGATTTATATCGTTCCTTCTGTTTTTTTGTAAAATTTTAGCAAACTTACGTGTATTAATAAATAAATTCATTTTGAATACCATGTCATGCAGCCAAGTACTTTATTCACCTTTCCGTCGAATCACGTCTTTCCCGACGAGCAAGAATGAGGAAATGGAGAATAAACTATCACTGTCTACAGTTTTGTTTGCGAATTCTTTCCTTCTGTTTCTCCGTCGATTTCGTAATATGTGTGATGTTCTGTCCTGGTCTTGATTATTACCAATCACAATTGTCAGTCACTTCGTCTATACATATATATATATGTATTGACTAATTGCGCCGAATTTTAAGCTACGTTTATACAAAATAATCTAAAATTTCATTTTTCAGTCAGTTGTTTCTTCTTCTAATTTCTGTCCATCCTTGTTATTTGTTTGTTTACTGTTCATAGTTTAATTAATTCGACTGTTAATCTTTACTTGCGATGATTCGAAAATTAGTACCGTTGTTGTCATTGACCAGTTAATTGATACCTACTACATTCAGCACTTCGGAATTTTCATTAAACACATTCCGAAAATTTGAGAAAGAATTCCTCTACACATATTTTTTATATATATATTCCCCCTCATTTTTCACTATCGTTTTACCCGATTTTGTTTCTTACCTGAAACTAGGACTTCCACCATTTATGTGTTTATTGTCACTATACATAACTATTTTACTGTATAACCAAAAAATGACCAGTTACCTGGCTAGGTCTTGTTTGTCACTTTTTATTTTGCTATTATTGTCATCGTCATCACCGCCGTCATTTTTGTTGTTATTATAAATAGCCTATTAAAAAAATAGACAAACAGGACTTTTTTTCTTTGCTTCACCTTTGTTTGCTTACTTTATTTGCTTACTCGTCCTGTGTGTTAGTTTATTTGTTTATCGGTCTGTATTTAACTTCTTAAGTGAATTAATATGTGATGGCAATGAAGTATTTGTGATGAAAAAATTAATACCGATGTTTGAGAATGTTTTCCCTTCTATGAGTTTTCACGAGGGGTATGTTGTTACCAATTTATTCCTAATCCTGTCAGTTTATAATGCACTCTAGTTATTCTATTTAGTCAACTGATGGTGAGTGATTTTATGCTCATGCTCTGGTTTTCGGTGGATATGTACGTATAGATTTATTAAATTGTTCTGTATATTAGATGACTCTAGTGGCAAAGTATTAAACTTTCTTGACTACATGAGCTCGAAACTCTCAGACGAATATATCTATTGATTGTTACAATAATCATCATAAATCAAAAGGATTGATTTACATAATTGTTATGAAATATTCTCCGTCCGTTGCTTATGTCTGGAATAATTATTATAAATATTGTCACTTTTAAAATTACATCTCACAAGCCAACTTTGCGCTGTATACACTCCAACACTATGAATACCTTAAACGTGTGAATACAATATCACTGATCTACAAGTGCCATACGTGACTACGAATAACATTAGTTTGATGACACTTGTATACGATTTTTCGGAAGTATGAAACTTACATTCTAAAATCATTACTGTAGTACTTAAACTACTTAGATTAGGGTGTCTTTTGCTTTTATAACAGTCGTTCATTCAGCTGAAAGCATATGATCCTTATCTTCGATGAGTAGAAAAATGTTCTATTTTATAACTGATCATTTATAAGTCCTTTAGTCAATGAATGTCAACTTCATTTACGCAAGATAAATATTTAATTTGAATTTCAATAACGTAATTTATGTAGTTCACAATTCACTGACTGGACTATTGGAAAGCACGATAGGAAGTCACTTGTAATGATATAGAAGTTAAGACCACTGGATGACCTTTCCACTCTAATACTCATCATTTATTCACCATTTGACCCCAGAAAAACTTATTATGTATACATAAATCGGACGGAAAATCAGTCCAGTAATGAATGCTTGGCAATCCTATTGTTTAGCCGTCACATCAAATATCTTTTTCAAGCATTTTTTTATCTTTTCATCATATACCGCCATTTTACTATTTCATAAAGTAGCTGAACCTAGTGAAAAATTATTTCTACACTTTATAATCAATACGTTCATTATAATAACGGTGTATTAAAATTGATGAAGTACTTTAAGTCTACTTCTAGCTTAGACAATGTACTAGAATCTAAAGCCTTTTAAACAACCAGGTTCAGTAGTTGCTTGTTACTTTAAAATGTTTTAAAAGCTTGGTTTTCCATATAGTTATATAAAGTGAAACAACGGAATTATTTTTGTTTGATATTCATTCAAGAAAAATCAATTTACAAAATTATATGTTTGGTTCAGAATTCGGTAATAAACTGACTGATTGACAACTTCAGTTTCTTACTAAAAGCAATTGTTAAATGCATTTACACTATATTTATAACAAGTTTAATTCACGTGATATGTGAATTATTGAAGTATGCGATGCCATAAACCAGTTTACTTCATGAAATAACTTGTTATTTATTAAGCTGCTTCATATTGTCTGAATAAAAATATATGCATTAGGATGAGTAGTATTTTCATCTATTCCTAAAGCTCTTAAACTATCATACAATACGTATAAGGTGATTTGAAGTAAATGACACATAACGTGGTACTCTTTTACAAGGCGTATCTACAATTTTGAGTCAACCGGTCTCATCAGATTCGAACTTTCATCCAATCAGCTCACGCTTTGTCGAGTCATTTATACCGTTGGGCTACAGTTTAACTTGATTAACAGAATTCAATCAGTCCTAAGAACTAGATAAACTTGAGATTGGCTACTATACAGTGATTGGTTAGTGCGTTCATACATGTACTACTCAACACTTATTTATTTAGAGTACATTCGATTGTTTAAAAGGTTGTAGCACATATTTGTTTGCACGCGATTATTTTAAGATGAATGTATCTAGTATATCACATTTGACAATTTTTCTTTTCCTTGCGTTCCTCACGTGAGAGGAAGAAAAAGGTACTTCTCTGTCTTATTTAGTCAGTAGGTAGAAAAAATTCAACTACAGAAAGTGGATCACAATTATTCCAAACGAGTAAACGCATGTCCGCAATCTTAAAGCAACGACTGATAAAATGCTGTAATCTCCAACTGTTTTATTTTGCTGTAACCACCGCCATCGTCCTTCTGCCTTACCAATTTGATATTCCTGCCAAAATAGTAGATGTTTTTTTTCGGCGGATAACTATTTCCCTTATTGGATTTCAGTATTATTACAACCCTATAATAATCCAACTATGAATCCTGCTTATGAAACCAGTTGTATTGTTACTATTAGATTTGTAGCGGTAAATAATCCCCAAAATAAATAGTTGCATAGGTCCTTGACATTGATGCTGACCATGTTTGTTTTAGCGGACACTACTAGTTGAAGACACTCGGTCACGCATCACCACCAGATAACGTCACGCCGTACCGTGGAAAGCAACTGTCTCTAGTTTACCAGCCTAGACGTTGCTATTCCATTGCCGCTCTATTTACGATCAAATATAACTTCTCTTCCATCCTTCATTGCCTCCTGATTTATTCTCATTCGTAAGAGTGAGTTCAATCGTTAGAAGTTTCCCTGGTCATATATCGGGTGCACTTCAGATTCATAATCCCCATTAAGAATTAAAACAAATGATTCGGCGAAAAAATGTTCTTCCTGACGATTTCATCCCCAATTTTTGTATGACCTCAATTTAATAATGAATGGAAATCATAATGTATAATCATAATAACGTGTATGATGGATAACGCTGCATAATTGAGTGATCAAACAGACGTAAATTCGCATATGTGACTAGATTTTAAGAGAAATGTCTATAAGGTGAGTGGTTTTGTCATTTTTCTCGAGTGCGTTCAGTCAGGTCATCACGAACGAGGATTCAAAGTGATCAATCTAATACCGAGAATAATAATATACTTAATGGAACGAATGCATTCTAACGGAATATGTTTAAATGTAGAAATTTTAGGGCAAGATATCGTTAATTAAAGGTATAATAAAAATAAATAGCATTGCTACATGGAGCAAGTTTATGGAGGGAACTATTGTCTTAGTAAAGAAGGCGGTCTTATTAATTACTTCTGTACACATAAACCTGACCTTATATTGCGCACCGCTACCGCCTATGCAATACAAAAGAAATACGTGTGGGTACCTCTAGGTACATAAGGTTTGATTATCTTGAGTTTTTCTTCCATTCCTGCATCGTCGTAATCAATTACATGCCGTAAAATAGGTAGCTTCATATTTGTCTTCTATCCTTTACTAAGCCATGTTGGTAGGTGTTCTTTGTGTCTAGAGATGTTCCTCATTGAACAACCTATGTACCTAGTTCCACAGGTGCAGATTAACAAATAAATGCACACTGAACCAGTTAGATGAAGTACTTTGGATTTCACACCTGTGTTGAGTAATGAGCAGCTAGTGTAGAACACTCAAAATGAGGTTTCATAGGATGCTTTTCTTAGTGATCTCGTTAAACTCCGCCTGGAGCCCCCACAGGGTTTCTGCCGGTCCCAAGCCCGGATAAAGGAGGAGGGTTGGGCATGGGGTTAGCAACCCCATCCCGTAAAACAACTACCATGCTAAAAAACAGCTTACGAATAAAAATCTTTATAACCATTCTAACTCTGCCCTGGAAGTTGGAAGGACTAATATGACGCTTCATGGTGAAAGCCGAGTTCCTTCGGAAGCCATGAGGCCGATGCCCCCCCTTCCGACAACCGGAGCAACAATTGATGTACTCGACCGACCTCAAACAGCTGTCCCCTGGACACTGCGGTCACACTCTCAGGTCATCACGACCTCTTCTAATCCTCTTTCTCTTTCAGGTTCCTCACTAATGACCCTTCCACGGTGTGGGCAACCGGGAAGTGATAACCGCCCTCATACCTCCAATAGCACTCGAGTTCACCTTGTTCATGATCAAACACGTTCTCCCTCTCTGGTCCCCACTTGTAACACTTCTACCACATTTTGTATGCGTGCCACTTGTACTGGTTACCCGAGTTCCCGAAATGTCATACCAGGTCTCCTGAAGCCACTCTCTAAACTTCATGTTGGAGCTTTTAATGTGCGTACGCTGTGTCAAATCGGTCAACAAGCTGCCTTAGCTAAAACATTAGAATCTCTTGCAATTGATGTATGCTGTGTCTCCGAAACACGCATACAGGATCCCAGCATGGTCATCCGTTTGACCTCACCTAGTCAATGCAATGGAACTGCACACTTCACTCTTCGTTTATCTGGAGACCCTACAGCTAGCTCACGTGGCCTTGCTGGTGTAGACATAGCACTAAGCTTACGGGCAGAACAGGCTCTTCTCGAGTGGATTCCTGTAGACAGTCGTCTATGTGCTGTCCGTCTAAATGGCACAGTACGGACTCGGAAAGATAGGGACACACGCCGATGCCTTTTTGTCGTCTCAGCTTATGCCCCCACTGACTGCAGCACAGATGAAGTGAAAGACGAGTTCTATATGAAGTTCTCTAGCCTCCTTCAGAAAGCTAAGCACTCAGACATAGTAATTATTGCAGGAGATTTTAGTGCCCAAGTAGGTAGACTAAATCAGGCTGAAAAGCACCTAGGTGGGTTACTCGGCATCCCAGCCCAGAGAACAGACAACGGAGATCGTCTGTTGCAGTTATGTTCAGACTACCGTTTATTCTTAGCTAGCACAAACTTTAAGCATAAGGCGAGACACTGTTTAACCTGGCGACCTCCAACATCTACGCAACGAAGGACACAAATTGATCACATCGGCATCAGCTATCGTTGGAGAGGTTGTATAGAGGACTGCCGCTCTTTCTGGGGCACTTGCCTAGACACTGACCATGCCCCAGTGAGAGCACGTATCTCTATGCGTTTTACTGGTCGCAGAAAGGTTACATCGGGCAAACCCTTTAGATATCACTTTGAGAGTGAGAACGCTAAGATTGCATTTAGGAATGGTTTGGCTAAGCATTTACTCGCCCATGACCAACAGGTTTCCCCCGAAGTAGCTTGGAATGATTTTAAAGCAGGTGTATACGCAGCAGCGCTATCAGTATCTAACCCCAATCCAATAGTTATGAAAGACCATTGGATCTCTAAAACTTCTAGGGAACTGATGGAGGCTCGAAAACTCATTCCAGCAGGCTCGGAGTATGATGAAGAGCGACGACAACTGAAACGTAGACTGACAAAGAGTTTGCGTAAGGATCGTGAACAGTGGTGGGCAACAAAAGCAAAAGCGATAGAAGCATCAGCAGCGGCAGGCAATAGTAGACAGCTGTTCCGACTTATTAAGGACACCGGTATCAAAAAATCGACAGTTAGTGAAATCATCTCTGAAAAAGATGGGTCGTTGATCTACTCTCAATCTAGAAGATTAGAACGATGGGCAGAACACTTTCAGGAACAGTTTAACTGGCCCCCAGCCACGCTTAGCTTACCCACAATCTCCAAGCTACCCGAATGGAAAACTGACACAGGTCCCCCAACTCTCAGTGAAGTTGAAAACGTCATAAGTAAATTGAAACGAGGGAAAGCAGCAGGGCCTGATATGTTGTCTACCGATATCTTCAAGGATGGTGGTATAGTTTTAACGTGCAGGTTGACTGATATATTAGCCAAAGTCTGGGAACTAAACTCCATCCCATCTGACTGGTCTCGATCGCTGAATGTTCCAGTCTACAAAAAGGGACAGAAATCCTCTTGTGATAACCACAGAGGAATCAGTTTGACTAATATAGTATCTAAAATATTAGCCACTATAATCATCCGACGTTTAACCAACACTAGGGAACAACAGACTCGAGAAAACCAGGCTGGTTTCAGACCTGGCCGAGGTTGCATTGATCACATATTCACCCTGCGCCAGGTCCTCGAACACAGACATATGTACCAACGCCCAACTATAGTTGTATTTCTTGACTTAAAAGCAGCGTTCGACTCTGTTGACCGTGAAGTCTTGTGGCAATGTTTGTCATTAAAAGGCGTACCTCAAAAGTACATTAACCTTATAAAAGCTCTCTATTCGGTCACCACTGGTCGAGTCAGAGCATATGGCGAATTGTCACGAGAAACTTCATCCTCAAGTGGAGTCCGTCAGGGTTGCCCCTTATCCCCATTTTTATTTAATTTCATCATAGACGTACTGTTAGATATCTCTCTCACTTCTTTTAAGTCCTCTGGGATTAGTCTCCTTCCAGGAGGCTCTCTTGTCGACTTAGAATATGCAGATGATATAGTCATATTTGGTGAAGATGCACACAGCATTCAAGGTCTCTTGAACACGTTGAGTAACAATACAGGCATATTTGGGATGCGCTTCTCCCCTCCCAAATGCAAAATGTTACTCCAGGACTGGTCTGCTTCTTCCCCCAAATTATTTATAGGGAGTGAAGTAATTGAATGCGTTGATCGCTTCACTTATCTCGGAAGTCTCATTACCCCTGGTGGGTCGGTGTCTGATGAAATCTCAGCGCGGATCCAGAAAGCTCGATTGGCATTTGCCAATCTACGGCACTTGTGGCGCAGACGAGATATCCGTGTCTCAACGAAAGGCCGGGTGTACTGCGCAGCAATCCGCGCCATCTTAACATATGGCTGCGAAACGTGGGCCATGAAAACTCAAGATATGCGTCGTCTCCAGATATTTGACCATAGGAATCTTCGGAACATCGCTCGTATACCATGGAATAACCGGACTAGTAATTGTGAGGTTAGACAAAAGGTTCTTGGGAAGCACGGTAAATCAGTCGAAGAGGTCATTAACCTTCATCGACTGAGATGGCTAGGACATGTATTGCGCATGCCCGACCACCGTCTACCCCGTCGCGCCATGTTAGCTAGGGCTGAAGTAGGATGGAAGAAGGTTAGGGGCGGCCAAACCAAAACATGGCATCAGTCCATGAAGACCTTGACTACTGGCCTAAGCCATGTAGGTAGATGTAGACTACCTGGTTGGGGTCCGCTTGATGATCGCAACAAATGGCTGGAGACACTAGGTGATATGGCTCAGAACCGGTCACAGTAGCGCAAGTGTATACACTCTTTAACCTCATCTAGATCTTAAATTCTATTGTTATTTTCTGGACATCTTTACTTACTCTTCTCTCTTGTATTCTGTTTATACGTTACCTCAATATTCTCTTAGTGCTATTGTGGTATGGCAACTTGAACCTACAGGCGTTTGTGCCCGGTTCTACGTTGCTGATGATGATGATGATGAGTGATCTCGTTAAACAAGTTCTTACGATTTTGTCGCCAGTGTCACCTTTGAATTCCAATTTTATACAAATATATCTCATTGGTAGATTCTTTTTTTTAATAGTTCTCTGTTACCTTTCATTCATATATATCTAAGAACTTAGATGGGATACTCATTGTCTATAAAGTTACCATTATGAGTTTGGAGTTCCTCCTTTACACTGTCTTCGAAACGTATTTTTATTGCTCGTGTGGTAAGAGAGTGAATCAGAATCCTTTTCTTATTCGTTAGTATAAGGGTATTGAAATAGTCAGGTGACTATTTCAGATCTTCAAGGTCACAATCTTCGTTGCAGACAATAAGAGTATCACCAATATATTGCTTATACAAGTATAGTCCCCGTTTTATCATCTACAGGGTTTTCTTCTGAGTACTTACTAAGAAAAACTCCGCTAATACTGGACCTAAAAATGATCTCATCGTGACCCTGTTTGTCTCTTCGTAGATCTCATTGTTGAAACTGAAATGAATGCTCAGTGCGCATCTGAGGGTGATCTATTTTATATAAGGTCTAGGTATACTAATACTTCATACTTGTTAACGCATTCGCATGTAAAACCTACTGTTTAGCTCAACGGAACATTCATAAATGACGACGATGCACCTATGGAGATTATGGTTATATATATATATATATATATATATATATATATATATATATATATATATATATATATATATATATATCTGAAAAGTACTGTTGGAAAATCAAAGTCATATTACGACAGTGATATTTCCTGTTAATCGTACATCTCTAATAGTAGTGAAATCCTTAACTCAAATGAGTGACTTTGAAGCACTTAAACGTTCTAACTCGGATACCCTTGTTTTGAAGTTTCCTGTAATGTATATAGCTATTATTTTAATTCAAACTCCAGTACTAATAAACTTTCTGACACACTGATGAAATTTATATTGCTAACAGAAGTTACAGTATATAGAGTTAGATTTCTATGCATTTCTGAAACCGAACACTGAACTATGTACCGTGATATACTACATTAATCTCATAAAGTCACAATTTACCAAAACTGCTCTAAATTTTCGTCATTTAGATAAACTGAGCACTACAGGGATACAATTAGCTGAGTGTTGATTAATGTGACTACTATCCCGGGTTAGGAAAATAGAAACTCTTGTGATTACATCAGAATGCAGTTTCAGCCTCTCAATTCTAAGCTCTTAAGTACTATCTGCAAACACTGTATAAACTATTAGACAAGAATAACAAATATTTACGCGTTTACAAATTGTTTTCCTTGCTAATAAAGTCATTTGTTGTTGACAGTGAATTAAGTACTTTGACATAAATCCTCTGATTTGAAATTGTTTACTGTAAATATATTTTTAAAGCTTCTGACCATCGTTATAAAAACAAATAAGGATTTGAAAAAAATCTATTGAAAGTTACATTTGAAAGATTAAACGTGCCTATTTTTAATCTTTTATTATGTTTAATGTTGGTGACAAATGATATTTCATAAAGTTCTGTCAGCAATAACCACACTTTAGAGAATTATTTTGTCAAAAGACCTATATTGATAGTTCTAGATGATGACAACTAGCGAAAGAACTAATATGTTGCTCAATATGAACATTTAACTATCTGTAACAAAATGTAATTTTTTCTAGTCATATTATCTTGGTTTAAATGTTGTGGATATATAAGAATCAGATGATAAGAGAAGTCATACCAAATATTATCTACACGGTAAATTACGGACAACTACGAGAATAACAATTGGACACATTAGCTGCCCTCCATGACTACGTGAACATCAACTAGCGGTTTAAGACTATGACATAGTCTCTCTAATATCAGTTCTTGTAAAAAACTATGGACATATGTTCGTGCGTGTTTGTGGGGGGGGGGAACAGAATGTCCCAATATTGAACAAAAGAAACAAAATTGATCAGTTGATTCTTGGGAATAAGGCACTGTGACCACACATCAATAAACGGACGTATTCGAACTGACCCAATCTGTTAGTCAATAAGGAAGGGAATAAATAACAGCAATCTCAGATACCAAGATAATGAAGCAAACATTCAAAGTAAATACACAAACAACGTTATCTAAATTATCATTAACAATTAGTCTAATTCATTTGAACTCCCAACATAAAGTCAATGAGTCATGTTTCATAAAATATGATTGTATTTACCGCGCTAATTTAAATACATACGAATGCATTACGCAAGCAATTAAACTGATTGCTCGTACATTTGCATTAATGTTTATCGAGTTTCTAACTATATTTCTCTCTTTAAAAGTTTTAGCAATAGTATTTGCACAGTAACAGTTTCCTAAGTCAGAAGATGGGGTCTTCTAGAACTACAGTAATTGATGGTCAGTGTCATCGTAAAATAAATAGTTAATTCGCTGACAAATTTATATATAAGCTTGTTAGCAGCAAAATCTACTATATTCTTTCTCAGTCAGTATCAACGTAGAACTTGATACGTGCGAACATCAGTTCAAGTTGCTATGCCTAAATTAGCAGATAGAGATTAAATTGTCAGGCCAAATCCCAGAGTATTGGAGGTAGTAACAGAGTCACTACTAATGGTAATGTTCATCTAGGTCCTACCATGCCACGCAGGTATGTTGGAGAGTGACAAGACTAAAGACAGCAACATATGATCTGAGGGTGAAGTCGTACTGCTGATCGCAGTGGGGTGTGACAGCAGTAAGGTGTTTCCCTCCGATAACCAACATCTACAGTGATTTGCCTTCACACAAAGGAAGGAAGGGATTAGAAAATGTTGACCCTAAAATTGTCACACCTCACCTGACTCCACGGATTTCCGTCTCCGTCAATAAGGCTTTCTAAAGAACGGAGTTAACGCTTTAAAAAATTCCCATAACAAGGTCGTGCGTGATCGGCCTCAAGTAGTTGTCCTTTGGGCTCTGCGATAACGCTCCCAGGTCATTATAACCAACTTCAACCCAGTTTCCTTTCCAGGTACTTCCAGAAGTAATATCTTTCTAAGGTGTGGGCAGCCAGGAAGTGACAACCTCTGTCATACCTCTAATAGCACACGAGATCATTTTATTCAAGGTCAAATTCCACCCTAAACTCAATAACTTTATTCTTTCTATAAAAATATAGCTGTCACTTGATTAAGACTACTATAAAAATACATACTTACCCTCATTTTCTGAAAATTTACTGTCTAACTGGATTTTGGATTTTATTGATGCAAACTGAAGAGCTAGTTTGTACTACAATTTAAAGGTACATAAATGTAAAGATCATTAACAGAAACCATATCCATGGTAATAGGTCATAACTTTTTGTTCATAGTAGTCACGTATTGACCTGTTCATGTGAAATCTGTGCAAACATAATAACCCCATTCTTATGGCTATATACGTAAACGAAATACGTCATGAAAATACAATGAATGTAGTACTACCAGTTTCTATAATCATATTTTTCTACCTAACTTAATTCTACCAGAACCTTTCATTTAAGCTTTATGGAATATGTAGGTAACAGTAATTCGAAATTTATGTTAATCTTCACTAAAACATTAGATAAAGTCTAATCTTTAAATTTAAATCGCTGTCGGCAACGTAGGTTGGTTTTTTATAAATACATAAATCTAATATATTCATCACAGTCTAACATAATACAGAATTTATTTGAAACCTATTATTGAACATATGTACTTTTCCGAGCCTAACCACATTTCCTTTGTCAAAGTGTATTGTTATGATACAGTGTACACTCTGACCATAGACATACCTATGTTTCTAATGAATTCGATATACTTATACTATTGCCATGTATATAAAGGTATCAATGGCAACCTTGCATTCAATTCTTAATAGTGGCTGCATAGGAAAAAAGTTCACAACTAACTGCTAACTCTGCGATAAATTTCGTCGACTTTTAAACTAATTTAACCTATCGATTTTCATGAATTGACTGAGTGTTTAAATGATTAGATCAAATCATCCAGCCATAAACTATAAACAGTAATACAAAAATTAAACTCGTACGTTATACGGGAGAAACCCTAGTCGTTGCTATTTATGCAGTTAAGCGTAATTAACAAGACACAGAGGCAGCAGCTCTTTAATCCAATTTAAATGATGAAGAGATTTAAAAATTAATTTCCTTTTTCAAAAAGAGGTAATAAGAACCATCCAGTATCAACTCTTGAAATTTAATAAACATAATCCTAATTTGAATAGTTTTCTACATCACATGGAAACTGTGTAACCTCTAAGCACAACAAAAAATAATTACCTGAAATCCTTTCTAAAGTAAAGCATATCTTATGATGCATACTGTTGTTTTGATGAAATATCTCTAGTTTTAAATATATTCAAAAAACTGCAAAAACAATTAATTGTTACGTAACAACTCCACTTGATGTCATTCAGCAACAAGATTTGCTATTACTCAAATATCGTAAGGTAACTTTGTTTAATCAGATTGTTTTGTGTATACATGTTTTTTTAATATGAATAAACAAGTGTATTACATAAATCAATGTGTTAAGTGGAAACTACTTAAAAGAATTAATAAATAGTTACATAGGCTTCGACATTGATGCTGACCATGTTTGTTTTAGCGGACACTACTAAGTTGAAGGCGCTCGGTCACGCATCACCACCAGATCACGTCACGCCATACCGTTAAAAGCAACTCTCTCTAGTTTGCCAACCCAGACGTTGCTATTCCATTGCCGCTCTATTTACGATCAAATATAACTTCTCTTCCATCCCTCATTGCCTCCTGATTTATTCTCATTCGTAAGGGTGGGTTCAATCGTTAGAAGTTCAATCAAATCAATCAATGCCTGTTACTCCAAGTGGAGCATAGACCGCCCACCAGCATTCTCCAGCCAACTCTGTCCTGGGCTTTCCGTTCTAGCTTTTCCCAAGTGCTGTTCATTGTCTTCATGTCTGTTTCCAATTCCCGACGCAGTGTGTTCTTGGGTCTTCCTCTGTTTCTGTGGCCTTCAGGATTCCAAGTCAATGCTTGTCTTGTGACACAGTTTGACGGTTTCCTCAGTGTGTGTCCAATCCAATCGTTAGAAGTTGCTCTGGTAATAATCCAAACGTAACTTGGTCATATACTGGGCACAACTTCAAAATAAATCTTTTGGTTCATATTTGATTACTTAATAATTATGGTCATTTACCAGGTAAAGATTCGAGTACTTGATTTCAAGCCTTAAAAGATTTTAATTAATTGCTCACTAGTCTGATTTATAAAGGTTATTTTTGGCGTACATACGCGTAGTTGTTCATATGTTTCATGATTCCATCACTTATAAATTTGAATCTTTAAAATTTCGTAAAATGTTACAGTATAGCTAGTTATTTTCAGTTTTTGTTTCTCATTTGAAATTATTCAAATCCTAAGTTCTCATTGCAAACAATGTTCCTTTTTGAATCGACTTGCTACTTTCTTAATTTTATTAGTAGTGCCTTCTAGATATACAAGGTATGTATACGATTCGACCTTATTATTATCTTCTCACTTGCACCCAAATCATAATGGTCACATGACAGTATAATCAGATTATGAATATCGCTTCATCTCGTAGCCAATTTCTAAGGAGTTTTGGATATGCGTTTACCAACATGAAATATGAATATTTCGACGACTAAGTCCCTTGCTAATGACATAATGAAGTTGCCTGAGCCAAAGTATGTGAGGCTGGGATTGGACTTAGACATATCTGTGTATAAAGCTTTCGGAAGTCTTTGTTGTCGGTTAATTCTTAATAAACATTACCAATGAGAACTAAGAATGACATATACAAGCATTTACATTATTTGATTACTAGGTATCAACAGTTATTCTTTTTTTCATTCGTTGGTTTCCGCTAATTTCAAGCTACTATGCTTAAATTGTAGCAGTAAGCTAAGTGAATGGATAACTCTGAACTTCCTTAACGCAAGTTAGTTACAAGCAATCAGCAGGAAGTAATTAATTTCTCTCCTTAATAATTAGTAATTATTAATAAGATGCATCTGCTATATTTAACAAGTTGATTCCATATCAAAGAAATAATCTGACAGTTGGAGATCTTATTACAAAAATATTTGTGGTGCATAACAACACATTAGTTTGAAACTGGCATGAAGGAATAAAATAAATTAAGAGGAAGCGTAGTTTAGCTACTTTCTAAGTAATAAAATATTAGTGAACTTATTGAAATGTAAGATATAAAACTAATTAATACCAGTGTAATAGAATGTAAGTTAGGCCATTGCATAACATTACTCGTACATATTAAGAAAAGTGTTGGCGATAACATTTATTGAACAGTTAGAGAACATTAGTAGTATGATATTATTGATTAAAGTTCAATTTTCGTCAGGAGATAGTCAACAAAGTGTATCTTAAACTCAGAGGAAATTATTTTATTTAATGGTTCATGATCCATTGCTAGATTCAGCAATAATAACTATAAGTTAAATGTTCACTTAATGTCAGTCATTAATTCAACTAATATCCACTTCCTGTTAAGTGATAAATTGGTTCAATGAAGTACCGAAGTAACTGGAAAATCTATAAAAAACAAAGCTTCGATATATGAACACCAACAGTCGAAGCAACCAAAATAAAACTCCCAGTCAATCCAGAAGTAAAGCGATGACAAACAGTTAAAAATTAATACTTATAGATGAGCTTGATATTGAAGACTGTCCAGACTAACGAATTATTTATCGATGGAATATCCATTCAAACATACATGGTGAATGAAATCAACTACAGACAACCAATAATGACTTTCGTGACTGCATAATAATTATAGTTTGAATACTTACCCATCCACTGGTCAAGCCAGATTACAAATGTAAAGATTAAGTAGAAGTGACGTAAACCAGTGAATAGTAATTTGTTTGAAATTCAATGGGTATTGCCATAACTTTCCAGACTGCATCCAATCTGTGAAATTAACAAAACGTGAACTGTAAGAAAACTCTGAGGAAGCTGAAAATGTAAGCGTCTTCTAGCTGCTCCTGTCTGGAGGTTATACGATTGTTTCATAAAAGTGGTGTCATGACAGGCAGCGTGCTTAGACAGCTCAAATTTCAATGAATTGTGAATTTCATTTCATTACATTAACTATGTTGTATTTAAACTCTATCTATATTTGTTTTGCACATAGTAAAAGCATTAGTTACATATTCAAGTATTTTAGTTATGTGAATGCAATATAATAGTAGTGAGCTGTTAAAAAGTAAACATATTACATGTTTCATTATCGATCTCCACTATATTCATCATTTTCATCAAGTGTGTTCATTACAAATGAAAGCATCTAATTAATAATGCTATCGTGAAAACATCTAGACAAATAGGAAGCGTACTGTGGCTAAACAGAATTTATACAAACATTAATAAAAGTTTAAGTAATATGAGTCATGTAAGACATTTTCTACTTGGCGGTAAGTTTCAGCGTGATAAATCGATGCAATAATATTTTTGTGCAAACTAGAATTACCATTTATGGTACTACTTAGAGTACCATTTAAAGTATTTACTACCTTATGGTTAGTGTTTAATAAATTAATATATTTCATGAAAATTTTATAGTGAATTTGAACCTGACATTAGAAATTAAAAGGGCAGAATATTGAATTCATTTGGAAATGTTCAAATAATGAAAGTTTTTAGTGTTAACTTCATCAAAACGACTCTTTCCTGTATGACGTATATTTCCAAACTTATTAACGCATATTATCCACTCTTATATCAGTCAAAATAGGTAAAAAATAAAGTAGACAACTAAATTGTTTACGTTCTCCAGAAAAAGTGAACAAACTAAAAGAACATTCATGTTTTTTGGAGTGGCGGCTTTTGTCAGTTAAAATTATTAGCTTTCAATAATTGGATCTCAGATTAGAAGAAAGTTTTGCATACTTCGGTATGGGGATCCATGTAGCATCACTAGTTCTCAAATAAATGTTGTTCAAAACCGAACATAATAATTTTTCTTTACATTATTAAAACACGTAATTTATATAACTGTATCATTATGTTCCGTAGGTCCCTAACATGGTTGGCTTTCATCACCTCACTTATCCACAATCATGCGAGAAACACGTTACTTGATCTAATCACTTTGATATGGATTTGTTTATTCATGAGCATTTGTACAGTTAATTAAACCTTTCACTCATCAAGCATTACCTATCAGAATCGTTCAGAGTAGGACAATACAAAATAATCCAGCAGCATACACTATGGTACTAAGCATTTAGTACTGTTTACAAGATGAAACTGGATTTTTCAAAAAGGCGTTAATACACCATGTTATTATATCGTAGACCTCGATTATTACTACTATTTCTTTTAAATCGCCTTCACTCATTTTTTATTTTTATCCACAATCGTTTTCATCTAACCACTGGAGTAACCACATCCAGAACATTGATATTTAGTCCCTCAGATTTTCTATAATTTTTATTCCATAAGATGGTTTGTTTATCATTAATTTTATCGATCTTTACGAACTCCCCAGTCCCCATTCATAGTACTTATACAGGAATACAATTTTTTTGTAAAAAGTAATTAACATAATAACACGAAAACCTACATAGATTATTCGACCATAACGGGTATTTGAAAACCTAAAGCAACTCATCAAAACCAATACTAATAAAAACAGTGTGTACTTAGGGCATGTGGAAACGTTCATTGCATTCTATGTAACCTTTCCTAATTACTATAGAATTATTCCAATACAATTAGAAAGTTAATATTAGTGCTATTTTTAAAGAAAAAATATAACTGTTAAACTATTTCCAAATAACTTCAACATCAGTATTAAACTCTAAATTTACCTAAAAACATCAGTATAAAATTAAGTTTATTCTATGATGACTGTCATAGACAAACTATAAATAAAATGTAATGCTTATGCATTAAGCTCCCATATCGAACTTTGGATAAAGTGATAACAATAAATAATGTTAAATGAAATAAACTTATTCAATTTCATCAGTTGCGTATGCACTAATTTGTGTCGGTAAATAAAATGTTTTTAAATAAGTGCTGTGTGTAGAGTTTAGGTCACTAGTAAAATATAATTGTAATTACAAGTTTAATTTAAAAAATGAATGAAATAACTGTGAATGCCACAACATAATCAATTACAATAAACTTAAATAGATTGTCATCATGCAGTTAATAAATACTCGACAATATTTGAATTTTATGAAGTTATAAAATGATAGTGGTTTGATTAAAGGTAATTGTTTATGTATGAGACGCAGAAATGTGATCAACTATCAAAAACTTCCTCAGGCCTGATTCCGCAAGAATGGGTCGTGTGGAAACCAAATCGCGATGTCACGATCATCATTGAACAACTAACTGAATGTAACTCACTACTTCACATCGACTTCTTTGACTATGAGAAACTGTTCGACAACGTGGATAGGAGAATATTATGGTGCCAACTTCGACACTATGGTGTACCCGAAAATATAGCCAATATGATGCGAAATTCTTACGACGGACTACACTGTAAAATCGTGAACAGAGGGCAGCCCACAATTTCATTTAGAGTAAAAACAGGTATCAGACAGAGCTGCATTCTCGTGCCATTCCTCCTTCTGTTGGTGGTTGACTGGATCATGAAAACTGCAAAATCTCAAGGTAAGCACGGAGTACAGTGGACAACAACACAACAACAAATGCAGGTGAAGACGGACAGTGTAGTAGCAGCCACTGCAGCCAACAGTACACCTCAACATACACAAAAGGAGAAGTAAAATTCTCAGATACAAAACAACGAGCACTAACCTAATTACACTTGACAGGAAAGCTCTGAAGGATGTGGAAACTTTTATATACCGGGAGGCAGCATCATCGACAAACAAGGAGAATCTGATCTGTGACAGATGAGACGGCGTGCATTGGTGAGGCAAGGGAGGAATTTCTAAAACTGAGTAACATCTGAAACTCAAGCCAACTGCCAGCCAACATTGAAGTCAGGATTTCCAAAACAAATGTGAAGACAGTTGTGTTGTATAGAGCTAAAACTTCACCCGGAGAACCACGTAACGCATCCTTCAAAAGATACAAGTGTTTATAAACAGCTGTCTGCTTGAAGTACTTCGGATCTGTTGGCCAGGTACCATCAACAATAACCTTTTGTGACAGAGAACAAACCAACCAATATCTATTCGAGGAAGAAATTAGAAAAAGTCGCTGGAAGTGGATAGGACACACATTGAGGAAATCACCAAACTGTGTCTCAAGACAAGTACTAACTTAGGATTCTATAGGCCAAAGGAAAAGAGGAAGACCCAATAACACATTGCTTTGGGAATCGGAGACGGACATGAAGAGAATGGACAACACTTGGGAAGAACTGGAAAGGAGATTCAATTACAGAGTTGGTTGGAGAATGCTGATCGGTAGTCCATGCTCCATGTTGGTAACAGACATTGATTGATTGATCGAAAACTTACTACTGATATCAGATTAATTTGAAATAATTATGTTATTACAAAGTTCCCCGTAAATTATATAGTGAAGTCAAAACGGTTCCAACATATATATACCAAAGATAATCAGAATTATCCGACTTATTTTAAATGGTTATTTTGGTGTGTTTACACAGATACCAGTATCCTTAATATTCCCTTGTGATGAAAGCAACAAAAACTAAGATGTAGCATTTATTGCATAACAGTCTTCGCCCAAACATCTGTTGTGGTTCGTATCCACATCATTTATTTATCTCACTATGAACTTATTCTAATAATTATGTTCATCATACCAACTAATTTATAAAGTTTTTGAAGTCAACATTACCCAGCAGTCACTTTGTCAGTCGATAACAATTTTATTTTGCTAAAGCCGCATGCTATTAGTTCTAAAAAGGATATCCCCGCCTTAATCTTAAATAATTATTTGAGTGGTAACAATTAATTTCTATTTCAAAAAGCATAACATGCCCTGTGTGAAATCTAGTGTCGGTCGAACTTATTTATCTTCTGCAATGCGTGGACAAAAATTGCATCACAGCAATATGAAATTAGTTTCTCTAGTGGTTCCTGAATAGTTTCATTACTCTATATGAGGCATTGTAAGTGAAATAATGTTAAAATTGTTGTGGATGAAGGGAGGTGTGCACTTTGTGTGTAGTTATTCATGTTTCAATCATATGCACACATATACTGCTATGAGTTATGTTCACGGATGGGGTAGACAATGTGAAGTAAGGCTTGCTATTAAATCATGGTAGAAGTAAATCAACGTAACGACAATTATGAGTCAAAGGTCATATAACATGTTCATACCCTGTATACGATTGGATATTCATAATTCAAATTTGACCTCTTATTTACATTTATATTCGATAATTTTGATCTCGGTTATTTCCCTGAAGAAGCTCGGACCAGATTGCCGAGCGAAACGTTGGAATTTTTCTTTAATTTCATCCGCTGAGATTATTTACAAATACATTTTATTCATATGTTTTTTTTCCTTTACTTTACAAAAGATGTAGTATACTTGCTATGCTGTAATTCAATATACACTAAATTTCAAACAATTTGTCCCTTTGATAAATTTTGATTATGTAACAAGAAGACGAATTTTATCAGAGCTATGTTATATATTTGCGCAATACATTCCGAACAATCTGATCACACATACACTTGTTAAGGCATTTATATATGAAAAATAAAGGTCACTAGATAATTAAGAGTATAAGCTAAGTAAACAAGATAATAAAGAGAACAATGTAAGTCACACTCTACCAAGGTAGGTTTTATGAAAGTACAAATTGTTTTTGAACACACAAGGGGGGGTTTGAACTTTTGTATAGCTAAGGCTTCAACAAACTTTAGTATACGTCCTAAATCACTTTTATACAACTTCACAAAAGATGATTTGATATCAACTATGTGACCTGTCTCAACTAAGTGTATAGCGATAGACGATGAAGGTTACTTATCCCTTACTTTTATTTTTACCTTCGAGTTTATTTGTTTTTGGAGCCATTTAGGTGTGTTTTGCTACCCTTACAATCTTGATCTGCATGTAAGGGTTTATAAATCAAATCCCTAATTAGCAACAGCCTTTGATAAAAATCAATTTCGCCTTAAAACTATTCTTCACAAACCTTCCATATTAACTGATAATTGTTGGCCATCCTAAAGGCATCAAGTAACCAGTCTCCTTTGCCATATATATATATATAGTAGGTAGATTTTCAAGCTAGAGCGATAGTTCACAAGAATGGTTAAGGTTGGATTACTGTTGGCAAGTAGAATTCAGGAAACATGTTTCAATTCATTCAGGTTTCATCAACCAGGTTCACTTACTTACACCCGTTACCCCTCACAGAGGAGCATAGGCCGCTCACCAATAATCCCCACTGAACTCTGTCCTGAGCAATCCTTTCCAGCTATTTCTAGTTTCTGTTTATCCTTTTGATATCTTCTTCCAATTCTCGACACAGTGTGTTCTTTGGCCTTCCTCTTCTCCGTTTTACAACAGAATTCCATGTGAATGCTTGTCTCGTGATGCAGTCTGATGATTTCCATAATGTATGTCCTATCCACTTCCAGAGTCTTTTCCTAATTTCCCCATCGGCTGGAAGTTGAAGGCACATAGGTTAGTAAATCTTTCACCATTCTCATTTCTTTTACCCAGTCGCTGTCGTCCCATGATGACTTCGTATCCTGTGTTGTCCATTCCAACTTTGGCGTCTAGATCCCCCATCAGGATTATCAGATTTTTCCTGGACACTTTGCTATAATTGATTGCAGTCTATCATAAAACTGATCTTTGTCTTCGTCGTTGCCGTCGTTGGTTGGTGCATAGCATTGGATAATATTCATTGTAATCCCTTTCTTCATTGTTTTGAAAGATGCTTTGATGATCCTGGGTCCATGTGGTTCCCATCCCACAAGTGCATTACGTGCTTTTTTGGACAGCATCAGAGCAACTCCTTGGGGGTGAGGAGCATTTTCCTCTTCGTGGCCGGAGTATAGTAGCAGCTCTCCCGAAGCCAATGTTTTCTGTCCAGCTTGAGTCCAATGGGTTTCGCTGATTCAGAGTATTGTCAAGTTGTATCTCATCATTTCTGCAGCTATTTGATTTGTCTTCCCGCTCTTCCACGTTGTCCACATTCCATGTACCTATAAAAAATTTTGCTCTGGTTGTTAGAAGAAGCATCGGCCTCATGACTTCCGAAAGATCTTGGCTTCCACCATCATTTCTTGCACTCCCAGGGCAGAGTTTAAGTGGTTTGGTTTGTTCAATCTGGTTAGCGTTTTTTAGCAAGCTTGTGTTTCCCCGGATAAGAATACTAGCCCCATGCCTAACCCTCCTCCTTTACCCGGGTTTGGGACCGTCAGTAACCCTAGAGGAGCTACAGGCGGGGTTAATTAGGCTTACCTGTACCTTAATATCGTTGTTCACAACAGGATTTATATCCATTAGTTAGACTAATTTTTTTACCTTCATGACGTATTGCAACCGACAATTCACCTTAAAAATTTCTTAGCTTAGTCAGTGATTTTTGAATCCTACCGTATTCTTAAAAAATATGTAGTGCGGACAGCTGTGAGCAAACTTTGATAACAGATATTTACCACAGGAGTACACATATGTAATGTAGATATTAGTAGTATTAGTAACTCAAATAATCGTTAAGTCCATGAAACTTATCTTATATTACCCGCAAAAGTAATCTCCAATTATTCTAAGAAATACCTTAGCTTTAAATGAACTAGCTCTGTATTTTTCCCTAAACAAACCTGTATTTTACGACTATAAGATGAGTTAGGTACGGAGCTAACCCTAAATTATTCCGATTACCTTAAAATTACAAAATATCATAAAGGAATGAAATAATATCAAAGACCGTTAAAGGGATTGGACACCTGCTCTATCCTAGTTTGGAACAAGTCAGAAGTGTGTACTAACATCTTTATACGAAAATGGATTGAATTAAGGTTCTGTGGCAAGCATGAGGCTTTAAGAATCCTGAGGTTTAATCCAGTGTTCAGCGTCACTTCATAAAGTTGATAGATCATTATAGTTTGGTTGCTGCATGACCGCAGATGTCGCTGTATCCACTTTTTCGACTTCCCTAAGAAAATTTAGGGCACCTACTTCAAAGGTCTTTAGTAGTATACAAGTGCTTATCGCTTAATATACTAGTATTTTGGAGTGAATGACTTTAATTACCACAACGAGACCCAAAGGCTTTTGATTTTACCTCATCAATTGTCCCGAGTAGTGACATAATTACTGGAATAAAACAGATTTTTAGTACTCCCTACTTTTGAAGGGTTTTTCAGAGGATGTCATACAGTAATAAAAATTATTTTATTTCCGCACGACATAACCATATAAACAACACTGGAGCTAATTAGAACATTAAATTGACTTTCGGTCATATTTATGAAAAACTTTTTAACAATCAATTATTTCAGTTGTTTTTTCCTTCTAGAGACAATAAAAGTAAGTGAAAAGGATTATTCTAAATAGAAATTTTATATGGCTCTAATACATTAAGTAAATCAAATCATATGTTTACCGCTCGCGTTTGACGGTTAACTAATGTCCGTTTAGACGCAGAGTTCTGTATACATATATATAGTGGGATTATCTGTTTGTTGGTTTTCAGGTTTGAATTTGTGTCTGTTAATGCTCTCAAAGAACATTTCTTAATAAAGTCGTATGGATAGCCATCCTATTAGGAGATAATCATTAGGTAATTTTCTTCATGTCATCGTGCACTAGATGTACTGCAGTTTGTTTTAGCCTTTGAAAAAGAATTTGCACATAATAAATTTTATGAATTCTTGGATCGTTTCTATTGTAATTGGAAATATAGTTTATGTGGGTTTATTTTCGATGCATTTGAGTCTCCACTTTTCATGCATAGGATCCAGTGGTCAGAGCGCAAATGAATGGTAGTTTCTTATTTGAGACCATTACAACTTAAGTTTTATTTCTTGAAAGTTGTTGTTGATCAAACTGTTAGCACTTTCCAATTCGCTGTTTTTGGTGATAATAATGTTATCTACGTAGCAGATGTGCACTTTTGGTTCGACCATTGGTAATATTGAAGTTTCTAATCTTTGTACCACTGCTTGTGCAATACATCAACATTCTGGTTATTGTAATAGTGTTCCTCTCAGTATAGACAGACTGTTAAGGTCATTAGTAGCATACGAAAGAAACAAGGAAACGAATTCATTATTGCATACTGATAATTATGGGCACATGTTTGACTGGAAAAACGTTGTGACTTTGGGCATATGAAACACAAAGAAGACCAGAGATTCTTCAGAAGATTATGAATCAGGTCAATCCTCAACCAATAAACACATGGAAATAGATGCAATTTTTCAGTCAATTAGAAAATTAGTAAGCAGCTACATCACTATGAATCAGGTAAAGCGGGAATGCGAACAAAATAAATATGCAGAAATTGACTAAACAAGTAGCAACAAAGATCTATCAAATTCGAAGTTGACAGAGCAAACTGATAGTCACATATGAAGGAAATCTCATGGCCCACTTTAATCATAAGTTTCCGCCGACTGAGTCATCCAGAATGAGGATAAAACCACAGCAATCGAACAATCAAACTCACACAGATTTAGTAGTTAATAAATTATGCTCTCCGGACTTTAATCTGAATAGGTTTGTATACTAATCAGAAAACGATCAAGAAAGTCACATATACACAGTATATACATTAATTAACGTTACTTATCACAAATAAATCTTGTCACATGAAAACTAATTTCCACTCATTTTCACTTGTATTGAATATGTGCATGCTCTTGTCTGTATGGGGAACTAAGCTGTACACGTCTTACTTCACTTATAATGGCCTTATAACAGATTGTCCTAACATACTACGGCTATTTGGTAAGAGAGTTTTGTCATTTGATCAACTGTGGACTAAATGTAGAGAACTCTTACTTATGGCTGCATTTTACTGCTTGTCATAACTAAAAGCTCTTATATTTAACAGGATATCTGTCCTCGTTATTTTCTGATATCTGCTGTTTTTTTTCCTTGTTTTCACTGTTAGCGATATCGATTATATTAGAATATCATTCCTAATAAAAAACTAACCAGTTTACACTAAATTAAGTGTTTTAGTTAATAATCCTTTTCCAAAATCATGAAATATGGTTTAATCCACGATGACACGTAAGGGTTTTTTTCCTATGCAAGATAAAACTATGCTGCATACCAGTAGTGCACACCACGTAATTAAAAATGGTTTCCAAATAACTATAATAACTAGTTCGTAGTGGTTAAAAACTTGTTATAAACTACTTAACTATCTGTTTAGAATAAAGTGTTATATTTTGGTAAATTCAAGTGTGAAAATAGCTTTCTTCTTGAAGTTTTGCAAGCTGAAAAATGTTGACTGAACAGAAAGCTAATAATAATAAAAAATAAGTTATTTGTTCAAAGCTACAAAATCCTTTTTCGCTACCCAAATCTACGCTTCCAAACTCACAATTTCGTGTTCAAACCATTAAGTTTTTCCAAGAAAGTTTGGTTGAAAAGTCATTAATTTGGAGGTACCATAGAATCCATCAGAGTTTCTATCAAGGGGTCAGCCAGCTCAAGTAAAAGTAAAAATAACAGAATACATCCTATCTGTGACAGATCTTATTGTCCTGAGTTAGCATAAGAAGGTTTCAAAAAGTGTATCGGTTATACTAACACCGACAATCAAATCATCTAACAGAAGTTACTTGCATAATTTTGTCGTAAACTATCTCAATGAACACAGAGATTTAGATTCTTGGCTCTCAAATGTAATCTATTTTGTCTGTTTAGTGTATTTACTACATAATAATAAAATAGTCAAATGAATTATTTCTCGATTTGATTTCCATCTAAAAGTAAACCAGAATATTCAATAAACGAATAATAGATATATAATGTTAATGATACAGTGTACTTAAAATAAAAAAAACTACAATGTTTAATGGTTCACAAAGTTTCACAACTAACTTTATTTAGTTCAATTGGGATGGTTTTCAATGGTACCCTGCCAACATCATTCTGTGATATATCTAATCAAATAACTTTATTTAGTTTTCATACTACAATTTGTATTTTATTATACAATCTTATTTACTAATTATTAAAATAGTTATTTGTGATGCACCAACGCAGTAACGAAAACTAATATTGATTACAAAAAGAACTGTTTTTAACTAAGACCTATTCTAATTGTTCACTTTTAAGTATGTGGATTGAGAATTCAATCGTTTATCAATATGTTTAATCTAGTAACGATACTAAACACAACCGACTATATAAGTGTTTTGATGAAAGATATTGAAAAATGAACAAAATTGTAAGAATTTTTTCATCAAATTCCAACCTAATGAATTAAAAATAATGTGAAATTCATCAGGTAGAAGATTTTCAGGTTCAATCTACAAACCGTTAGGCCTAAACACTGCTATTGGCGATGTTTCTACTTAGGTCCAAATTATTTTTAGACGTAGACCTATTTGTTCAACAGTGGACATTAATCTGGAATTATTTATTCATCCCTTTAAATGGTTTCTTAACTCAGCCAGGAGTCCCCTCAGGTTGCTGCCGGTCCCAAGCCCGGATAAAGGAGGAGGGTTGGGCATGGGGTTAGCAACCCCATCCCGTAAAACAACATCCTTGCTAAAAAACGCTAACCAGTAAAAACCTTTATAACCATTTTTACTACGCCCTGGGAGTTGGAAGGTGTGTTATGACGCCTCATGGTGAAAGCCGAGTTTCTTCGGAAGCCACGAGGTCGATGTCTCTCCTGACAACCAGAGCAACAGTTAATATAGGTACACGGAATGTCAGCACGATGTGGGAGACAGGGAGAACCATGCAAATAGATGAAGAAATGAAAAGATACAACCTGAAGATACTTGGAATATACGGAACGCATTGGTTGCAAGCTGGACAGCAACGGTTATCCTCGGGAAATGTGCTTTTATACTCCGGCCACAAAAAAGAAAACGCCCCACACACACAAGGAGTAACATTAGTATTGTCTCAAGAAGCGTGGAAGGCTCTTGTAGGACGGAAGCCTCACGGACCTAGGATCATCACGAAGAAGGAATGGATTACAATGAATGTCATCCAGTGCTACGCACCCATCAATGACAGCCACGAAAACGACAAAGACCAGTTCTATGCGAGGCTGCAGTCAATCATCGAGAAATGTTCAGCCAAGGACCTTACCATTCTGATGGGGGACTTCAACGCCAAGGTTGGAGTGGACAACACCTGGTATGAAGACATCATGGGACAACATGGACTGGGAGAAAGGAATGATAACGGTGAGAGGTTTGTGAACTTATGTGCCTTCAACAAAATGATTATAGGTGGCACCATTTTCTCCCACAAACGTATACACAAAACTACATGGATTTCACCGGACCACATTACGGAGAACCAAATCGACCACATCTGCATCAATAAGAAGTTTAGAAGGACCATGGAAGACGTAAGAGCAAGGAGAGGAGCCGACATAGCTTCAGATCACCATTTGGTGGTAACTAAAATGAAACTGAAGCTGAGGAAGCACTGGACAACTGGAGCAGCAGTATTACACAAGTTTAATACAGCCCTTCTCCGGGATACTAACAAACGCAACGAATTCAAATTAATTCTCAGCAACAAGTTCCAGGCATTTCATGATCTACTAAAAGAAGGTGGAACTAATATGGAAGACAACTGGAAAGAGATAAAGGAAACAATAACTTCAACATGTCAGGAGGTTTTGGGTCCGAAGAAACAACACCAAAAGGAATGGATCTCTGCTGGTACTCTGAACGAGATCCAAGAAAGGAAGAACAGAAAGATATCGATTATTAACAGCCGGACAATAGCAGAGAAAGCCGAGGCACAGGCCAAATACACCGAAGTCAACAAGCAAGTGAAGAGGAGCATCAGGTCGGATAAACGGAAATTTTTTGAGGACTTAGCAATGACAACGGAAAAAGCTGCAAGAGAAGGAAACATGAGGCTCTTATACGATACAACGAAGAAACTATCTGGGAAATTCAATAAGCCAGAACAGCCAATCAAGAACAAGGCTGGCAGACCAATCACTGAAGTGCATGAACAACGGAACAGGTGGGTAGAACACTTCGAAGAACTCTTGAATAGACCAGCCCCACTGAACCCACCAGTCATCGAAGCAGCAGCCACGGATCTCCCTATAAGCACAGACCCACCAACAGTCGAAGAAATCAAAATGGCCATCAGACAGATCAAGAATGGTAAGTCAGAAGGACCAGACAACATACCAGCGGAGGCACTGAAGACAGATATAGAAGCAACTTCAATGATACTCTACATTCTCTTCAGGAAGATTTGGGAGGAAGAACAAGTTCCAGCAGACTGGAAAGAAGGGTACCTCATCAAAATACCAAAGAAAGGCGATCTCAGCAATTGTGAGAACTACAGAGGCATTACTCTACTTTCAATACCAGGAAAGGTCTTCAGTAGAGTGTTATTGAGCAGAATAAAAGACCCAGCCGACGCCCAACTCCGAGATCAACAGGCTGAATTCCGTAAAGACCAATCGTGTACCGACCAAATCGCTACTCTACGGTTCATTGTTGAACAATCAATTGAATGGAATTTACCACTTTACATCAACTTCCTCGACTATGAGAAAGCATTCGATAGCGAGGATAGGAGAATATTATGGAGCCTTCTACGACATAACGGCGTACCTGAGAAGATAGTCAACATCATACAGAATTCTTATGACGGACTACATTGTAAAATCGTGCATGGAGGTCAGCTCACAGTTTCATTCGAAGTGAAGACCGGTGTCAGACAAGGCTGCTTACTCTCGACCTTCCTCTTCCTACTGGTCATCGACTGGATCATGAAGACTGCAACATCTGAAGGCACTCTCGAAATACAATGGACAACATCGACGCAAATAGATGACTTGGACTTTGCAGATGACCTAGCTCTTCTTTCTCACACACGACATCAAATGCAGATGAAGACGAACAATATAGTAGCAGCCTCTGCAGCAGTAGGCCTCAACATACACAAAGGGAAAAGCAAGATCCTTCGATACAAACAACAAACACTGACCCAATTACACTTGATGGGGGAATTCTGGAAGACGTTGAGACCTTTACATATTTGGGCAGCATAACCGACAAACAAGGAGGGTCTGACTCGGATGTGAAGGCGCAGATTGGTAAGGCAAGGGCAGCATTTCTACAACTGAAAAACATCTGGAACTCAAACCAACTGTCAGTCAATATTAAAGTCAAAATTTTCAATACAAATGTGAAGATAGTTCTGTTGTATGGAGCTGAAACTTGGAGAACTACGAAAAGTATCCTTCATAAGATACAAGTATTTATAAACAACTGTCTGCGTAAGGTTCTTCGAGTTCGTTGGCCAGATACTATCAACAACAACGTATTGTGGCAGAGAACTAATCAACTTCCAGAAGAGGAGGAAACTAGGAAGAGAAGCTGAAGGAAAATTGAACACACATTAAGGAAACCATCAAACTTTGTTACAAGATAAGCACTAACTTGAAGTTCTCAAGGCCAAAGAAAAAGAGGAAGATCAAAGAACACATTGCGTCGGGAATTGGAAACAGACATGAAGAGAATGAGCAACACCTGGGTAGAGCTAGAAAAGAAAGCCAAGGACAGAGTTGGTTGGAGAATGCTGGTGGGCGGTCTATGCTCCACTTGGGGTAACAGGCATATTGATTGATTAAATGGTTTCTTATTAAAATCGAGCAACCTGATATCGTCTAACTATAAGCTAAAATTTGGCAAGTATATTCGAATCATGGAAAGAATGAAAGACAATTAGATAATTATAAGTTTTGATATGAAATTCAATTCACTTTAACGACTTCATATTAATAATTTGAAAAATATGTCATTATTACTGTAGACATCATTATCACGCAATATCCTATGTTTCTTTTAAATAATTTAGCCACAATTATCATATCTGCTATTACTGTTTCTTACAAGAAATGAATCTCCAACAATAATACTAACAAGTTTTTATTCAATTTCACGTTTTGCGTTACAGCTGATCGATATTTGTTCTACTAGAAAAAACTATTACTAAGTAGTGAAATGACATCAATTGATACAACTATATTCTATGTTAATTTTTGTAATGAATAATGAGAAGGGATATGAACACATTCTCTTGATTTCTACACTAAAATTTACTTAGTGAGGGATATTATCTTAATAACGCACTGTTGAGATATTGATATTCTGTCAAAATCGTACATAGTGCCAAAAATATTATTCAGTGATGTATGAAATCTTTGTCATTAATAGAAACAACATTAAGCTAATTTACATTCATCATTGCTGTCACTTTATTTTATTGAAATAAGTTACGTAGAATTTTCATCTATCTGTCGCTTCGTGTAGCCTTCTAAATCTGGAGATGAGATTATTCTAAACCACAAACAGAAACCCAACTCTTCTGTAAAGATTGATTTGACTCATTTCTATGCTATCTCGTTGCACATATTTGACTGTAAAGAGTTTACTTAAAAGTAGTATATATCAATAGTGGACCGTTTCATGGTTAATAAGTTGTATTTATAATAAATTCAACGAACTTAATTAATGATTGAACACAACAAATCAACGATTAGTGAAATTTTTGACTGTCTGCATGAGGTATAACATCTTAATTGATTTTCTTAGAAAGAATGAAAGGTAAAATAGTCTTTCTGTTGTCTTAAAAATCAATATTTGAGTGTTATTTTATTAGTTGCAAACAAGTGTGTTGAAAATTATTAACTGTGTAAATAAACAACTTAAACAGATCTCTATGGCAACAATAAGAAGTAGTGTCTAATGCTTCGCGTTTTGACTAAACGGTACTTAAATGATCATATTAAAGAAGACAGGATCTTTTCAATATTAAGTAAAACGATGTGAATAAAAGAGAAAACCCCAAATGTTTTTACTAGCGTAGATATAGGTAATGTATCCAGTTTACTTAAATTTGTAACCTTGAACAGCGAAAGAACAAACATTTGAGCAAAACAACATGAATTCATTATTCAGTTCTTATTAGCTGCTTACAACCTGTAATATTTTAAAATCGAAACTATTAAAGTGAAACATTTCAAAAGAAAAATAATAAATATAATCGTATAATGACAACAGCCTCTCCCTTCAATCATTATATTACCATTATTCAGTTGCACCATTTAGTTTTTGCCTTAAGATACTTTGGATTCGCTCAACTTCACTATCTCGATTTTGTAATTGATTGGTCTCAACTCAATGACGTCTGGAAGAAGACATGTGATTGGCTAATATTGTGTGTCTGACATACGACATTGATCAGGCTGTATGTATATACACCTTGTGTTTTATTGGTTATAATATATTCTTGTGAGTAACAAGTGGACTTCTTGATAATCGGTCGGATCTTGTGTTTGTGCAATAGACTAAGGCAAGGCTGGGTGTTAGTAATAGGCGATAGCTCGGCAGATAATAGAATTGATAATAATCGGCCGGCCCGGTGCGTCAGATATAGCACTCACCATCCACTTGTATGTAGCCTTTTGTTGCACAGTCAGTTAAAGTCTTTAACTTGATAATTTTTAGTCTTTATCTGTTGTCATAGAATTTTCGCTTACTATGTATATTTAGTTTAAATAGCTACTATTCATTCCTATAAAATGTACTTGCATAATCTATTCATCATTATGGTATTGCACATGTATTTATATCCGAATAATCTCAAATATATTACATTTCGACCTTATAATTTAATTTTTAAAATTTTACAGGTCGTAAGCAGCTGATGAGAACTAAACGAAACAAAATTCACGTTAATCTGCTGCTTGTTCTTTCGACATTTAAATTCTGTTAAGGGAATGAAACGTATAAAGTTTCTCAATAACTTAGTAAAATCGATATCCCGACCAAAGTACTGAATGGTTTCTGAAGCAAATTACGTGGATTTCTATAAGTTCTTAGACATTGTGTATTCAAAAATCACTTAAAGATAAACAATGTAAACACAAAGGCACTAGTTTTGTTCACTTTCTTAATTTAGTGATATTCTGCAAGGTGTGAACACAACTGGGCAGCTGAGTAATCTACATCTTATAAACTTGCTAAACGATTGAATTATTTACTCTTTTATTTCAGTTTTAATGGTGTTACTAGTTCGTAATTGTATTGTTAAAAAATCGAATATATATATATATATATATTTACAGGTTTAAGCATACAATTTAAAAGAGCTTTCATCCCAAACATATTGTTGTACGTCGACTTACTAACTGTATTATAAAATTATATCTAAGATGTGACAGGATCAGAAAAATAACACAATTTCCCAGCAAGTGTAACAGACAAATTGTTGAACCATTAATGACTAAAACTACTAGAGCAAAAGTAACATTTATTCACCAACTAAATGTAAACGATTGAGTAAGTAAATTATGGAAAACCTGAGGAAAAACCGAGAGGTAAAAAAAGTATGCAAATAACTCTATCTCTCCACACAACTCTAGTTACTAACTTGTATAAGAGTAGGAGACGTGTGATTAGTGAAATTAATTGACACTGTTTAAAATTGATGGCAATAGTTTAACTTAATTATTTTCCATCTTATAAAGCATTAAAAATAAGGCTACCACATATTCGTTCACAAAAAACTAATTACTTTGAAGCGCTTCGTCATGTTTAGAGATCTTCAACTAGATGTTTAGATATAGCTGTATGATAGTGCTTTTATTAAACTTCGGGTCAAGCGGCTGTCGCTTCAGTTACCCACTAGGTAACTGAATTATAAATACTGGTCTTGATATGTTCAAATTTGAGGGGAATGTTTTTGCTATTCGAGCTTTTTCTCTTCATTTTAACTTAAACAATTACCGAGCTCTGGAGTTTGTTTTATCCTCATAAGTAGTACATTCTTAACAATTGTTAAACTCTAGACTAGTTTTACCATTAATAACAATAACAAAATAACGGCATATCAAAGAATGGAACTAGTTGAAATGTACTACAAACAACTAATTCATATATGAAAGATAACAATACGATACCAAATAAACAAAACATTGATTTCCTAAGTTTATACAATAATCTAATTCGACAGTGTAAGCTTGAATGTGAACCTTAAAGATAAAATATTTCTCAGCTCTTCACAGTACATTCTAAACAGAGAAAAGTAATGCGATTATTCCCAAAATCAAATTTACAGACAATAAAATAGTCGCATGTCCATTTACAGGGAATTAATAACAAATGACTGACGGTGTTGCCTGGAAATATTATACTATTCAGTAAATTGCGTATTCAACGTAATTTACGCAGCCTTCTCGCAACTTTAACAATGTCAGGTGTACATTTTCATTTTTTCTCAAATCACTAACGTAACGAACTGAAGGTCAGTTGTCCAGTAGTGTAAAACATACGGAAACCGCAAGAGAACAATAAAACTAAAAGTATGGTATAATAATTAGAATGTATTTGCATCTATGTACTGAAGTTGATCAGTGTCTGTTGCTATTTGTGCATCCTCAGCGGATTGTCTTGATACAGTAATAGTTCACAAGTATTGCTTGAGTTGGAATGTGACTGGCATGCGGAATACAAGACGCATGTTTCGCCCGATTCAGGACTCGTCAACTGGATGTACCTGCATCCCAGTGTTGATGCATACATCGGGACTCGAAATCAGTTCGTTTTGTGACGAACGCCACCGTCTTCACTACTAAGTCCAGCTGACTAGTTCAAAATAGGACGAAACACACGTCCTGTATTCCGCTTGCCAGCCACAATCCAACTCAAACAATAATAAAATAACTTTGAGAAATGAGCACAAATTGCTATTCTCATTAGATTGGCCAAAATTACTCATCCTCTAAAAGAATATTTAATTTTCAGTTGGATGTGCTTTTATTCATTTACATTCAGAAATTCCTAAATAGATCCAGTTTCTTTAAAATAAATCCATAAGTTTATCAGGTTTAGTAGTCTTACGAAACTGATTTTATCCTAGTGGGATATTATCGACTGATACTATATCCTGTTTAACTTTTAAAGGTTATCAAGCTGATATAAGTCTACAGCCCAATGTATTCGTAAATAAATTATTTCTGTATAGTCTACATGACCGATAAATCACATATGCCAATAAGTTCTTGTTGTAAGGTATGATGTATTAAGCTACCTGAAACTAAATGTTACGAATGACATTGGTGGTTCTATCATTACATAAAGTGAACAGAAAGTATGATTGATTGATGTCACTATCACCAGAAAAATGAGATTGTTTCACAATCTTGTATTCAGATAATGACAAATAAGGGGGTCTTAAATAAAACAGATATTTAGAACTTTATAATTTTAATATGTCCTGTATAGGAAAAAACAAGTGGGTTATTATTGATTTTGTACGGTTCATAATGTGATGCAGTTAATAGATCTAGGGCAGCCCGATTACAAATCTGATCCCCTCAATACACTTAATCCGAACGTTATCCTTGATACTTGTACTACAGATAAGAGACCAAAACTTGTAACTTCTCAAACGACAACTACTCCAAAAGACTAGACTTCTAAGAAGATTGCATTGTGGATAAAATTGAGACGAGTGGAAAACATTTATTTGAATGCATTCATGTTTTATATCAATTAATTTATAGTGATTATTGATCAAAGCAAAATCATCAACTAAATATAACAGGTGTACAAAGTGCAACATTTTATTAATATAATTAAATGTCATAGAATGTATTTTAGAGTATGATACACTGAATCAAAGTAATTTGATGAGGTTACCAAATAAAAATTAACAAAAATCAATACAACTCCTTTCGCTTAATTTACTGAATAACTGTATCTCTGGAGATAATGAATTTTCAACAAGTTCCTCACTGAAATTAAACTGATAGAATTCATGATTGGGTGTTATGGAGATTTTTGACTATCAGTCGTGATATCACAAATTGGTCTGAATTAGACAGCCATTGATCACCTGGAAGTACTGGAGAGCTGTTTCTCCCTAGTACGGGACTATTTAGCAGACGTGACCAGTCGAATTCAACCATGTTGGATGTGAGGCAGTTACCTAACACTGACAATAAATGAGGCCGCACAAACGTATCACGAATTGACGAACTAGAAATATCAACCGACAGGAGCCGATTCAGTGGTCTAACGGCAAAGCGTCCGCGGCGGAGCCAGAGGGTCTTGGGTCCGATCCTAGATGAGGTCATGGGTGAGCACTGCTGAAGAGTCCCAAACTGGGATGAAACAGCCATCCAGTGTTTCCAGGTAATTAATGGTTATCTAATTCGAACAAATTCGTGATATCAAAATTGGTAGCGTTTAAGTGAAAAAAAATATGTATTTCACTTTCATTGTAACTTCGTCAACTATATCCCCATATGTGATAGAGAACGTCAGCAGAAAGATAGATAACAGATACACGCAACATTAAACCAAGCTGATTGTTTAAAAATTATTGTTATTATTATCACTGCCATTAGCAACTAAATATGCCCTATTTAGAGTACCTTATAAAGATTTATCACAAATATACTACAATTTAAAAGAAGTTTATCTTCATCTCTATAAATTTATAGAAGTATATCAATTATCTATTTTCACATTCATGATTGAAATAATGAAAAATAGCTATAATTAATTGAAAAATCCAAGCTTAATAATGATGTATATAAAAATTTGATGAAGATAAAGAGAAAACATCCGGTTGTGTAGAATCCAGCTTATCAATTCATAAAAAGTTGCTCAATATCTTATTCCACTATAATTTGTTCACTGACTGGTATATTTCAAAAAACTACACAAAAACAGCAGAAACTGAAAGATTTCCATGCATTTCTAGTCTGTGGAATGTAAACTTTCAATAATTCACAGTTTGGTTGCAACAGAATATTCTTTGATAGTAGTTTGAAAAACATACGGAACTGCCGACAAATTGTAAACCACAAACAATTCTAAGCCAACATCACTATGAACGACATCTTAGATCAATAGCTCATTCTAATGAGATGCTCCAACGAGACTGTTAAATGTTTTCGTAATTTATTCTACCGTGATTTTGTGCTTGATACCTGGATTACCAATATATCAACGAAATAGGCAATCCTTGAAGTAAACGAATAATTTACTGAAAGTACTCGCACGAAATAAATCAGTTGTAGATTGAACAAGTAAAAAAAGTAATCTCTACAACAAGTTACAGTAAAGAATCAAATTTCACAAAACATATTCCCATCTTTAATAGATAGACCTCTTCTGATTGACTAGCTGATGTCCTAATTCAATCCAATGATTATGTGAAAAGTAAAGGATGAAAAGTAGGAATCATTAGTACGTCTTATCTCGTCAACAAAAAATACCTACAAGTCTAAATACTATGTAATAGATAAAAAAAAATATAATATCTTTGAACTATGTGCAAATGAATATTACATAGTACAGAGAAAATAATATACAGAAGACATTAAATGAAGAAATTTACAAATCCTTAAAATAAATTGATTGCAAAGCTTATAGCAGTTAGTTCCATTCGTCCGAATATGAATCAACCAAACGTGCTTGGACAGACTCTAAAAATTCATTCCAAGTTTCTAACTCCATATAATTGTCTATTGGATGAGATCTATGATACAATAAAGATTTCACTAGTTTTTCTAATACTTTTGCCTCATAAGAATTCGCACTAGGCACATCAACAATACATGTCATATGTGTATTTACATACTGTTTACAATACATTGGCAATGATAAATTGGCTTGTTCAGTGACACCAGTTCGTAAAGGGTAATCTGGCAATGAATAAACTGAACGCACTGATTCTGTTGAATATAAGTGTGGGATATCTATGGCGACTAGTGACTTGTTAACAGATTTATCGGAACTGTTTACTTGATTGAACATATTCCATATATCATTTATTAGAGCAGAATCCTTAATTCCGCGATACATTAACTGACGGGATAGTACAGGTTTGGGAGATACGTTTTCACCGACAATTGGTTTTCCTTGATTGAAATATGGATTAAAGTTGTACCATGATAAATGATCATCTGTTACTTCATTACAATTAACTCCAGTCTGTACAGTGAGCATCTGGTAAAACGAATGAAAAGGATAAAATCGAGTTTAGTTATACTTGGGTATGAGTAAAATGTTAAGATAGTTAAATCAATCGATTCACTTAACTGATTTAGCAAGTACGATAAATATGAGCAAGTTGGATTCCATCGTATCTGTGTACGACGAAACAATACTGATCAGTTGTTTAGCTAGGAAAAAAAGTATAGAATAGTGCTATTCGCCAACAATAAGATAGGATGTGATATCTTGAATTCGTTGAGTTTGTTAGTATCCCGAAAAATGAGCGTATTAAACTTTTGTGATACTGTTGCTTCAGTTATCCAATGTTTCTTTAACTTCCGTTTCATAATGGCCACCACAAAGTTGTGAGAGAATATGGTGCCACTTATAATCACTTTGTTGATGGCGCATATGTTTGCGAATGTCTCACCGCTTGTATTCCTTCCTCTCAGTTCATGTCGTCCCATGATACGTAAATATCCGATTTTGTCCATTCCGATCTTGGCGTTTAAGTTGGCCATCAGAATGATCATGTGTTTGACTGGGCACTTTTCGACGATTGACTGCAGCCTTGAAGAGAACTGGTCTTTGTCGTCTGCGTTGCTGCTGTTGGTGGAGTCATATCACTAGATGATACTCGTAGTGAACCTCTCATTTATTTTGAAGGATGCTTCATTGATCCTTGGTCCATAAAGTTCTCTTCCCATAAGTGCTTTCTGTGCTTCGTTAGACAGCATTAATGCAACTCTTCGTGCATACGGGGCATGTTTTTTCTTCACGATCGAAATACAATAGTGCTTCTCCCTAGGCTAATCTTGCTGCCCAGCTTATAACCAGTGGGTTTCACTTATTCCAAGCATTTCCAGGTTGCATCTTTTCACTTCCTCAGCTGTTTGGATGCTTCTCCCCGTCTCCCACATCATGCGAACATTCCATGTACCTATATTAATTGTTGCTCCGGCTATCAGAAGAGGTATCGGCCTCGTGTGTATGTGTATGTACAATCAATATAGAACCTGGCATGTGTGCATCGGTTCAAGTTGCCATACCACCATGGCACCGCAACATTAACACATCGGCCTCGTGACTTCTGGTGAAACTCGGATTTCACCATGATGCGTCATAAATTTTCGAGATGGAGACCTTCCAAATCCCAATGGCAGAGTTAAAAAGGTTTTTCCTGGCTAGCTCTATTTTAGCAAGTGTTTAACTGGATGGGGTTGCTAACCACATGCCAAATCCTCTTATTTTATTCAAGCCTTGGACCGGCAGTAACTCTAGAAGGCTCCAGGTGGTGTTCATATCCAGAGTTGATTACTATTATTTGTTCCCAACTGTTGGTCTAAGCTATGTTGGTAGGTGCAGATTACCTGGTTGGGGTCCACATGATTATTGCAATAAATGGGTGGAGACACTAGGCGACATGGTTCAGAATCATTCGCAGTGGCGCAAGTATATTCACTATTTACCTTCACCTAGATATTAAATTCTATTATTCTTCTCTGCAAACATTTACCTTACTCTTCTCTCTTGTATCCAGTTGTTGTATTATCTCTGTAAATTTAATCTCATAGTGCTAATGTGGCACGACAACTAGAACCTATGGGTGTATGTGCCCAATTCTACGTTGTTGGTGGATGAATGAATGGATGAAATACGATTAAACGTCGTAGAGTGTATTCTAGAGTATGTATGTATGTATGTATGTATAATCAACATAGAACCTGGCACATGTGTGCATCGGTTCAAGTTGCCATACCACCATGGCACCGCAAGATTAACACCACCACCACTAGTAGAAATCACTTCAATAAAATAAAATAATAATAGTAACAAGGAATGTGAGCATATAGAATATGGTTCAGGAAGCGTTGAAAGAAAGTAATGGAATAATTTAAAGCTCACGATTTAAGGGAGAACAATGAGTGAATACATCTGCGCCATTGTGACCGATTCTGGGCCATGTCACTCAGTGTTTCTAGCCACTGGTTACGGTAATCGCGAGGACCCCATCCAGGTAGTCTGCAGATACCGACACGACTCAAACCGGCAGTCAGTGACTTCATGGACTGATGCCATGTTTTAGTTTGGCCACCTCTAACTCTCTTCCATCCTATTCCTATATCAGCCAGCATTGCGCGTCGAGGAAGACGGTGGTTGGGCATACGCAACACATGTCCCAACCACCTCAGTCGATGAAGATTCACAACCTCATCGACCGATTTACCACATTTGCCTAACACCCGTCGTCTAACCTCGTTATTACTTACTCGGTGATCCCAGCTAACGCGAGCGATGTTTCGTAGACATCGATCGTCAAAAACTAATAACCTTCGAGTGTCATCTACCCTTAATGGCCACGTCTCACATCCATGCAGTAAGACAGAGCGAACTGTTGCGCAGTACACTCTCCCTTTCGTTGAGAGACGAATATCTCGTCTACGCCATAGGTGACGTAAGTTGGCTTTTGCCAACTAACGAGCTTTTTGAATTCGTACTGAGATTTCGTCAGAGACTAAGCCATTAGGGCTAATCAGACTTCCAAGATGCGTGAAGTGGTCGACGTGCTCAACTACTTCACTCCCTATCTTTAGTTCAGGTGTTGACGAAAACCAGTCCTGGAGCAATAGTTTGCATTTAGAGAGGGGAGAAACGCATTCCAAACATGCTTGCATTCGAGCTTATTGCTTTTAAAAGTTTCTGCATCGTATCAGCGTCTTCGCCGAACAGGACTGTATCGTCAGCATATTCTAAGTCAATAAGTGGATCTCCTGGTAGGAGATCAATTCCTAAAAAGTCTGACGATGAAAGTGTAATTTCCAAAAGTATGTCAACTATGAAATTAAACAGAAATGGGGAAAGTGGGCAGCCTTATCGGACACCACTTGAGGTTACAAGTTTAGATGACAGTTCGCCATATGCAGATGATATAGTTCTCTTAGGCGAAGATGCTGATAAAATGCAGAATCTTTTGACTACCTTAAACAAGAATGTAAGGATGTTTGGGATGCGATTCTCTCCACCCAAATGCAAAATGTTACTTCAGGATTGGCTTGATTCGACACCGAAGTTAGCGATAGGGAATGAGGCAGTTGAATGTGTTGACCGCTTCACTTGGCAGCCTCATCAGCCCTGACGGTCTGGTGTCTGCTGAAGTCTCTGCGCGTATACATAAGGCCCGATTAGCTTTTGGGAATTTGCGTCATCTGTGGCGTAGGCGAGACATCCGACTTCTGACCAAAGGACGCGTTTACTGTGCAGTAGTTCGGTCCGTCTTACTTTATAGATGTGAAACATGGCCATTAAGGATAGAGGATATTCGTAGGCTCCTGTTATTCGATCATAGATGTCTTCGAAGCATTGCTCGTGTTTGCTGGGACCACCGAGTAAGCAATACGTGGGTTCGGAATAGAGTACTAGGTAGATACGGTAAGTCTATTGATGAAGTAGTAAATCTTCATCAGCTAAGGTGGTTAGGACATGTGTTACGTATGCCTGACCACCGCCTACCTCGACGAGAAATGCTGTCTGGTGTAGGAGTAGGCTGGAAGAAAGCTAGGGGCGGCCAAACCAAAACACGGCACCAGTCCATGAAGTCATTGACAATTGGGCTGAGCCATGTTAATAGGTGCAGACTACCTGGTTGGGGTCCGCGTGACGCTCGTGATAAATGGTTAGAGATTTTGGGTAATATGGCTCAAAATCGTTGGCAATGGCGCAGGTGCATCCACTCCTTGTCTTCCTCCAAATTCTAAGCTTCTGAACTTATCATAATTTTCTCTTTACTGAATCATATTTTCTTAAATGTTCTCGGTCTCTATTCCCTTCCATGAACACTAACTCTGCTACTACCTTCCCCACTCTGGGATTTGATTCGACAATTTAATCTCTATCTGCTAATTGAGGGATGGCAACTTGAACTGACGTACGCATGTACCAAGTTCTACGTTGTAACTGTCTGTCTGTCTGTCGCAGTATCTAGTTGAGTCGCATTTTTATAACTGCCTATGTGATTCTTCAGTTATTCCTGGTTGTTTCATTACTAAAATGAATTCTAACAGGTTTTCCTGTGGTAGTTTTTCTTCGCCCAGTAAGACGCAAGCAAATGCGTGCTCTCACTAGAGCGTGGTCGGAATCCAAACAAATACTCCAGAAAGATCGGCAATCTTCTATCGAGCCTCTCCAACTGTGACTAATCGCGATATGGTCTATTTAAGTCCACCGTTGAGTAGGGCCAGGCGGTCGCCATGTTAAACGATGTCGATCCTTCTGCTTAAAGTTAGCGCTGGCTAAAAATAACCGATTGTCTGAACAAAGCTGTATCAGACGGTCGCCGTTATCAGTTCTCTGAGCTGGAACACTGAAGCATCCACCTAAGCGCCTTTCAGACTGGTTCAAGCTTTCTATTTGGGCGTTAAAATCACCAGCCAAGATTACCAAATCTGAGTGTTTGGCCCTATGAAGAAGTTCAGAAAGTTTTCTGTAGAATTCATCTTTCACTTCATCCAGGCTGCAGTCGGTGGGAGCGTAGGCAGAAACAACGAAAAGACAACGGCGTGTGTCCCTATCTTTCTGAGTTCTTACGGAACCATTTAGTCGGACGGCACATAGGCGACTGTCGACAGGAATCCATTCAACAAGCGCCTGTTCTGCTTTCATACTTAACGCAATACCTACACCGGCGAGCCCACGAGGAGTTGCTGTTGAATCGCCAGATAAACGAAGAGTGTATCGCGAAGGTTGTTCATTCTGACTAGGTGAGGTCAAGTGAATGACCACGCTAGGATCCTGTATGCGTGTTTCGGAGACGCAACATACATCAATGGCGCGGGATTCTAATGTCCTAGCTAGGGAGGCTTGTTGCCCTATTTGACACAAGGTTCGTACATTGAATGCACCAATTTGAAGTTTGGAGCGTGGTCTTAGTATGCTCGGGACGTTATTTCGTGGACCGGAATCGTTAGCACTAATGTCACAGGAGAAAGTTGAAGATAGGGATTTAGGCTCAAAGGTAGGGGCAGGATTAATATTAGGGATAGAAGAAGGAGTTTGATTAAAATGGCAGTGATCTTGTGTGTTGTTAGCGGTATGAGGGCGGTTATCTCTTCCCAGTTGCCCACGCTGTGGAAGGGTTCTTCTTGATGTGCCTGAAAAGCAAAATGGGTTAGGGTTGGTCTGAAAGACCTGGGAGCGTGACCGCAGTGCCCAGCCCAAGGAACAACTGCTTGAGGCCGGTCACACACGGCCATTTTGAGAGAGGTTTTCGTTGTTGTTGTAGCTCCGTACTTGTTGAGGCCTTACTGTCAGAGACGGAAATTCGTGGAGTAAGGTGAGGTGTGCATTTTTAGGGTCGACCTTTTCTAACCCCGTCCTTCCTTTGTGGGAAGGCAGCATCGCTGCTATGCTGGTTGTCCGAAGAAAACACCTTACTGCCGTCACACCTCTGTACAGCCGGCAGTACGACTTCGTCCTCGGACCTTATATTTGCTGCTTTTGGTCTCACCGCTCTTCAACCGACCTGCCTGGCATGGTAGGACCTAAAGGAACGATTGTTCCAGCCAGTATAGCCCAATTGAGTCATCACGATAGGCAAGCCCGACCACCACGTCAAGGTAGCAGCACGGTCGGGAGTATGACTCATGTTGAATTAAATTAATTTGATGAAAGTTTACAAGCAATCTAACAAAAAATATATATACAACTCCTTTTGCTTGATTTAATGAACAATTGTATTATGGGGGATTTTAAATCCTCAATATGTTTACTATAATCTATTTAAGAAATCTAAGAGCCGATTTATGTAAAAGATTTATAATTATAATGACAATACAATTGTTTGAGTTTTGAGCAATACTTCATTAACACCATGTAAATCATTTAAAAAAACAAACAATTTATACACCTGACGAATGTGACATTTTTTATGTTTACCGCAATCAAGTACTGTATAAAATGTAGATACATAAAATTAAACAGCAACTCACTTTTCTACCCTGAGCAAAATTGGTTACAGATAAAAAATGTTCTAAATTCAAACCACCAAATTTAGACGCTAACTTGGAAGGGGTCGTAACTGTATCAAGAACAGAAGCCAAAACACTCATTTTTTGGCAAGAATGGGAATGATCACATAAATTCGACATATCCATGGGCAACCAAGATCCATGACTTATAAGGTCTCCTGACTCTAGTATATTAAGTAAGCACAGTTGATTTACTACAGTTAGCCTCTTCAAGCGTGTATCCATGTGTGATACAGCTGATGAACAATAGATAGGAACGGTAAAAATAAACGACTTCGGAAATTCTTCGGTGACACTTTCTAACAGCTGGGATCCAATACCAGTGAAGCCATCTTCTGCATCAAGAACAAGTTGGAAGCTATTTGGATGAGAACAGCGCTCTGCAATACGACGAATACGATCATCACAATCATCAGACACCTTGCTTCCAGATCGCAATACATTTTGTCCCTGAAAACATTAGAAATACAAAACGACATTTAATCAGTAGTCAGTGGAAATAAATTTCAATTATGTACACTGGTATGCACTGAACGGCTTAGACAGAGGTGTATAAGCAGACACCACCGTCTTTTACAATATAATTCTTCAAATGTGTGGAAACATGATTAGCCACAATATGAAGTTTAAGTGTATTAAACAGATTAGGAGAAAATTTTGTCTTTTAGTGAAAACAATTTTTCATATGAACATGAGGATTTGAAACGATAATACTTCTTATTATATCTACAGAAATTTAAGAACTACAGTCAATAACGATTTACATAGCCACATACAGTTAAGAATGTGTCACGCAGAGTTACAGGATATGACGAGTAACATTTAAACTTTCTGTAAATTTATCAGACTATGGACATCATATGAATGCTCCCGTTCAGAAAAATTTAAGCGAGCAGTGGCATTTTTAAGATTTCATATGTACTTAATGCAATGTGTTGGATAAATCTACAACCGCATAAATTTTAGTAGTGACGGCCTATAATATAGGAATAAGTTAATTCCGTGTACAGTGACTGCCGATATGAGCTCTAGTGGTAGATGCTAACTAGTTGGTTGGGGTCTGAGAAACTGTCATAAATAATGGTTGGAGGCTGGCTAAAATGGCTCAGTCGGTCACATTAGTAAAGGTGAATTCATTAATTTGCTTCCCTGAAGTCGTCAGCTGAAATGTGTTTAGTTTTGTTGATGAGTTATTTTCATCTTAGTATTTATTCATTTGAGGGTTTCGTGTAATTTTTAGTCATTTTATATAACTTCAAACACCTATTCAAAATCACATTGTCTTTTCCAGATAACTGCTAGAACTATAAACTAATGAGAATGCTAATATCTCAAGTTCGATCACTCTATTCAAGTGTGTTATTTTTTCAAGGAGAGGAAGTACTGTGGTGTAGTCAGCACCCAGGTTATCAGCTAAGCATGTAAATTCGATTAGTCAAACAAGTGTCCATATATTAAAAACCAATTGCAAGAAAGCAGACCTGAATTCATGAATTAGGTTTTACGTTTTTTTAACAAATTGAAGCAACAATGTACTGGTATAAAACAGAGACGTCATCACAGCATATATATATATATATATATATATATATATATATATATAAGGAGCAATAGTGCCTGATTTTCGTATTTTATATATACCCTTTACAAAATATCGATAGCTATTACATGTATTCGCAGTAAAGTAAGTAGTCAGGGAGCACACAATCGCGTAATTAACATAAAACTGGCATACACCCAAAAATATTTGGTTGCAGATAAAACTAGTTAATTTATGTTAGATGTACTACCTCCAAAATGAAGAAAAATATGGTTGGACAATGGTCAGAATTCATCTACAAGCAACCAAATAAAAGATATACAACTTGCTCATATAGATTTATCATTGCTTTACAAAATGTATCATCCAGATATTTGTAGTCAAAGTACTTTATAATACATTCGCGTTTGTACAAATAACAGATGACATAGTTAAAAAGAGTTTTGAGAATATCAGGTACACAATTAAAATGAGGTTAAAAGGAACTAAAGAAACGACAATTACCTCAGTGAATGTCGAAATCATACGTGCAGAATCTGGCTGAATTCCGTTATGAGTAAGTTCGTTAGGAAGGGGTTGTAGTGATACTGGTAACTTCAAAAGTATATCATTATGACACCATATTCTTTGAGCAAAGGGTGACAAACAATTAATCCAATTACAGTGTACATTTTTACTCGATACGGGTACTGAACGTAAAACTTGATCCACTTGGTTGTTCCAAGAAGGAATATTAAATGGAGTTGGAATTAACTCAGGATCAAGTCTAGCCCCAAAATCAACCACTTCACGAACATCGATAGCTAACGCGTGTGGCTTTGCATGCTGTGTACTCTCGTCAAACAGAACTTGATACGTAAAAGGGAACTGATGTTCATAAGTTACTGATTTGCTTAAATACGCATATTCTTGCAAGTTCCAAAAATGAGCGCATACTTGGTTAGCCAAAGGACCTGCTTGGAGAGTTATGACTTCGCTCTTGTCTGATTGCATAGTTAGAGAGAATAACTAAAGCAAAGGTTTCAAAATCAGTGAAAGTAAACGCAAAATATTCTCTAGCTGTGGTGCAACAAGCACAAACATCAGTGAAACAGAAATGTGAACATAAAAATAAATCAGAAAGGCATCGGCTAGTACGGATAACTATTGTTAGTTACCACTGAATATAACAACATAAGAGTGGTAAATTATAAAAGTCTATAAAATAGAATTTATTAGGATAGTTCTGAGTATCGTTCGCATACTCGTATCACTGTTAGTGTATGTATGTACATATGATCAACATAGAATCTAGCACATGTGCGCATCGGTTCAACTCACTATACCTCAAAAGCACAGCAAGATTAACATCACATGGTAAAAGTAGAAGTTACTTCAACGATAATAATAATAATAACAAATGTGAACATATAGAACATCGTAAAGGGAGAAAAGAGATGGAGCGTGGGAATGGAGTTATGAAATAATTGTAAGCCCAAGATTTAAAGGAGGACAATTAGTGGATACATCTGCACCATTTTGACCAATTCTGAGTAATGTTACCTAACGTTTCTTGCCACTGGTTATGGCATTTGCGAGGACCCCAAACGGGTAGTTTGCAGCTAAACGACACGACTCAAATCAACAGTCAGTGACTTCATGGATTGGTGTCAGGTTTTAGTTTGGCCGCTCCTAACTATCCTCCATCCTGCTCCTATATCAGCCAACGTCACGCGTCGACACACAGTGGTTGGGCATAGGTAACACATGTCCCAACCACCTCAGTAGCTAAAGATGAACCTCAGCGACTGATTTACTACCTCTGCCTAATACCTGTCGTTTAACCTCGTTATTACTTACTCAGTGATCCCAGCTAACGCGAACAATGTTTCTAAGACATCGATGGTCACATATCATCAGCATATCTAAGTCAGTAAGTGGATCTCCTGGTAGGAGATCAATTCCTAAAAAGTCTGACGATGAAAGTGTAATATCCAAAAGTATGTCAACTATGAAATTAAACAAAAATGGGGAAAGTGGGCAGCCTTGACGGACACCACTTGAAGTTACAAGTTCAGATGACAGTTCGCCATATTCTCTGACACGACTAATAGTGTTTAAGCAAAGAGCCTTAACAATTTTATGTACTTTTGGGGCACGCCTTTCAATGAAAGACACTGCCATTGAACTTCACGGTCTACAGAGTCAAATGCTGCTTTCAAGTCAAGGAAAACCACTATTGTCGGCCGCCGACAAGTATGTCTGTGTTCTTAGACCTGACGAACGGTGAATATCTGGTCTATACAACCGCGACCAGGTCTGAAACCAGCCTAATTTTCTCGTATTTGGAGATCACGAGTTGCAGTTAAGCGTCTGATAATTATAGAAGCTAGTATTTTAGACACAATGTTAGTTTAACTAATTCCTCTATGGTTATTACAGGACGATTTTGACCCACTTTTATACACTGGGACGATTAACGATCGACACCAGTCAGACGGAATTATGTCAAGTTCCAAAACCTTAGTCAAAATATCAGTCAGTCTGGTTGTCAATGTGGGACCACCATCCTTAAACACCTCTGGGGATAATCCGTCTGGACCCGCTGCTTTGCCTCGCCTTAGATTGGCTATAGCTTTTTCGACTTCGATAAGAGTCGGGGGACCTATGTCGACTTTCCATTCTGGCTGTTTCGAAATAGTGGGAAGTTTTAGAGTAGCTGAAGGCCAACTAAACTGTTCCTTGAAGTGTTCAGCCCACCGTTCTAAGCGTCTAGACTGAGAGCTAATAAGCGTTCCATCTTTTTCGGAAATCGTCTCACTAACGCTGGATTTTTTAACCCCAGTTTCTTTTATCAACTTGAAAAGTTGTCTAGTGTTACCTATCGCCGCTGCCTATTCCATTTCCTTTGCTTTCGTTACCCACAACTGCTCACGGTCGTTTCGCAGACTTTTCGTCAGTTTATGCCTGATTACTCGTCGCTCATAATCGTGTTCAGGGCCTGATGGGATAAGTCTTCGGGAGTCTATTAAATCAACAGAAGCCATTGAGATCCATTGATTTTTCTTGACATGTTGATTTAAGTCCTTGATAGATATCATTGTAGACGCCACAGCTGCTTGAATATCTTGCCAAGCAGTATCTAGTTGAGTCGCATTTTTATAACTGCCTATGTGATTCTTCAGTTATTCCTGGTTGTTTCATTACTAAAATGAATTCTAACAGGTTTTCCTGTGGTAGTTTTTCTTCGCCCAGTAAGACGCAAGCAAATGCGTGCTCTCACTAGAGCGTGGTCGGAATCCAAACAAATACTCCAGAAAGATCGGCAATCTTCTATCGAGCCTCTCCAACTGTGACTAATCGCGATATGGTCTATTTAAGTCCACCGTTGAGTAGGGCCAGGCGGTCGCCATGTTAAACGATGTCGATCCTTCTGCTTAAAGTTAGCGCTGGCTAAAAATAACCGATTGTCTGAACAAAGCTGTATCAGACGGTCGCCGTTATCAGTTCTCTGAGCTGGAACACTGAAGCATCCACCTAAGCGCCTTTCAGACTGGTTCAAGCTTTCTATTTGGGCGTTAAAATCACCAGCCAAGATTACCAAATCTGAGTGTTTGGCCCTATGAAGAAGTTCAGAAAGTTTTCTGTAGAATTCATCTTTCACTTCATCCAGGCTGCAGTCGGTGGGAGCGTAGGCAGAAACAACGAAAAGACAACGGCGTGTGTCCCTATCTTTCTGAGTTCTTACGGAACCATTTAGTCGGACGGCACATAGGCGACTGTCGACAGGAATCCATTCAACAAGCGCCTGTTCTGCTTTCATACTTAACGCAATACCTACACCGGCGAGCCCACGAGGAGTTGCTGTTGAATCGCCAGATAAACGAAGAGTGTATCGCGAAGGTTGTTCATTCTGACTAGGTGAGGTCAAGTGAATGACCACGCTAGGATCCTGTATGCGTGTTTCGGAGACGCAACATACATCAATGGCGCGGGATTCTAATGTCCTAGCTAGGGAGGCTTGTTGCCCTATTTGACACAAGGTTCGTACATTGAATGCACCAATGTGAAGTTTGGAGCGTGGTCTTAGTATGCTCGGGACGTTATTTCGTGGACCGGAATCGTTAGCACTAATGTCACAGGAGAAAGTTGAAGATAGGGATTTAGGCTCAAAGGTAGGGGCAGGATTAATATTAGGGATAGAAGAAGGAGTTTGATTAAAATGGCAGTGATCTTGTGTGTTGTTAGCGGTATGAGGGCGGTTATCTCTTCCCAGTTGCCCACGCTGTGGAAGGGTTCTTCTTGATGTGCCTGAAAAGCAAAATGGGTTAGGGTTGGTCTGAAAGACCTGGGAGCGTGACCGCAGTGCCCAGCCCAAGGAACAACTGCTTGAGGCCGGTCACACACGGCCATTTTGAGAGAGGTTTTCGTTGTTGTAACTCCGTGCTTGTTGAGGTATTACTGCCGGAGACGAAAATCCGTGGAGTAAGGTGAGGTATGCATTTTTAGAGTCGACCTTTTCTAACCCCGTCCTTCCTTTGTGGAAATGCAGCATCTCTGTTATTCTGGTTGTCCGAAGAAAACACCTGACTGCCGCCACACCTCTGTACAGCCAGCAGTACAACTTTATTCTTGGACCTTATGGCTACTGCTTTTGGTTTTATCACTCATCAATCGGCCTACCTAGCATGGTAGGACCTTGAGGAACGATTGTTCCAGCCAGTATAGCCCGATTAAGTCATCACGATAGGCAAGCCCGACTACGACGTCAAGGTAGCAGCACGGTCGATACACTCTTTGGGGTGGTAGAAAAACATATCTTACCAGAAACAATAATATATAGCGACGATTAGAAAGCTTATGAATCACTTTCAAACATGGGGTACGTACACAGTCGTAGTGCATAAGAAACACTTCGTTAATCCGTCAAAGGTAGTTCAAATCAGCAATATCGAATCAGTGCGGAGCCGAATTAGGTGTCACTTGAGACCGTAATTTGGACTGCATTGAAGAATGCTATGGAGTCATCTAGATGAATACCTATTCTAGATCATCACCATCAGTAGCAACGTAGAACAGGGCACATACGCCCACAGGTTCAAGTTGCCATACCACATTAGCACTACGAGATTACAGAAGCAACATAATAACAGAATACAACAGGGAAGAGGAAAGTAAAGGTGTGCAGTGAATAATAGAATTCAAGATCTAGATGAAGTTAAAGAGTGAATAAACTTGAGCCACTGTGATCAATACCGAGCCACATCATCAAGTGTCTCCAGCCATTTATTGCGATCATCATGCGGACCCCAACCAGGTAATCTACATCTACCAACATGGCTTAGATCAATAGTAAAATACTTCATGGGCTGATGCCATGTTTTGCTTTGGCTGCCCCTACTCTATTTCCATCCTAATTCAACCCTAGCCAACATCGTTCGACGAGGTAGACGGTGGTCGGGCATGCGCAATACATGTCCCAACCATCTCAGTCGATGAAGGTTAATGACCTATTCGACTGATTTAACATATTTCCCAAGAACCTTTTGTCCAATCTCAATATTACTTATCTGATTGTTCCATGACATACGAGAGATATTACGAAGATTCCTATGGTCAAATACCTGAATACGACGCATATCTTGGGTTTTCATGGCCTACGTTTCGCAGCCATATGTTAAAACGGCGCGGATTGCTGCGCAGTACACCCGGCCTTTCGTTGAAACACGGATATCTCGCATGTGCCATAAGTGGCGTAAATTGGCGAATGCCATTCGGGCTTACTGAATCCGCGCTGAGACTTCGTCAAACACCGACCCACCAGGGGTGACGACACTTCCGAAATAAGTGAAGCGGTCAAAGCATTCAATTAATTCACTCCCTATAACTAATCTAAGTGAAGAAGCGGACCAATCCTAGAGTAACATTTTGCATTTATAACGGGAGAAGCGCATACCAAATATGCTTACATTGTTACTCAAAGGTGTCCAAGAGACTATGAATATTGTTCCAGTCTTCACTAAATAGGACTATATCGTCTGCATATTCTAAGTCGACGAGAGAACCTCCTGGAAGGAGGGTAATTCCTGATGAGTTAAAAGAAGTGGGTGAGATTTTTAAGAGTACATCTATGATGAAATTAATTAAAAAAGGCGATAAGGGGAAAACCTGACGAATCCCGGTTGAGAATGAAATTTATTGTGACAGTTAGCCATATGCTGTGACTTGAACAGTGGTGACCAAGTAGAGAGCCTTTATAAGGTTTATGTACTTTAGAGGTACGCCTTTTAATGACAAACACTGCCACAAGACTTCACGGTCTACAGCGTCGAAAGCTGCTATGAAGTCAAGAAATACAACTATAGTCGAACGTTGGTACATATGTTTGTGTTTGAGGATCTGGCGCAAGGTGAATATTTGATCAATGCAACCTCGCCCAGGTCTGAAACCAGCCTGATTTTCTCGTATTTGGAGATCACGGGTTGCAGTTAAGCGTCTGATAATTATAGAAGTTAGTATTTTAGACACTATGTTAGTCAAACTAATTCCTCTATGGTTATTGCACGACGATTTTGACCCTTTCGTATAGTAGAAACCAGAGAACGTGTTTGATCGTGAACAAAGTGAACTCGAGGGCTAATAGAGGTGTGATGGCGGTTATCATATGCCGGTTACCTACACCGTGGAAGGGTTATTTTTAGGTTATCTAGAACGTGTATCACTTGAAACATTATTTGTTATTCATGTCAGAAGAAATTGAAAGTCAACCTAAAAATTCGCCAAGAAACGTTTAAAATTCTTCGATGTAAAACAGAATACTTTATTTAACAAGTTCACATAGTTCAACAGAACATAATGCTGGTTTAATTCGTTAGCGTTGCTTAAACCATATAACTTTTAAAAGTCAGATAGCAGGCTTCAGTTTCATATAAAATATTCGACATAAACCGGTATATAGTAAGAAAAAATGTGAAAGCATAGGAAATTTAACATAAAGTTACGATCTGTATCTTATATGTAAGTACAAATATCTGAAAAAAAAACTAACACCTATGATGTCCATCAGAAAAAATCGCAATCAAAAGTAAGTTTGGGAGTAATAGCAACACGTATGTTTGGCGCCCAAATGATACTCTGTGGAATTGAGAAACACTTGGTATGGATCTAAAGAAATCTACAAGACATTATCCGTCATTGAAAAATAAATTTCTCCTGAAAATACAAGTAGACACAGCGTAGGTAGACTAGAAACTTTGTAAGAAAGATTAGCACAATTATTTAACCAATTAAAATAATACAATGCAGACCTTTAATCACAAACAAATCCTCAAGAATTACCAAACTTTGAGTTGCAACATTAATATTTCGAGCTGACGGTAACGCATCTAATTGTATTGTGCGTTTAAATAGTCTTCAATATCACATTTCATTGAATGTATTCAATCAGTTGTGGATAAATTTTAAAAAACATTTTCTTTGCAAGCTTCTGTGTCTAGTGGTAACGGTAATTAATTCCACTAATTATAAACTTAGATATATAAAAATATACAAAATAAAGAAGTGTCTGCAGGACATCAAATAATTTATCGTTATTTTAACGGCCTAGCCTATGCAGAATTTGCATTAACTGTTTTTACAAGAGGGAAATTCAACCATCTGGCCATTTTTGATAAGGGTAAGTTGTGCCCAAACCTATTGAACTCCACCAATAGATGTCAGCTGATCTCTCTAAGTTGAGTGTTTGATTACATTTTTAATGTTGCCATGTACTAAACAAGTCTGTTTAGAAACTCGGAAGTAATTATAAGGGCCCTTTTGAACCTCTTGCACTTTGAGGTATACAAGTCTAGTGTTAACAGGGGGTTCTTCATATTCTTTTAACGTTATCTCATGTATGAACTTCGTAGCTCGTCATTGAACTCGTTCCATAGTATTCCTGCCTTACTGGAGTAACGAAATTAATACTATGTTCCCATACTCAGATTAAGTGCGAACAGAACGGTTAAAGATTACGCGAATAATCTTATTATCAAACTGACTAACAGTGTGAGGTTGACTCAGTAAGCGTTTAGAAGTTGACATACGGTTGTAGAGAAACATGATATACAAATGTTTTTCTACTGAATAGGCAAAAGACCAAGAAAAATATCAGCGATAGCAACTTGGAGTTTAACTGCGATTCGGGAAGCTTATAATCGGAGGAAACCGTAGATTTGGAGCTGGGAACATGATACTCAAAATGTGAACGCAAAGAAATCAACTGTCATACAGATATTGGATTTCGAAAATATATTTCCATAGATCCTTATTCAACTGATGGTTTTGGATCAGTTGAAGATGTTTCTCTCTGACAGGCTTCAATGTCTAGTGTTAATGAATCAGTGGTTCCACTGGGTTGATACCTGGGTGTTAAATGCATATAGGCATCAATTATTCGTAGATACACACTTAATTAGCTACGCAACCGAAGTTCAAATAAAAATGAGCCAATCGTCGTAATACACTTATATTTGTACATCAAGTTCGAACAGCTGCAGCTTCTGGCAAGCAGCAGTCTAATAAAATAGAATAATCAATGTATTACAAGATAGTTCTAATGATATTTCTACTGATCCTGTCATTCAGCGCACACAATAACGACTAATATATTTGGCGCAACAAACGAAACAAGCGAACGTTGGTACCAATAGACCAACGTGATAAGTACGTATGTCATTGTTATCTTTGTGCTTATACGTCATTGATGCATAATATGTTATTATTGTTCAGAATTGATTATTGATACTGTGGTACTACACACAAGCTGCTAGCGTTTTGTTTCGACTGTTGGTGTCTAAATGAAACACCACAAAGTCAATCTTTATTTTGAACTGAATCTCTTGCATTGACAGGTTGGACCAATATATTAATTCCTGTTATGGCATACGGCATCATAATTCAATTTCTAGCAACACTTGCAACAGGACCCATTACATTGTCCATATTCATCCAACTGTTTCGACCGAACTGCTCCAATTAGATTCCTAGATTAATACATGCTAGATATGTTTGTGATACGAAGACCCGGATATCATACTCAAGTGATGCTGCCAATTCAATCAATCTAGGTTCTTATTAACGTTAGGCGTATATTACTTATTTATATTTACTGTTAAAATAAACATTTTGTTTGTTACTGCATACTTTGGCGTATTAACGCAGAGTATTCCATGGGTACTACAAATATGTTACGTCACGCTTGTAAGTTTCTAAATGTTACTCTGTTGTAAAACTGCTCTTTCCGCCATACTAGTCGATACATCTTACACTTGGATAGGATCAGATCCTCACTGTCTGTTAATGCTGGTGCAGCCCTGGTATTTACGAATTTCACAGCTGCCAGCGCTTCTCAGTTTCACGTGGTTCGTTTGGCATTAACTATGCTATATCAAGGTATTTTGCCTCCCCCTGTGTATATTTTAAGGCTTACCGTGATATATGCTACTGCCACACTGTACAACTTCCCCTGCATTGGTTGCTTGTGTAAAACAGAAGAGCTATTGCATCTAATCACGCCCACATTGCTTACTGTATTCCATGCTTTCCTCTGAAATGATGTAGTCCTCATAATCCAGTCAACCACCAGTAGGAAGAGACGGAGCGATAGTAAGCAGCCCTGCCCGACACCGGTCTTCACTGCAAAGGGATTTGCGAGCTACCGTCTGTGGATGATTCTACAGTGTCGTCCACTGTAAGAATTCCACATGATGTCTACTATGATTTCGGGCACACTATAGTGTCGAAGAATGGATCCTAATATCTTATCTACGCTGTCAAATGCTTTCTCGCAGTCAAAATAGTTGATAAAAAGTGGTGGATTTGAAAAGGTTAGCAGCTGTTTTTCAACTGTCGAGTGATTAAATCTCGATGATGTATTTTTTGACTTCACGTTAAAACGAAGAATTATGATATCGTCGATGGTGTGTTTTATGCAACCAGCACCTCAGCTATCTCTTGTAATACATCAAGGACACTAACCTTGACTGTCTTTTTTGAAATGTTATTTCCAAGAGTTGCGGTTTTTGCTTGCAATCAACATGTAGTTTGAACTCGTTAATAGACCACTGAAATAGGACTAGTCCCATCGATGGTCTCTTTCTCGGCCGACCATATAATGAGCTATTTTGAGGCATTGTATATCGTCCAAATAGTGACACTACATAACTAAAGTGAATGTGTGATCTTAGAATTATTCGTGATGACTATAAATACACCCGTCAGTACCAATACCTTATGATTCCATAGAATTCCAGACATGCCTGCCCCATAAGAAATTGTCTAGCTGCTATATGAAGCTACTTCTAATCGCACACCTTAACGAGATTATATCCTCGCGGAGTGGTTTGGATCTACAGAACCTCTGAAGGTTCCAACACGACGAAATACCATACTGGACAAAGGAAAGTACTAGAAGCAATATGTTCAGGGGATTCCCCTTGACACTAACTTCCACAAACCCCGGCACACTAGAACCCTGCTACTGAACAATGTGAACAAACGATAGGATCTCGTTTTGCTTTATATGATTTGCATCGATGGATCATACTCTGACAACCACTGTTGATTCAGTAATGACTTCTCTGTCTGGTCTAATTATTAACTTAGTGTGATCCCCTCAAGTAAAGTAACATTTCAGCTTGTGCACCGTCAACAATTCCATTCACTTTTTTTTATTAATATTACCTTTCGCTCATTTGATTACAGGTAAGAAACATGTGAAGACATATGCATATGCACCACAAAGCTGAAAATGATCTTAAAGTAGCTGGATTCAGTAGGTATTGAAGATGAAAACACAAGTTGGTATGCAGACTATGAAATAATTGTCTGGTTTGCATGTTGGACAGAAATGTTAGCTACAATGGCAGAACGGACAAAACTACTGGTAGAAAGAGACAAACCATCCAAAGGCGAGATAAGGACGTGGGGTAGAACAGCATTACTGGCGGACCCAAGGCAAGTGCAAACCACTTGTAAGGTGATGTATGTTAGACCTGCTATTGTGTCAATTATCCTTGATCACTTTGGCAAATCATTAAGGTTCATGGTACCTCGAAACACACTGATGGCACCACAAGAAGCTGAAGTCAGCTAACGCACTCTTATCAGCCGACCGATAGACTCAGGCCATTTAAAATATTCAGAAGTTCAGATCAAAAAGACACAAAGTGCGTCGACTGCCAACTCAGTAAACACGGCAAAACACATAGGCTTCTAGAACAGCTGATAGTGCAACATATCGTTCATCGACATATACGCCTAAACTTCCCCGAAAATCACATGTAGACTCTTCAGCCTCTTAGCAGTCTAATACGAAGAAAGCACGTCGTTGTTTTCACTAAATCTCGATATAAATGAACAAAAAAGACCATGTCGATTCTCCACTAAATCTTTAGGAGTAAAATATGCAGGTCGATACAGGAGGTATGTCATCATCTAATGTCGTCGTAGGTCCCAGTTTCGACAGTAACTCGTTGGGAAGGTTCAAAGAACAGCCATTCATGTGGGAGATGTTTTACATGGTGGGACCAAAGTTCCAAAATCTTTGTAAAATTGCAGTGAAAATTCTGTTCATAAATACACTCCCCCCTAATCTGAGGTGTGGTCGGCTCTAGTGTCTTGAAAAGGTAATGAGATGATTACACAACGATGCCTTCGGCGACGTATAAACACAGCACGAATATGAAATAAACAAAACTCAGCCATAATCGCAAAGGATGCCCTGACGGATCGTGCAGTTAAATTTAGTCATGGACCTCACAATAACACTGATAGTTGACCACTGTTACTAACACCATTTCGATAATTATGCAACCCACCTCGTCAGACTTATCAGATGAATATTCCTACTAGGTGGTGTTACTCATAGCTGATAACGCTAAAACATAGAACACGGATTTACAGTACATTTATGAGTTAGCTGTGTTCCACAAAGTATATCCAAGAGATGACCCACGCTGTGATTAAACATTGAGACGCAGTTATTATGAAGATCACCATCTGCAGAAGAAGAGGTATTAAAGTAATGAGGAAGAATAACGCTAATGAACAGTACTCTTGTTTTATAAAAGCAAATGAGATAAAAAAAAAAAAGGTGGTGGCAGGAGAAAGAATAGTGGAGATAAAATATCATCACAGACATGAAATGAATCAGGTAACACATTGTCATAGATAAACAGTGAAATTACGAATTACTTACCTGGAATTGAAATGTCAACTACCTAATTTAATAAAACTAAAGTAAAACCAAACTGGGAAAAGTATGTTGACTACAGAAGAATCAACTGAATCAAACAGAAATATTACATAAAATTATTTACAACTTATCTTCTGAAAATACAAGGTGTAATAAATATTACAAATAGCTTGACAAGGAAAAAATGTCATGACAGCTCAAAGCCAGCATGACTATTTATTGCATATCTCAATTTCTCTTTTAATGTACTACGAGATGAGTAATTAGGTAATTTTAGAAGATTAAAACAAGTAGATGCAGTCGGTAGACGAGATACTTCTTCACGACGCCCAACAACGCCTAAAAATCCTTTCAATACTGATCCTAGAGTATCACCAACATCCTGTAAATAACGATAGTAAACAAATACAGTAAATAATTAATAAATGCAAATATTTCATATTTGAAAATAATGAAAATGTATCTCTAACGAAATACTTATCGAATGAAGGGAGACCTAATGTGTTACTTACTTACGCCCACTACTCCTCACTGAGGAGCATAGTTCGCTTACCAAGATTCTCCATTGAACTCTGTCCTGAGCAATCCTTTCCAATTGTTTCCAATTGCTTTTCATCCTTTTAATATCTGCTTCCGATTCTCGAAGCAGCGTATTCTTTGGCCTTCCTCTTCTCCGTTTCCTAACAGAATCCCATGTTAATGCTTGTCTCGTGATGCAGTCTGATGGTTTCCGCAATGTATGTCATATCCATTTCCAACGTCTTTTCCTAATTGCCTCATGAACTGGAAGTTAGTTTGTCCTCTCCCATAATAAACTGTTGCTGATGGTTTCCGGCCAACGGACATTCAGTATCTTTCGTAGGCAGTTGTTTATAATTACTTGTATACGTTTGATGATGTTTGCAGTAATTCTCCAAGTTTCAGCTCCATACAGCAGGACTATCTTCACGTTCGAATTGAAGAGTCTGACTTTGAGGTTAGTTGACAGTTGTTTTGAATCCTATATGTTTTTCAACTGTAGGAACGCTATTCTTGCTTTGCCATCCCTTGCCTTTACATCTGCATCGGACCCTCCTTGTTCATCGATGATGCTTCCCAGGTATGTGAAAGTATCTACTTCTTCCAGAGTTTCTCCATCAAATTCAATTGGGTTGGTGCTCCGCCTGTAGCTCTCCTACGGTTACTGTCGGTACCAAGCCCAGGTAAAGGAGGAGGGGTTGGGCATGAGGCTAGCATTGCCATCTCGTAAAACTCAAGCTTGCTAAAAAACCGCTACGTTAAAAATGCTAACCAGACGTAATATGTACGAAAGCGTAAATCAGTATGTGGTCACAACGAATTCACTTAGAGACGGCTAGTTACAAGTCAGATAGATTGTTCGGATATGCACCGAGTATGGATGTTGCCAGCTTGAATTTCTAACAAAGTAAGCAATTAAATTTCCTAACAAATATATTTATTCTGCATTCACTTTATTTCAGTATAGTGTAAATTTTCCAAATTGTTTTCAAACTCATATTACTATTTTTGCTGAATTAGCATTAACAAAATATAACTTGTTATTAGAATGTAAGAATGAAGGATAGTTAATCATCAACTCTTAATTGATGTGCAATTAATTTAATGATCACATTACTAGTAATATAAGCCTAAACAAAATTGCTAATGAACTGACTGTTGATGACAACATAGGCATAACGTCATCACGAAACCTTGTTAGGAATACTGAGAATTTATTCTTAATTGTGAAGTTCTTAGTTGTATCGCTTATTTGGAATGAATTAAATGGAATTTATTATCGCTAATTATTCACCGACCGAAATCAACACAAAATTTTTTTTATGAATGAAGCATCTTCAGGAAATTATCCATTAAAATGAATTCTTAATGTTAAAGTGACGACATTTAACAACTATTCGAAAGCAGATACGACCATTTTTATTCAGCTAATCAAATCGCACCAAGATATTATTTCAGAGGACAAAATCTGAGCAGTGTCGCATATTAAAAATCAAATACCTTAACCTTAGAGTTTTCAACCAATCACAACTTGATTAGTGTTTACAACCAGGAAACTAAAAAATTAACCACAGTGTATAAACTGCTAACCCACCTCTTATCACTAATTTATATTGACAACCCAATAAACACCCATTAAAGAGGACATTAAATATACAAAGGTTTTTATTTTTATTATGCTAATTCACAAGTATTAACTTCCATAAACATTAATATAACTCACATGATCCTCATTAGTATAATGCACACAACGTATACAAAATGGTGGTTCCAGATTACCGAATCCCAAAAGAGGCGGTCTAGAACAACTAGTAACAAACTATAGAAGAAAACAAATTACATACGTACATATAATGTGCACGAAAAGTAGTTATATCAGTGGTAGCAGAAAAAACATGGACGTAGTAAATACGATCCCCAAATAAAAAACTGATTCGTGGAAAGAAAACGATTTAAAAATTTCGAAGTACATTAATAAGGAGATACAAAGAGTGTATGTACATACATACATGTATCTGAACAACTGCAACCAATTCTAAAGTGTCATTCAAAGTTTTGAAATAGTGATAACGAGAACATGTGGACGAAAACCAAATAATTGCACCTACAGTCAACGACTTCACAGATTGATGACATATATTGGTTAGATTACAATTAGCTTTTTTCGATACAACACCAATCATCACCCTGTGTGGAGGTAAGGTTAGTGATTGAACACACGTAATACCTGTCCCAAACACCTCAATTAGTGATGATATACAACTTAATCTGGTTTACCGCCTCTCACTAGTATCTTGCGTCTGGCTTCAGAGTTGCTTACTCAAAGATTCAAACACAAACGATAAACAGGAAAAAAGTCATACATCCTCATGTAAAATATCTTTTATGAACAAGGGAAAAATTAACTTGAGATGGGTCATATTCGTTGATAGAAAAGCCTGCAGACAGGCAAAAGTATACTGCTTGGGAGTCCTAATCACATAAGATTCGTGTCGGTTCTCAGACACAGCTTTAAAAATAAGAATGTAATCTGTTGAAAGGTCTTTAACTGAAGAGTTAGGATGAAGAAACTGTTGCCACACTTCTGTTTAAACATCACTAAAATATAATTAGTAATATATATGTGGAGTGCGGCAATTAAAAAGTTTGCTGTCAAAACAACTTAAGTTTACATATGATGGAAATTATCACAAAGAATTTGAGACATGCAGTGAGACAGATCATAATTATGCCAATACGAAAAATCAGCTGACCTTCAAGAATAAACCACGTTCTCGATCGTCGAAATCACGCCTTAAAATATCCCATAACCAACGAATTACGCGATGATTACTATGAAATCCACCAGAATATCGTGTATGTTGTCTACAAAATAATCGAAAGTGAAAGTAGTGTAGTATACTGAATCATTCAAGAGTTCATGATCAACATAAACCCTGAAACAAGGTACATATTACCAAAGAACAAAAGCACGCTAAATTGAAATAAATAAAATGAATAACAAAGGAGTTGGCATAATATAGTAGCAAATATAATGATAAACTAAGTATTGAAAAAAAGTTACATAAGGAAAAATAAAAGGATACCTAGGAAATAGCATTCAAACTCGAGGTTAAATGAAAGATAGGGATCAAATAAATTCACGCCACTACGATTAATTCTATGTTACATCATCCAACATTTCGAATCACTGATCATGGTTACGGTACGGACGCCAACCAATTACTCTTCTCCTATTAACATACCTCAAGACCAATAAGCATGGACTTCATAGACTGGTGCGACACGAAGTTACGGTGCAAAGTATGATAAACAAAACCTTTAGTAATGAATTAGGAACGCCTAAATGCAATTCTTAATCAAATAAAACTAATTATGTAAGCCACAGACTAACTATACGTAAAACAAACTACTCAACTAACTGAGATTGGATGGCAGTAAACGGTACCATTTACTAATCTCGATTTCTCGAATTGTTACACAATTTAGGTATTCTAACACGAAAAAACACGATTATGTGCTGTAAAAGTACATATAAACATAGAAAGTATTTAATTATAAAATAAGCTAAACAAATATTAATGTGATTTGATGTAAAATTGTACAATTAGAGTACTTGAAAGTGCTGATACAAAGACAAATTTTACTAATGTATCAAAATGGTGAAAACACCATTTTTTCACTTACTTCAAGTCATCAATATTCATAGAACCACTATCACCTGAAATGAGTGTCTGTAGTTCTGGTGGGGAGAACATCGCCAACCAATCAGGATTTAATATAGAATAAAATCCGCGTATGAATGAAGCAGTCTGTTCTCTAATTTGTTTATACATTCGGAAGTGAGCAACACTATGGACATAACTTATTCTTTAAGGAATAGGAGTAACCAAAAAAAGAAAACATAAACACTTAGGTGTTTAATTGCATTATTTTAAATAATAATACTTCCACGAGATTGATAGAGTTGCTGTGGATAATCTTTTAGGGAAGTTACTAGTTGATGTGTATATGTTATATATTGAAAATTTGGCTAGAGGTTAGATACATGAGATATGTCTTTACAGAAGGTATGTTGATGATAACTTAGTTATTTGTCATAAATTTAATAACGCGAACAGTTTACTAAATAAACTGAACACTCCAAAATCACATAACTTTATCGTATGAAGGGGAGATGAACAACCAACTTCCTTTCTTAGCCATACTAATCAATCAGAGCAATGAAGGTTAAATCGAACGTTCCATCTATAAAAAAACCTACACAAACTGGGTATCTGCTAAACTTTCATTGTTATTGTCCGGTACAATATGAGGTTTAGTTATGAGTTTATTCAATAAAATCAAGTGTATGTGAACAAATGACACTACTGAATTAAGCAAAAATCTGTTAATAAAAACATTAATGTCTGACAGATACCCTAAAAGGTTTATAAATCGTTGGAAGGGCAATAGTAGTAGTGATATGCCGGGCACCTAATGAAGATTGGCTATCTTCGGGAACTGTGCTTCAGAACATTATTTCAATTATTATAACTGTGGACAGTGTTGACATTTCATTTCTATGACTGTTACGTTCCCCTTGCCCGGTTCTCTTGTTTTTTATATTTGCTCTTAGTATATTGTTTATTCACTATGAACTATGCTTACTTAATTGTGTACACGTTGCGACATTCACCGCCAATCTTCCCTTTGTTCTATACAAATGTTAGATTCTTGATTGGTTCACTATGTGGTCTGATTTAATGTGCATATAAAGGCATGACTAAAATATAATATGTTCTCAGTTCTCGCTCTCTCCGTCTTCCTGTTCTCAATTCTGGTTGTCCTATTGTCGGCCTGAGGGGGGTGAGTGAGCTTAGGTCAATCACACATTCTCAACTAGGTAAGCATCTCATTGGTGTTCGCGTCCACCAACCAAATCATCTTCATCCCCATCCCTCTCTTTCATTTTCACGTCATAACAAATAGTATGATGAAACCTGTCATATTACCAGCTCCTAAGAGGCATGCCTATATTACCTTATCATTCAGAGATGATTCAAACAGCCTTATGTTGAAACGAAGACTAAAATCTATGACTAACAGAACATATTATTCAGCTAACGTAATTTCAACTGAAAATTCTAAAGCTATGATTATTAACAAATCCAAACAACATCTTAATGATTACGTCACATCCCACCTCATTTACCAATTTACACAAATACATAAGGAAGACTAATCGTGATTTGCGTACAAGGTTAGTTGAACACATGCCTAAATGGCTTTAGGACCAAATAATCCTTAACGACAGAATAGAAACACACAATAAATAACCATTATACTCTATTGCTAAACACCTAGTCGACACAGGCCATAAGGCTAACATCAAATCAGCCTTTATGGTATTGTACAAAAGTTGATTGGGGAGTATACTAAAGTTTATTGAAACCCTAGTTATACGAAAGTTTAAGTACCCACTCCCCCTTTGTGTATTCAGAAATAATTTATGCTTACGCTAAGCCTACCCTGGCAATATTAATTTCAAACTTACAGTAGGGTATGATCCATAATGTTTTTCATATGACCATTGTTTTCTTTTATTACTTCTGATTCTTAAGTTGACCTTTATTTTTCGTATATAAATGTCGTAATAAGTTTGTGTGATTAGATTGTTCGAAATGTATTGCCCAAATATATCACAGTTTTGGTAAACTTCGTCTTCTAATTACATTATCAAAATTTATTAAAGGGACTAATTGTTTTAAATCAGCATTATAATAATCACTAGAAAATAAATGCTTTTGAAGATGAAATTGTAAATCTCTTAACAGACACTAAGAGAAACCCACGACATATAGACAATAAGAGATTTCCTTTAAGTCCCCATATTAATTAAATTCTTTGGTCAGTAGTAAAAATACCAAATGCCATTGTCTGACAGAGTTACTGAATCTAAAGTAATTAATTATTATAAATATAAAACTTAAAAAACATTTACTAGCATGAACTATAAACATAAACGATTAACTAGGAGGTTAATGTGGCATGAGTTAAAAGTAAAGCCAGTTGTTTCGGTATATGTCGGTAAAACACCATGTAGACATTTTATTAACTAGAAAACCAAAAAACATTTTAAACGATATATGAGCATTCCCATCATAAATAGTCATCCAAAATATACTGAAACTCTAAAAAACGTGATACACAAAGCAGCAGTTTTATATATGGCGTTCATAGTTGTTGTAAAAAACCATTATGGATGGAAATATACAAATACCACTAAATATTTCTTATCTTTTTTAAGTAAATAAAAGGTGTATGTAAAGTTCTAGCGGCAAACAGAGAAACACATTTCACCTTATTTTAATTCATAACCATCATAAACTACAACATATAGTTACTTAAGAACGAGAAAAGAACAGCCTACTTGACATCATTTGTTACAGAGATTTGACGACCACCAGGACAAAGATCATGAATAATCACCTGACCTAGACAATCTTCAGCATAAGAATAAGTAAACTCCAAGTCAGAAACATCCCCATCATAATGCTGAAAAATTAATTCAGAAATATTAAATATAAAAAAACTGCTGCATTTTCATGTAGTAATTTGAATTAGTAGCGTTATTTGAAACTTTGAACATGTTAAGCGAAACAAAAGCCTTTATCGTAGTTAAATTAATAAATTAATACACACTATAATAAACTCGAGAAAATAATCATATACCAGACTAAATAACTTTAGGATTACAGAGTTGAAAACCTTAATTAAAAATAATTCGTCTTAATTATTAATACCCGGAAATGAACAGTTATTTTTGTTGATATAATTCCGTTATCAGATAGAGATTTATGCACTCAGTTTTGAGGCACAGTTTGTTGAGAGTTAGTGTTACTACCGGGTTAACCAAGCTTGAGTAAGTGGAACAGAGTTCAAGTGGTTACTGATTTTGAAATACCAGTACTTCGACAATTAAGCCATTACTGACACTAAATTAAGTAGTAAGTAATTTAACCCTGAAACATTAAAAAGCTATTCTTGCTCAACGACGGTCAAACTGCAGAAACAATAATTATGTCAGCAAGGATTAACTTGATAATTTGATATATATTGAGTATTAGTTTGGATTATTTGAAATAAAGAAAAATGCATATGTAAAATCCAAATATGTAGAAACTTCTAATTCCCGAAGTTTGGTGGCTTTAGTCGCTTCTCAGGAAATAAATAAATAGAATTAATATGAGTTTAACTAGCAGTACAGAGGAAGAAACCAATTATTAATTACAAAGTTAAAAAACGACATATTTTACTGAGCCATTATATTAAAGATGAGAAAAATTTGTGCGTATTTGTGTAAACAGATCTGTGAGAAATGTCGATTGAAGTCGTGGAACATCAGAAATTAGAAGTTTCTACGCACTGGGACTTTACAAATACATTACTTAACATACGCAAATAACGTTTCATGCAAACAGCGATATGTCTAAATTCAAATTAACATGATCAGCACTGTTAGAGAGCATAGCACGAGCACATAATCCAGTATGTTTGCGCTAAAATTGTAGGATTTCAAAACATTATCCAACTGGTAATTACCTTGTATAATTTAAACTATAAGATAAAAAAGTATTTTTATGTAGTTTATCACACACTTAAGCGAAAACGGAGAATATTCACTTGAATTAGATAAAGAAATGTATTTAAGAGTTCCACAGACTACTAACCTGAAACTGGACAGAATAAATGAATAAGAAAGGAAGCATTTACAGCTCCACTAAGTTAAAAATTTTAGTTGTCATAATCCTATTAAACAAGGACTAACCAAAATAACAAATATCACCAGTAAAACGTATTATGAAAGACGAACACAATTAAAATTCGATAACGTAAAAATACAGTCTGTCTGATTTACATTCATAGTTCTCACTGAACTGAATAATATTACAAAACTTTCATTACGGTTACAATAGTACGTACAAAAGTATAGATAAATATATTAAGTTAATTCAACTAACTTTGATATAACTTAAACTTTTATATAATTCTCTATCTAATGTGGCTAATTCGTCGAGAAAACTGTAACATCCTGCTTTTTCACGACCAAGCAATTGAGTTAAGAAGAAATTTGCAAACGGTACATCAACAACAATACACTAAAAAAAATACAACAATTGGAATGCTAATTAACTTATTGCAACATGTAATATTTAATTATTTTCCATTCAATTTTACAGCACGACACAAACTACTGGAAAGTATGGAGTAATGGCTATATAATAACAAGGGAAAAAATTGAAATATTAGAAAAACTTTTAGGTAGAGCATCAAATTGATGGTCATTTACAGGCAATTATTATTCTAATGACTTGAATGAGATTTAAACGTATAGATGAAGCTTACAATTATGGTAAATCATATGAATAATAATAAAACGTATCATGTATGTTGCAATTCTATTGAAATATAATGGAATTTACTTGAGAAACAATTTATTTACTAATTTCAACTACTTTTAAGTATCGTAACGCGATAGAAACAAGTTTAATTTTGTCTTACAGTCACATAAAATTTGAAGTATTCTTTGTTTATTTTAATTTACTTGGACAAGTGACAGTTGCATCCATATGATCTCATCAGCGTTCTGACAAAAACAGATTTTATGTTTGCTAATAGAATTTCTAAATTGCAGTATTATTTAAGAATTATTGAAGTAACTAATCCTTCAAATATCGAGTTGGAACTACAATTAAATGATTGTAATTTTTGACATAAGGTCGTTTATTAAAATTCCGGTTGATCGAATAAGATGACATCATTACTCACTAGATATTACATACGGGTAATCGTCTGAAATATGAATTTATGCACATCATCAGGATTCATTTAATTTTGGCCACTTTCTTAGAATTTAAACCAACATAGAAGCCAAAGTCGGTATGTAAATCTACTGTCTGCCAGTTAGAATTCCGAGTAAACTATTCTTAATATATGTAACAGGTTCGTAAGAAAAGTTTGATTTACCTAACAAAGATTATTTAGTCTTCTCTATCTAAGTAAAATTCACTTTACGAGTGCTGCTCGAATAACAAGGGGATTTAGATGATACATACTGGTGATTCTATACTGCGTTATTGAAATGAATCAAAAAATGATAACCATTCATAGTAAAGCTATCTGCTCACAAACAAATTTTCATATACTAATCCTGCAACAATTTATTTTAGTAAAGAAACTGGCATTCAAATATTCATTGGATGTAAAATATTCTTCAAGGTTATACGTGATCAAACCTCGATCCACAGGGTAACAACCATTAGAATTCATCTGTCTGAATTGAGATTGAGTGAACGGGTATCTTACTTAATTGGCATGGAGGACAAAGCTTAACAAAAAAGGAACTTGGAATTCAATGTTGAAATATCAGTTAATATGCAGATTCTGTACAGAAAAATCACTCACCTCATAGATAGCTTTAGCAAGCATTTTGCCCAAGAATTCGAAGAGTTGTAAGTGACTTTCTTGTAAATGTGACGTAGGCGATGGGTATAAACGTTGATCATTGGTCACACGAAATAAATTTAAACTAGGATCAAATACACGACGAAGAGTTTCTTCTAAAAACTCCTTAAACACACCGTCTAAATCAATACCAACTTCATCTAAGCCCTGTATTAAAATATGTAAACAGTAGATAAATGAGTAGTTTAATCTTAAGATTGGAATAAGTTTACAAATTTAACAAGACAAAAAATTATTTTAATACAAACTGGATAAATTTAATAAACCTTTCAAACGCTAGGAAATCCCCACTTTATTCAAATTAGAGATATATGAACGAAGAATATTATCTTTGATATATCTTTATCAGCATTTACATTTATAGATTCAAAGTAATCACTAATCAAAGTGAAATGATTTGTGCGTTTCCTTTATTTATGCCAGTAATAGATAAAGTCAATATTCATCCTAATAATAAGATTACCTGGTGCATATAATGTGCAAATTAGACCCCTTGCCTTCCTACGTATCATCGTAGCATTTTCCATTGTTATTATTACACATATATCATTGCATTATCATGCTATTATTACCAATACTATTATTCATGTCGAAAGCATATGAGAAACTTTCTGAACTCATTATGTTTTACTACTTCTCATTATGCACTGTTTTGCACCACTTTATACGTTATGTAGTCACCCTATGAAGATTTGTCTCGATTCGCATTCAAATTATTTATTTAACTTACAATAACTTTGATGATTACCCTTACAATTTCAGCTGATACAAACTTATTGAAGCTAACATAACAAACTAGTCATTTCAGGAATGCAGGACCTGGAGAAAATTTATGGAACGAATATTCTTCGTCCATACGTTTGTTTTAAATTCAGCTTTCATCAAGATGAATCCAAGATGTGTCCGATAATTGTGCACCTGACAACTAAATGAAGTCAAAAGGTTATGTAATCCAGCAGTCGTTTTATTTGTTTTTAACACACCTTACTATATGTTAGTGTTCACATCAAGAAATGTACGTTAAAAAAGAGTGGATGCAATCTCCACCCACACAAACATCAACGTAGCCTAGCAATAAAAGGATACGCCAAGCTACCACTCACATCAATGAACCCAAACAATCACGAATAGGAATTTGATTGAGATGTCAAAATAGAATACAGCAGGAATATTTCGAAAGTAGTGTATTCAAATTCATACATAATAGATAGGTATATAGACACTTTATCAATCTTCCTGGAAAAAACCCACAAGACAAAACAGTTAACATAGATGCAAACACAAATGAAGTTGGTAAAATATCTGAATATTAGTCCATGAAGTAATTCACTGTTGGCCTGGGATGCGATGGAAGATGTTAACTACTTATTTGGGATACACAAGACTATCGAAAACAAAAGTTGGGGACTTTGGGTGATAAGCCTCAGAATTGGTCACACTGGCGCCGATGCACTTTTATTGTCCTTTAAGTTCCGAGAATAAAATTATCTTATACCTGTCTTTCCACGTATTAATTCTTTCTTTTCGTATCACAATCTCTACGCTAGTTGTTTTCGTAACTATCACTAATGTTACTACTATTTACATTACTTTCGTGCTAATGAAGTGTGGCAACGCGGATTGATGCACATATTTGTTAGATCTTATGCTGTACATAAATAGCTGACTTTAGTTTGACCAGTTCGTAAAAAAGCGTTGCATATGAACGCATATTATCACCAGAACGGATCGTCAGAGCGTATATACTGTGGAACAGCATACTTTTTAATTACGAAGCACAACATGTACACAGAACTAATCAACAAAAGAAATTCACGAGTATACAAAAAACGACTTAACTCTAGAGTCAAACATACCATTTCATTTACAAACTGCACACGTATTTTCATACGTAACTGTGGTGACGTTAGATTTGCTAGTTGTTGATAACCGTCCTGGAAAGCGGAAAAGAAAAGGAATGGTAAACCATTTAAAATCTACTCGTTTCACAATAATTCATATGAATTATTAGATAATAATAGTAGAAATATTAACAATCACGCAACAATAACTTACTTCAACAATACGATTTCTATGAACCGTAATTACTGCACCAACTGGACCATCATCTGTAAGCCAATTTGTTCGGGTATGTATCCCCAGTGATGCCTTATCTTCACGCACAAAATCTCGAAAAAGAATAACACGCTTAAATAAAATTCATTAATGAATGTGTAGACATTAATACTCACTTCTTTGTGTGGAATTATATGCGGAATATGCTTGAGTAAAAATGATGCATGCGGTTTTGGTTTACGTAAATCTGCTAGAAAAGCTGAAACTTTAAGATTCCTGATCTCGGTGAAAAATCGACCCCAAAAGAAATGTCCAGAACGAAGGAAGTAAATTACAAAAACAAAAGTAATGCTGTATAAATATGATGAAATATATCCTAGCAGAAAATTTACCAAGAATATGATGAACATAAAGGAAAATTAGGACACAAAACCCGATATCTCCATCCCTTTACAAAATATCTCTTTTAACTTAAAGAAAAAACCCATACAACTCATTGGTTACTTAAACTTTAAGGTACAAATTACACATAAAACGTCTTTGAAGAGGATGTGATATTAATGTGTGCGAAAGTCTCAATATTCACTACAGTAAAAGTAAATTAGTCAGACAAAAGTGTTAGTTAAGGCTACATTGTTATAACTAGATGAGAAAAGCATTATCGCCTATAAACTTAACCTATATTTGCTATTCATATATCGTCAGTTGAAGTGGGGAAAAAATCACTAACATTTTTCAGTCTTCACAACAGTTTAAGGATTGGGTCAGAAGTTACAAGCGGAAAAGCATAGTATAATTCGGTTGAAGATCACTGTATTCCGTTGCGTTAATATTCAATTTGCGCGGCTAGTACATGGTCACAATATTACTATAACTGCTTACGAGGGGAACTCCATGTTTCATTCACTACAGCAAAATTAAAGTGTTAAAGAAAGGAGCAATCTTTATAGGAACGTGACAAACGATGTAACTTCGTCATTACAATTTGCCCAACCACAGAGACCAAAAATAATTTATTGAATGATATGTAAAAAACTGGCCCCACAAATCTATCCAGATAAAAATTGCCAAAATATAATAAGAACTTTGTACGTTATATACAACTAATCTAACATATATCGAAGAATCTCTTCAGGACAAACATTTGCTAATAAAGGCACATAAACGAATAGATCCAAGATAAAAACTTTAATCAGAAAGTCATCATGAGGTCGACTAAAGACTAAATTGAATAATAATACGGAAAGAAAACTAAGTGGTATTGTAGCTCAGTTTACCATGTAACTAGAAGTTTTAAGCTTGAAATTGAACTTTTTCAGACAATTAGCCCGTGACTCATGAAAGATGAATAAGCAGAGTGCATAAGTAACTTAACAGTTGGTTTCTGAAAGTAATGACCTAACAAAACAGGTAAATTTTAAGTGAAGCATGTTTCACTGGATTTCGAGACATTCAGGATTTATGTTAGTGTGTAGAGATTGTAGTAGTCGCTTGAAGAATTTATGATGATTACTTTGAACAGCTCAAAATTATGTACAGCAACAAGGTAGCTTATATTTAGGCTCAAGTAATTTGCTGATGAGCAATTCACCAATAAATATACATGAACATATAAATATAATACTCTGGTAAACAAAGCATTATACAATAGATAAAATGTGATATACATACTTTTTTAGGAAAAAGATAAGATTTTATATAAATAACTTACGATATTAACCAAAAGTCCGGTGGTGTGAACAAATGTCTACTGTCTCGTTCATAGATTACAGATAATAAACGTAAACAAACCGTGAATAAGTTAGGCATAGTAGTAGATGAATTGGTCGATTGAACTGCAGACTTATTACCACTGTTACTAATCATTGTAACAGATTCATTGGTCCTATTCAATTTATTATCATCTTTACAAGATGGACTCCATAATTTAAGTTGATTAGCTTTTACAAAGAAATAAATAAAAACAAATGTTGTACGACTAAGTAGAGTATTAGATGAATAGAAAAGATTGAAATGATGAAAGTTTCGAAGTAGTAATGATGGACTGCAATACTTAAGTTGGAACTCCAAGAGAGCAAATGGTTACAAAAGCAGTTGCGCGTTTACGAAGTCAAGTGTAAGATCATATATTGATCCTATTCAAGTTTTATCAATAGATTTTCATTATATTCAACATATGTTATGCTCGTCCGATTTAAGAATTATCACTTTAATTCACACAAAAAAGATGGCTACAGTGAAATGTACAACTTAAAGTTTTCTAAAATATGCTTTACCTACTTAATGCAATTTCATTTTGGCCTGTCATCCAGTTGTTCAGTGTTCGTTGACTGCTGTCACTTACTATGATAATGAACTTGTTAATATCGAAATTTTAACATATCAGCTGTAAATTCTAGTACGTTTAAATAACCCTGATACTTAGAGAATATCTTTAATTAAATAGTTTAATAATGTCATTTAACATATACCTCAATAATAGAATACACAAGTGAAATTTAACCAGACTGGCTTGATAAAACAATGAGGTATATGAATGAAGGATAACAAGTACTTACGATCAGGCACCATAATAACTGACTCATAAATTAGATGATTAAAAAATGAACCCATTGAGCACAATTCGTCGACTGTAAAAGATTTTTTCAATTCAAACAGTTCAGCATCGTCTAGTATGCTTGAAAGTGTAAAATGAATGGCATAAATAAATTTATTTTTCTCAAAAGAAAACCTTTTACGAAATACATATTTCACAGAGGATCAGATGGTTGAGTGTGAGAAGGGAATACTAACCTAAAACATATCACTATAAATATATATGATGTATAAGTGACACATCATTATTGATTAGAGACTGTCCAAAACTAACCAAATAGTCAAATCATTTATAATACTATTTTGTATTCAATATTATATATATAAGCTTAATAAGTAAGATGGGCTACTAGTGAAAGTGGATGACATCTAAAGTCTGAGTTTCAGATTTCCATAGCGTTTCATCTATTTCAATTTCAAAATCCATGTAATAATCACTAATCTGTGCAGACATACTCACAATATGCAGGCGAAAACTGAATACATGAAATTACTGCGTCCAATTACAAATCAAACTAACAGAAGCTAGTAAGCAGTTGATAAAGAACTAGACAACTTACCTTAATAAATTGCTTGTAGCTGAAGCAAATATTTGCATTAAATGTGATTCATGTGGTTCTAAATAGTGTACAGATTGTGAATTCATAATTACATTAGCCCAATCACGTACAGATCCACAGCAAGAAATTAAACGCCACATGCGCGGTAGTAGATCTCCTAATGATAAACCTATTGTAGTATTTTATTCGAATAAAACCCAATAATCACATATACAAGGACAAAACAAACGTCAACAACTGATTAGAATATAGTAAAATAAATAAGGGGTAGAAAATGCTAACAAATGGAAACCATCTAGTCTCTTGCTAATTATTCTGAAAATTGGTAAAAGAATAACTATACACAGTGGCAAAATATTCCAACAATTGACTTCGTAGATTTTTAAAGGATGCATAAGAAAAGTAATACTAAACTGGATGAATAATTTGTAAGCCATTCTCAAGTAGTATAGTCTTAGTTAACACTATTCATTATTGGTTAGTTTTTTCAAAAAATGACTGTAGGTGTGTACAGTTTTTGTTATAGGTGTCACACAGGTTCACAGTAAGAGACATTATCACTGAGCTATCGTGAAGCGAGTGACCTTGTAGGAATGAGATGTTTTCACTGACTAATGATTGAGTAGCGACTAACGTCAAATTTGTCTAACCCTTTAGTGCTAATCAAATTACACTGAACAAGTTGACAAATATTCACACCAAATTTATGTGATATATTGATCAGCTGAAATTGGACGGCTTGAATCAAATGATCTAGACGACTTTACTTTCCATCCTAAATAAAGTTTGAGCAAAATGAGGTTTCCCTGATAAGTGTTCGCGAAAACCAATCTATATCAAAGCCTTAACACCAGAAGAGAGGATGCTTAGTCAAGATAATTTCTTCTTGCTAGGAAAAAAATCATTTGCTTAAATAAATGATAAACATAAATAACTCATAAACTAGGTATGAATTCATGTACTTGATCTTCAGTCACATACCAAGTGTAACAGCTAATGATACCATACAGCTGCTAAAACAAAAAGGCTGGATTTGAATCAGAGACTTAGTGGTTTAAAGTCGAACATCTGGACCATAGAGTCACCGCTGTAAATGGATATGAAGAATATAAAAAGAGACCAAAATTAATCCAATGGATTATTACTAGGCTTAAATTCTGACAGTTAAATCATACCCTAACCCCATTTATTGATTAACACTCTGACTACCACTCCATTCCAAGCGAGAAAAAAATTGAATTAACCATTTCACTTTTAAAAACGACATACTCCACTACATGACAACTATAATACAATTTTTATTCATGTAAGCAAAATTTATTCAACTTGCCTGCCAGAATAGCGCTTCTAATTTCTTTTAAACTTCCAGAAGTACAGCAATAAAGCATACAGACTGCTTTTAATGATTTCGGTAAATCACTGGGTCCGGGGCTATCCGGACGTCTGGTAGAAAGATTTGGAATATAATTATTTGTTCGTTCTTTTTTATTTCGGCACATGGCACTATGAGCTGAAGAATTAGTTATTTGACGTAGAAAACTAGAAAGACCATGACGTACACGATAGCCATAACCGTCAACATCTGAACCACTCGACTTACTATGCCTGCGTGAAATAGGTGGTAATAGGCCTAAAACAGCAAGTTTTTCTGCATTAGATGGTACACCAGGTCCATGCTGATTTATTGTAGATGTTGTCTTAGTAGGATTAACATGACTTGTACTAGACGAACCAGCATCTGATGCATTTACCTCGGGCAAATTTAGTTCAGCTTGTGCATACAGATCAGCAAATAACAAACGAACCATACGACCGTTCCAGAGTAATCTTAACTGACTTGTTACAAATGACATGGCCGATTGCAAACTGAAACATACATAGTAAACAGAACAGTTAGCTTATAAGGAAAATTTATGATAGTTAACTGTCGAGTTTTTCAAATGATATGATACACTAAGTTGGGATTGAAATCTACCTAACATCGTGAAAAATTCTAAGTGAACCTGACTCATAGGTACAAGGTTCTACACAAAATGGTCTATAAGCGACCAGTTTTGGCCTGGATAGCTCTCTAGTCACGTTTTAGACTATGGAGCTGGGTGATAAGGATTTGACGCTCGCTCGCTAGAAAGAAACCTAGGTTCAGACATTTTCTGTCACGTACTTCACAACACCTACAAGTAAAATTTTCATAGTTTCTATTATCAAGCTTCACATGCTAAAGATAGCTAGTCATTTTTAAAGAATGAATGTGTTGCTCACCTTCGAAATACTATTATTTGAAATTAGAATGATTAGAGGCTTTTTAATTAACCTCGAGACGAGAGAATACTTTAATCAAATGTGGATTTTGATGACAATCTAATGAAAAATAACCAATTTTTGGCTAGGATTTACTGTTTTTTGTGGATGAGAAAAGTCAGAAGCTATAGATTTCGAGAAACGAGAACATTCTAGATTCGCAGGATCCATTACATGCCTAAGTGATTTAGTTTGTATATATCATTACCAGGGATAAACTTGACAATTTCAAATAAAGCGGGCATTGAATAAGTCATTTATGAAAATGAGAGATATATTTGTAATATTCTAATGAGCAGAAATTAAAATTTCTGACGTTTCGCGGGAATAAACAAAGTCCCTGAAGAAGCGGCTTGCACTAAGCCGCGAGACGTCTGCTCATTAGAATATTATAAATAAGTCTCACTCATATTTAGTAATTTAGGTTATTTTACATTCAACCAAAAGACTCAAAATCACGACTCTGTTTCCCCTCCAACAAATGAGTTTAGAGCAACTAGGTATCATACGCCAGTTGCAATCAACATAGCTGATAATCTAGCATACGACTAGGCACTTGTGAGTAATAGTAATAATAATCATGTGACTGTACAAACTGAATTGGGCGGTATGGAGGTTTAACCTGTAACCCTAAATTGACTGCATTCAGAAAAAAAGCCACTGTTTCGATACAAATGGTTATTGAGCAATAAAACGTCATTTACACTTAACTTTGAGTGAATATACATGCTTATATTTGAAATCAGGTATTTTCGTATCTAATAAGACTGATATACAATCAGCAAATTTCAGATGACAATCAGAAAATATGGTCAAATGAAGTCAAAATTTGATATAATTACTAAACATTGTTATATCATAGTTTTAATAAGAATAATGACTTTCATTCAACAGCTGCTTTGGATCCTTTTGTAGTTGACTGTTAATTTTTTCTAACATCGACTCTAGAAATGGAGGAAACTACATAGTGATGAAACTCGGCAGTTTGTTACAACCGTTTACAAGATTCAATCAGTAGGTTATAAACAACGTACAGCCTGGTATACGATCATCGATTCAAGTTACCACACCATATCAGCATAACAAGATGAATGCTATCTACAAGAACTTACGAGTTATCTAATGACTGGGAGAACCAACCCAAAATTGGGTGCCAACTGCAATGATTCGACTTTTTATTACCAACATAAGTACCCAAATAATGCATAAATTTGGATAAGACAACCTACATAAGAAAAGTAGAGTGAAGCATGTATTCATCGTTCATAAACATTTGAACTGAAAATATGATATGATACAAATGTGCAGGATATGTTTAAACCTACAGATAACCTTTCAAGCAATTTCCACAAAACTGTCGATTCAGAGTCTGGGCTTAACTACAGTCAAAACAGGAAGAACCTGGCATAAACTTATATATCTCTAAAACGTAAATTAGCACAATTAGTACAATGACATAATCAATATAGTCAGTCAAAAATGGAATAGAAGAAACATACCAAACAGTGAAGGGAAATGCGTCAAATGAGCAATCATGATTATTAGTCATGTTTATAAAAATAATACGGTTCTGTGAATGGTTATCAAGCAAAAATAGTCTACACAATCAGACTGAATCCAAGTGGTGGGCGTTTAAGTGGATGTCACGGGTCGGAGTATGAACATTAACGTAATGTAATCACAACGGGTAGTTCTATTTTTAAGTACACAATCGTCATATTGGATAGGATGACTGAAATATGTTGAGTGATCTTGAATAGTGATAAAAACTGTCGCTGAACCACATAACATTTATAGCAATATGAACACTAATACTTCTCAATGTACTGGAATGGTATATTTCACGGTTGAGTCTGATGCGATGGAATCGAGAATATTCATACAACCAAATCAACTGCTTCATCAAAGTCATTATTATAATTTGCTGAAAGAATAAGTCTTCACAAACGCCTTCAATATGATTTACTAATAATGCACTCAATAAAACATAGTGCCACGAAATGATATCATCCAGTCCTAATCTAAAAAATATAAACAAATTAGCATTACCTGTTTGATATGTGAAACCTTAAAAAACTAGGTTTTGCTGAACTCATTCTAATTGAATAGTTAAATAATATAACCAGAGCAAAAAATGCTAGTTGTAAACTGTACCACCGTATTACATATAAAACAGTGGCAGCTACAAACCAAAAACATTATATCGAATAAATATAGGCAGTAAGATCTTAGACAATCGGAAATTTATTACATTCGAATAAAAAATGTCTAACCTAAATTCGAAAATAAAAACAATGAATTTAGTCTTCTAAATCATTTTTGTAGCAATACAAATAAAAAATTATAATGGAGCATAGATTATTCGATCAGCAATTGGCTACGTAGAAAAATCGTATAGCAAACTTACACAAAATTCTGTACAATGAGAGGCCAAAATATCAGTTTCCAAAAGACTGAGCTGAACAAGATTTGCTTGAAAAATATACAATCACAAGAATAATTTACGAGTGAAAAAAGGATTTATTAAAAAATCAATAAACATCAATTTTTTATTGATATAACTGAAAATACTGAATGATACATCCCAAAGGAAAATTTAAAATTTGAACACAATTGGACAACAGTTTAAAGAGGAAATATTTCTGACATCCCATAATACCTATAATTCTGATTTCTTCCCGCAGAAAACCCACGAACTAGGCTGCTGACTTAGCTCAGACAGTCAGTTACAACGTAGGACTTGGTACAAGCGTACATCAGTTCAAGTTGCCATGCCACAATTAGTAGAAAGAGATTAAATTGTCGGATCAAATCCCAGAGTAGAGGAGGTAGTAACAGAGTTAATATTAGTGAAAAGGAATAGAGATCGGAGATAAAACTTAAGAAAATATGATTCAGTAAAGAGAAAACTATGATAAGTTCAGAGACTTAGAACTTGGAGAAACACAAAGAGTGGATGCACCTGCACCATTGCCGACGATTTTGAGCCATATCACCTAAAGTCTCTAACTATTTGTGACGATCATCACGTGGACCCCAACCAAGTAGTTTGTACCTATTAACATGGCTCAGCCCAATTGTTAATGACTTCCATAGACTGGTGAAATGTCTTGGTTTGGGTGCCCCTAGCTTTTTTCAAGCCTACTCCTACACCACATAGCATTGCTCGTCGTGGTAGGCGGTGGTTAGACATACGTAACACGTCCTAACCACCTCAGCGGATGAAGGTTTACTACTTCATCAATAGACTTATCGTATTTACCTAGTAGTCACAAGAGGACTTATTTCCTTTCCTATAGACTGGGACGAAACCAGTCAGATGGGATTACGTACAGTTCCCAGATTCTAGCCAAGATCCCGGTTAATCTCGTTGCTAAAACTGGACCACCATCCTTAAATATCTCAGGGCTTAGCCCATCAAGTCCCGCTGCTCTCCCTCGCTTTAGATTCACTATAGCCTCAACCTCACTAAGATTTAGGGGACCAATATTAATTTGCCATTCTTATGTTTAAAGTTGGTGCTTGCGACAAATAGACGGTTATCTGAACATAGTTGTAATAAACGATCTCAATTATCTGTTTGCTGCGCCTCGGCACCGTAGGATCCATCTGGGTGTCTTTCGGTTTCGCCGAATTTACCTACATTGGCATTAAAATCACCAGCCACTATCACTACATCAGTGCACCTAGCTTTACGAAGGAGGTCGAAAAGCTTTCTGTGAAATTCATCTTTTACTTCATCTGAGCTACAATCAGTGGGAGTTTAGGCAGGGACAACAAAGAGGCAACGGTGTGTCCCTATCTTTCCGAGTTCTTACCGTCCCTTTTAGATGGACAGTGTATAAACAACTGCCTATTAGAATCTAGTCAAGAAGAACCTGTTCGGCCTTTTAACTTAGTGCTACACCTACACCAGCAAGGCCTTGAGTGGAAGCGGTGGAGTCTCCGGAAACACGAAGAATGGACCGGTCCGGTTCTTTATTTTGACAAGGTGAAGTCAAGCGAATGACTGTACTTGGATCCTGTATACGCGTTCCAGAAACTCAGCAGTGGGAATCTAGAGTCATAGCTAAGGAGGTTTGTTATCCTATTTGGCATAAGGTTCGAGCGTTAAAAGCTCCGACACATAGTTTAGTATGAGGTTTTAGGAGACCAAGAATAACGTTTCGTGAACTTGAATCATTAGCAACAGAGGCGTCAAATGATGAAGTTATACTGGAAGGGTTAGTTGTAAGGATGAGAGAGTTATTAGGAGTTGATGGTGGGATTTGACCTCTAACAAGATGATCTCGTGTGCTGTTAAAGGTATGAGGGCGGTTGTCACTTCCTGGCTGCCCACATCATGAAAGGATATTACTTCTTGAAGTACATGAAAAGAAAATTGGGTTAGTATTGGTCACACTGACTTGGGAGCGCGATTGCAGAGCTCAAGAGACAACTACTTGAGGCCGATCACGCACGACCTTGTCATGGATGGTTTTTGAAGTGTTAGCCCCGTTCTTTAGGAGGCTTTACTACCGAAGACAGAAATCCGTGGAGTAAGGTGGGGTGTGACATTTTTAGAGTCGACCTTTTCTAACCCCTTCCTTCCTTTGTGAGAAGGCAGCATCGGTGCAGATGCTGGTTATCCGAGAGAAACACCTTACTGCTGTCACACCCCTCTGCAGTCGGCAGTACGACTTCGCCCTCAGCTCTTGGGTTGTTGCCTTTAGTCTTATCGCTCTCCAACAAACCTGCTTGGCAGAGTAGGACCTAAAGGAACATGCGTTCCAGCCAATATAGTCCGGTTGGGTCATCACGATAGGCAAGCCCAATCACCACGTAAGGTAGCAGTAACAGTCCGGCTGAGTTAGATAGTTGTGTACAACGTGGAACCCAGCACATATGGGCATAGGTCTAAACTGCCACAGAACGATGAAATTAAATTGACGAGAATAATACGACAGTACAGTCCAACAAGAAATAAAGCAAAGGTGTGTGTGAAAAAATAATAAAACTTAAGAGGACAGAGTGGATAAACTTGCGCCACGGTAATAGGTTCTGAGCCAGTTCACTAAATGTCTCAAACTACTGGTTACGAGTCACGCAGACCCTTACCAAATAGTCTGTATCTACTAGCATAGATCATATTAGCACTTGCTGACTCTATGGATTGATGCCATGTTTTGGTTGGGTCATTCTTATTTACTCCTACTCCAGCCAACATCGTGATAGAGGCAGGCTGTGGTTTGGAATATATATTACATGAAGGTTTGCAACCCCATCAACTGATTTGCCATACTTTTCTCGTGTTCTATTCTTAACATCAATATTGAGTCCGTTGAGTAGATCTAGTATCTAATTTATACTAAGGTTAGCAAATGCTATTCGTTTTGGATGTTTGTCGTCACAACTGTTAAAAAGATTTTATGAGAAATCGACTTAAGGACCAAGCCCCTACCACAAGATATGTAAAACAACTCAATTTATACATTGGAAAAGATATGCTACGCGGAGAAAAGCCAGTTTATGCGAAACACATAAAGGAAAATCTGAGGACTTTTAGTGTGTTTACTTTGCTTAGTGTAAAAGAAAACCCCAGGGATTAGCTTAAACCGAAATTCAAGTCAACTTACTACATACTACGTTGAGATAAAGTATTACACAAATACAGCAGTTTAATATTATAGATCACTAATTTGGATTGTAGATGGTAGGTAGAAACCAGAACACACGTTTCATCCTGTTTGAGACTCGTTAATTAATAATAGACCTTATCTATACGAAAAGTGAAGAAATTAACCACCTGTCCAGATCAAACCAAACGTGAATACAATATAGAAAATTACAAGTCCTTACCGATTAAACATAATACATACGACCCATCTAGCTTAGATAATACATTATCAAATTCTTCTGAACTACTGTATAATGCCAGAATAATTTTGGAGCATAATCTTTCGTTCACTATAATGTCATATGCCTATGATAAAAGCAAGATCAAAAACAGCTGGAATGACGATTCATTTTAGATAATCGAATGAACACTGAAATGTTTTAAAAACGAATGCAAACTGTTGATCACGTTTACAATCAAATATACTGGATTGTGATCGCACATTTAATGCAGGAAGAAAAAATATCGATGGACTTCAGAAGAGAGTACTAAAAAGCTACAGGCTTATGATACTAGAGTAATTGAGACAGATTTTGTGATCACATATGATTTATGCTTACACATCACCGTGTTACATATTTATAGACACAATATAACAATATATACATCGATATGGTTGCTGGATAGATCGTGCAGATAGACTTTTGTTACAAACTATTTTGGTATAAATAGTGAGGAAGGATAATGATAATGCTACATGGGAATTTTACTGGGTATTTTAAATACATTCCGGAGATTTTATGTTATATAAACAAAATTACTTGAAAGTCAGTGGTAAAATTATATATATATATATATATATATATGCACGAATGTAGAAATACTGGATAGAAAGGGACCCCTAACTTCACAAGGTGCTTCTCAATGCATATGGTGAACAATAGACCTATAATTATAGACTCAATACGAAAGACAAAACAAAATACCATTCCATACACAAAATGTATCAATTTAACTTGCCTAACTTCGTAATACAGAGAAAAGAGAAAACCAACAAAACTGGAAATGCGTTTAAATGAACTAAAGAATCTATGGGTTGACAAGAGATTCAGAAGATGGAGCTATTATTCAATCAATCGACAGAATTAATTATTCATTAATGGGATTACCACTGGGAAGATTCAATCTGTTTATCACCTTATAGAAAAATCATCAGTTTCACTAATGACTGAAAATCATCTAGGTGCTCTCTGAGTTAAGAAATAAATGTCGGTTATCAATATGCAAAGACTAAAGTGCTGATTTACGATTTCTCATTATGAGTAAAGCCACATGCTTAAAAATTAGGACTATTTTTGATGTGCTATAAAATCTGTTTAATTTTTGTTGAAAACAACAGTTTAACATATGAGAGTTGTCAGCCAAAGAATGTTACTAACTAAATAAAGACGGTTTATAGGAACTATAAAGCTTCAATTTTTGGAGGCTCATTTCACTACAAATCAATACAAGTTTGACTGGTTTTATATAAATGCTGGAATTTGTTGCATGACATAGACAAATTCTTTACACAATCGAAATCTGAAAAAGCTTTACACAAATTGATTATTCACTTAAGAAATCCTAGAATTAGAAACTGAGATCACATTGACAAATAAAATTTTAGATGGACATCCCAATGAGAAAACACATGAATGACACAAGCTTCACAATGATGGAAAATCTCGTTCTAGGACTTAGAATCAAAATATACACTGCCCGTTACAATTCCGTAGTAATAATATCTCAAATTGTTCTCAAACACGGAATATATTGAAGAACGGATACAACAAATAGCTGAGTATATATCATAAAACTAGTAGAAAATCATTACTCAATTAAAAGTTTAACACTAACTTCATTCATCATGGAATTTATATGTAGTATAAATCCAGGTATAGTTAAGATGTTTACTGTAAATGAAATAACGAGCCTCTGAGGAAAATTTCCATATATCAAGGGTCTGAAATATAATACAATAGTATATCATACAGAAAAGAGAATCATACAGGATAATCAACACAAATCATAAAATAATGTCTCAGAGTAAAATTATGAATCAATATGCTTGCCGTGCGTTAAGACAATTATTTTTCCATGGGATCCTCATTCGGACAGTTGTTTTACCGACTATAAGGGCAGCAGATGACATTTATTAAATCAACAAGCAATGATCAATAAAATAGCATTTACCAACAAAGAAAGTGGTAAAGTTATCTTTTAAACTTGTTATAGATCATAGGCTGCTAACACTGGTGCAAGCACATGTACATAGATGCGAAAGTGGTCCCATAAGGTTACAATCGAAAGCATCAGAATTAGTCAATACTTTTGAAAAGACGATTTAACAGAGAGTGACCAGTGTTGGACTTTCCGATCGGAACCGGACCAATAATCAAATGCAGTAATAAATCATATATGACTTTTATCTAAGTGTTAAGTCGTCAAGATCAGAACCGCTCACAGTTACAATCAGCTGAAAATTTAAACGAACTGGAAGAACCTGTGCTAATTTCTCATGACAAATGAATTCGAAATACCTCTACCTTATAATAGGATCCAAGAATAAATAGGGATAGAATCAAGCAGAACTCAGAACAAGAGTAAATGAAATATATTTCTGTTTATGCAGCACTAACCTCATAGCAATAGTGAATACTCCAGTTAATGAGACTTTTGTTAGTGCAGGAGTGTGTCTAGCCAAACCCTTTTGCAAAATAGCCTGGAAATTGATCTATTAGTTAATAAGGGGAGTTACATTTAAATGCTCAAACAAACGCTTCTGTACAAGATGCTGGAGAAATGTTGACGCCAATCGGCTCATCGCGGGCTTTAGTTTCTCATCTATAAATTAGAAATTTTAGAAAATTAGTACTGATGTGAAACGGTTACAGCCCAGCTACCAATCAAATTTAATCATGAAGTTTAGCACTTATTAATCTAGTATTCAAAATAGAATTAAAATGAGATTAAAACTGGTTTGTGCCGCCTGGAGGTTGAGAGTTAAGTAATTAAGGTGTTCACGACTCAACAATCGGACCATACTTTTAGATTTCAAATTAAGTGACGGTTTTTTCCAACTAAGTTGCAGAAAAACTTATAAATGAAAATCAAATGAATGAAACTACACTAGGTTACTCATTTTTCATTAAATATTCAGTAATAAGGTCGTCTTACTGGACTGTCATTTATCAGACTTTCCTGAAATGAGGTCCATCGAAACGTGCACGAATACAAGCATTTCAACTAACATTTGCTAAAAAAAAGATCAACTAACTGCAGACATGCATATTTATGGAACATGAACCGTAGGGTAAAATCTGATTTAATTGCAACGACAAATTGTTATTGCATAGGTGAATTACTTAATACATAATACAGTGACCAAACAAAAGCTTTCACACTAAGGGCTACCCTTCTTCTATCCTACTTCAACCCTAGCCAACATCGCTCGACGAGATAGGCGGTGGTCGGGCATACACAATACATGTCTCAACTATCTCGGTCGATGAAGGTTAATGACCTCTTCGACTGATTTACTATATGACATACGAGAGATACTACGAAGATTCCTATGGTCAAATACCTGAATACGACGCATATCTTGGGTTTTCATGGCCCACGTTTCGCAGCCATATGTTAAAACGGCGTGGATTGCTGCGCAGTACACCCGGCCTCTCGTTGAAACATGAATATCTCGCCTGCGCCATAAGTGGCGTAAATTGGCGAATGCCAATCAGGCTTTCTGAATCCGCGCTGAGATTTCGTCAAACACCGACCCACCAGGAGTGATGAAACTTCCGAAATAAGTGAAGCGGTCAACGCATTCATTCACTTCACTTGTTACAACTAATCTAGGGGAAGAAGCAGGCCTGAAGTCCTGAAGTAACATTTTGTATTTGAAAGGGTAAACCTGGCCATTAAGGATAGAGGATATTCGTAGGCTCCCAGTATTCGATCACAGATATCTTCGAAGCACTACACGTGTTTCCTGACTTAAAAGTGAGTGGGATTTCTAAGGTTACATCTATAACGAGATTAAATAAAGGGGATAAGGGGCAACCCTGACGAACCTTTATATGATACATTGTTATCAGTTATATACTCACTGTAGTCAACACATTACTTTGTCTCGATAATGAAATCAGCTCCTTATGTTTCTATCATAGAACGGAATTAGAAATTTTAATAATTCGTCTGACAATACATCAAGTTACTAGACCTGCAGAGGACTGAGTGTAAGGTCACTCAAACTCATCTGAATATTTAACTGTTCCTATTTAAGACTCCTAGGGAAATTTAGCAATACTTACGCGATACGATCTACTTTACAAAACCACCAAATATCGAATTGTTATCACTCATCAGTAACCCAAACATAGCTGCTACCTTACGTGGTGATTGGGCTTGCCTATCGTGATGACCCAACCGGACTATATTGGCTGGAACGCATGTTCCTTTAGGTCCTACTCTGCCAAGCAGGTTTGTTGGAGAGCGATAAGACTAAAGGCAACAACCTAAGAGCTGAGGGCGAAGTCGTACTGCCGACTGCAGAGGGGTGTGACAGCAGTAAGGTGTTTCTCTCGGATAACCAGCATCTGCACCGATGCTGCCTTCTCACAAAGGAAGGAAGGGGTTAGAAAAGGTCGACTCTAAAAATGTCACACCCCACCTTACTCCACGGATTTCTGTCTTCGGTAGTAAAGCCTCCTAAAGAACGGGGCTAACACTTCAAAAACCATCCATGACAAGGTCGTGCGTGATCGGCCTCAAGTAGTTGTCTCTTGAGCTCTGCAATCGCGCTCCCAGGTCAGTGTGACCAATACTAACCCAATTTTCTTTTCATGTACTTCAAGAAGTAATATCCTTTCATGATGTGGGCAGCCAGGAAGTGACAACCGCCCTCATACCTTTAACAGCACACGAGATCATCTTGTTAGAGGTCAAATCCCACCATCAACTCCTAATAACTCTCTCATCCTTACAACTAACCCTTCCAGTATAACTTCATCATTTGACGCCTCTGTTGCTAATGATTCAAGTTCACGAAACGTTATTCTTGGTCTCCTAAAACCTCATACTAAACTATGTGTCGGAGCTTTTAACGCTCGAACCTTATGCCAAATAGGATAACAAACCTCCTTAGCTATGACTCTAGATTCCCACTGCTGAGTTTCTGGAACGCGTATACAGGATCCAAGTACAGTCATTCGCTTGACTTCACCTTGTCAAAATAAAGAACCGGACCGGTCCATTCTTCGTGTTTCCGGAGACTCCACCGCTTCCACTCAAGGCCTTGCTGGTGTAGGTGTAGCACTAAGTTAAAAGGCCGAACAGGTTCTTCTTGACTAGATTCTAATAGGCAGTTGTTTATACACTGTCCATCTAAAAGGGACGGTAAGAACTCGGAAAGATAGGGACACACCGTTGCCTCTTTGTTGTCCCTGCCTAAACTCCCACTGATTGTAGCTCAGATGAAGTAAAAGATGAATTTCACAGAAAGCTTTTCGACCTCCTTCGTAAAGCTAGGTGCACTGATGTAGTGATAGTGGCTGGTGATTTTAATGCCAATGTAGGTAAATTCGGCGAAACCGAAAGACACCCAGATGGATCCTACGGTGCCGAGGCGCAGCAAACAGATAATTGAGATCGTTTATTACAACTATGTTCAGATAACCGTCTATTTGTCGCAAGCACCAACTTTAAACATAAGAATGGCAAATTAATATTGGTCCCCTAAATCTTAGTGAGGTTGAGGCTATAGTGAATCTAAAGCGAGGGAGAGCAGCGGGACTTGATGGGCTAAGCCCTGAGATATTTAAGGATGGTGGTCCAGTTTTAGCAACGAGATTAACCGGGATCTTGGCTAGAATCTGGGAACTGTACGTAATCCCATCTGACTGGTTTCGTCCCAGTCTATAGGAAAGGAAATAAGTCCTCTTGTGACTACTAGGTAAATACGATAAGTCTATTGATGAAGTAGTAAACCTTCATCCGCTGAGGTGGTTAGGACGTGTTACGTATGTCTAACCACCGCCTACCACGACGAGCAATGCTATGTGGTGTAGGAGTAGGCTTGAAAAAAGCTAGGGGCACCCAAACCAAGACATTTCACCAGTCTATGGAAGTCATTAACAATTGGGCTGAGCCATGTTAATAGGTACAAACTACTTGGTTGGGGTCCACGTGATGATCGTCACAAATAGTTAGAGACTAGGTGATATGGCTCAAAATCGTCGGCAATGGTGCAGGTGCATCCACTCTTTGTGTTTCTCCAAGTTCTAAGTCTCTGAACTTATCATAGTTTTCTCTTTACTGAATCATATTTTCTTAAGTTTTATCTCCGATCTCTATTCCTTTTCACTAATATTAACTCTGTTACTACCTCCTCTACTCTGGGATTTGATCCGACAATTTAATCTCTTTCTACTAATTGTGGCATGGCAACTTGAACTGATGTACGCTTGTACCAAGTCCTACGTTGTAAGTGATTAAGTGGTAAGTTACCGTTGGTATTATAATCTGATAAACAAAGCTTACAAGTGTACTAGTTCACAAATAACTCTCCCTTTTGTTTAGCAATAACCGCTTGTCCGTAACATGCTTAATAAGAAACTAAGCTTTAAAGTGAGTACGAAAAATAATAATATGTTTAAGGTAATAACATTGTGCATCTAATTTGAACACAGATATACAAAAACGGACAAAAGAAACTTAGTGTTAATAAACTCACCATGAATTAAAGGCCACTGGCAGCAATTCGAGTGAACCAAAAGGAACGATAGATATATGTTCAAAACCTTCGAATCACTTGGGATTGATGGCTAAAAATGTTTATAACCGATGATAACTTACGTCTAGAGAACCCATATTCTGAACGACTGTAGTAAACAACCATTTCGTTATAACTATCCATTCAACCAATGTAGGTTTTCTTAATGCGAGTGATATATAGGAAACCTAAGTATTATATGTGCTTCGAAATAAAATACTTTTGAATCATTGGTTTCCACAGAATTAACTATATAACGAATAAGGACTTGGAGACGCTGAGCAAGCACACCGTGCTGAGCATTGGTAAAAGTGACTTACCTCGTAATCTGATGTCGGACTATATTGGAATTTAAGACACTTCACATACCTCAAAAGTTCAGTGGCTTAAAATGGGGATGACGGAGAAGTAATGTTTAACAAACCCGTGACAAACTGAGTCGGCTTGCACTCATTTCCTTCACAAATTTTGGCATCGAATTCCGAACTAAAGACAATGAGGCTGAACTGGAGCGAACAAACCGAAATCTCTGAATAATCTTTTTCCTTACAATGAAACTTCGCCAATTTTTCTAAAATATCATATGACGTCGATCAAACTAACTTGTATGACAACAGCAGATACAGATCTAGCCTTTGCATCGCGGCGTTCATTTCTTTGCTTCCGACTTTCTTCAATGAAACCAGCTATCTCTGTCTTAACCTCCTTAAACATAGGTCAGTCGAAACGTCCTCCACAACCATTTGGCGCCGCTGCGCATTATCTGCAAATGATGTACCACGCATAAAATTTCTAGTGTCTTTGTGATTTATTAGTATTAATCAGTGATTTATTTTCGCTAGTATATATATGTCAATGTCCAGTCTTAGACATTTTTAGCTTTCAGTAACATTAGGGCATATGACAACATCAGCCCAAGAGATTTCAGTAAGGATCATGTTTCCATACATACTTATTGAGTCAAACTTCAGATATTGATAGACGGAAGTGTCAAACTATTCATTCCTTAAGTCCTAGTCTAGGTTATACAAGAGCACTCTTTCCTATGGAGTGGTGCATAAAATGTGTCCCTTCCAAACCAACCAATCAATCGATGATTTCCTCCATGTGTATCCTATCTACCTCCAGCGTCTTTTTTCTGATGTCTTCCTAGGATAAATATTGGTTGGTTTGTTCTCTGTCACAAAAATTTGTTGTTGGTGGCACCTGGTCAACGGATCCAAAGTATTATAAGCAGACAGCTGTTTATAAACACTTGTATCTTTTAAAGGATGCGTTCCGTGGTTCTCTGAGGAAGTTTTAGCTCCATGCAATACAACTGTCCTCACATTTGTATTGGATATCCTGACTTCAATGTTGGCTAGCAGTTGGCTTGAGTTTCAGATGTTATTCAGTTTTAGAAATTCCTCCCGTGCCTTACCAATTCACTCCTTCATATTTGTTGGCTGCAGTGGCTGCTACTACACTGACCGTCTTCACTTGCATTTGTTGTTGTGTGTGGGATCGAAAAACTATGTCATCTGCAAAGTTCAAATCGTCTAGTTGCATCCATGTTGTCCACTGTATTCCATGCTTCCCTTGAGGTGTTGCAGTTTTCAAGATGCAGTCAATCACCAGAAGAAAATGTAAGGGTGAGATTACGTAGTCAGATAAGCAGGAAACGATCGTGATTAAAGCATGAACAAAACATACTCATAAGGCTGGGTTGTGAATAGTTCATCCTTAGCCAATCCGGGCCAACGAATAATCGGGAAGTTTCTAGAATATTCTATACCGATGTTTATACAGACTCTAGTGTAACTGTTAGCTTTGCATTTGGTTGCCATTTTCTCAATACATTTTGCTACCTGCTCTACTCTTATTCCGATTTGGGACCAAGTCGCTGTCGTTGTCGAACCGGAGAATACTAAATGGGATTAGTACATTGCGGAATTATTTTAATATTTTATCTTAGTGCCTTCGCTAGAATTTTGTCTGGTTCTGTTAATCTGCCAACCCCAATTTGACACCTGGATGGCCATGTTGATTTCTTAGATTGTTGGTGGGTCGGTGTTTATAGGGAGATCCGTGGCTGCTGCTTCAACGACTGGTAGGTTCAGTGGGGCTGGTCTATTCAAGAGTTCTTCGAAGTGCTCTACCCACCTGTTTCGTTGTACTTGCGTCTTAGTGATTGGTTTGCCATCCTTGTTCTTGATTGGCCTTCCTGGCCTACTGAATTTCATAGCTAGCTTCTTCGTTGTATCGTATAGATGCCTCATGTTTACTTCTCTTGCAGCTTTCTCTGCCGTCGTTGCCGGGTCTTCAACATATTTCCATTTATCCTACCTAACGCTGCTCTTTACTTGCTTGTTTTCTCCTGTATATTTACCCTGCGCCTTGACTGTTCGACTGTTATTAATTGCTATCTTCTTACTTCTCCTTTTTTCGACCATATCCAGAGTATCAACAGAGATCGATTCCTTATGGTGGTGCTCCCTGTCATCCAAGACCTCCCGACATGTTGAAGTGATTGATCTACAAGTCTCTTTCCAGTTGTCCTCCATAGTAGTTTGAATTGCACCCGATATATGACCAAGTTACGCTTGCGGTATTACCAGGGCAACTTCTAACGATTGAACCCACTCTTACGAATGAGAATAAATCAGAAGGCGATCAAGGATGGAAAGGAAGTTATATTTGATCGTGAATATGGCGGCAATGGAATAGCAACGTCTAGGCTGGAAAACTAGAGAGAGGGTTGCTTTCCACGATGCGGCGTGACGTGATCTGGTAGTGATGCGTAGCCGAGCGCCTTCAACTAGTAGTGTCCGCTAAAACAAACATGGTCAGCATCAATGTCGAAACCTATGTAACTATTTATTTTGGGGATTATTTACCGCTACAAGTTTAATCTTCCTCTAGTACATCGTGAAAGGCCTGCAATTTCTTGTTGAGAGATATTTCAAACTTGTTGAGTTTGTTAGTATCCCGAAGAAGGGTTGTATCAAACTTTTGTAATATTGATGCTCCAGTTGTCCAGTGCTTCTTCAGCTTCAGTTTCACTTTGGCCACTACCAGATGGTGATCTGAAACAATGTCAGCTCCTCTCTTTGCTCCTGCATCTTCCATAATCCTTTTGAACGTCTTATTGATGTAGATGTGGTCAATTTGGTTTTCAGTATTTTGGTCCGTTGAAACCCGAATAGCTTTGTGTTAGAGAATATGGTGCCACCTATAATCATTTTGTTGAAGGCGTATAAGTTTGCCAACGTCTCACCGTTTTCGTGCCTTTCTCTTAGTCTATGTCATCCCATGATGTCTTCATATCCGGTGTTGGCCATTCTGACCTGACCTGGCCAAGCGGGATGGTCAGGCCCTTAACTGAGCATTTATCGATGATTGACTGTAGCCTTGCATAGGACTGGTCTTTGTCGTCTTCGTGACTGTCGTTGGTAAGTGCATTACACTGGATGACACTCATTGTAATCCTCTACTTCTTTGTCTCGAAGGATGCTTCGATGATCTTATGTCCATGGGGTTTCCATTCTGTAAGAGTCTTTCGTGCTTCCTAGGAGAGAATTAGTGCTAACCCTTGTGTGTATGAGGCATTTTATTCTTCGTGGCCGGAGTATTAAAGCATTTCTGAGGATAATTGTTGCTGTCCATCTTGTGACTAATGGGTTTCGCTTATGCCACCTATCTTCAGGTTGTGTTTTTTCATTTCTTCAGCCGTTTGCATGCTCTTCCCTGTCTACCACATTGTGCAAACATTCCATGTACCTAAACTAGTTGTTGGTCTAGTGGTCAGAAGGGACGTCAGCCTTGTGACTTCCGATGATACTCGGCTTTCACCACGAGGCGTTATAACTCTTTGAAATGAAGACCTAACTCCCAGGACTGAGTTGAAATGATTAAACAGGTTTTTAATGGATAACGTAACCTTTGCTTATTGAACCCATATTCAGTCCAAATGTAATTCTCATAAACTCGTTACTGGATTCTAATATATATATAATAACATGTTTATTCACAAGTAGCTCTTCGTACATGACAGCATATCAGCTTACAGGCATAATCAAAATGATATACTACTAACTCCGATTACTTGTGGATTTCCATTAGTCAATGTAACCCAGTGGTTTACGAATGCATTGCAATTATACCACTAATAAAATGGGCTCAAAATGCAGCAGGTATATGACCAAGTAACGTTTATTGTATAACCAGTGCAACTTCTAACGATCAAACTCACATATACGTAAAATAATAAATCAGAAGGCAACGAATCTTGAAGGAGAAGTAATAGTTGGTCGTTAATAGATTGTCAATGTAATAGCAACATTTAGGCTAGCTAACTGGAAGGAGACTTGCTTCTCATGTCATGTCGTATCGTGATATGGTGGCGATGCTTGTTTGAGCGCCTTCAACTAGTCGCGTCCGCTAAAATAAACTTGATCAGAATCCATGATGAGAGCCTATACAACCGCTTATTCAAGAGGTTATTTACCGCTGCAAGCTTGATTATGATCGGAAGTGTATAGGCAACAACGACACATAGCACATATGGCTATAAAAAAAGTAGTTTGGACGATCCATACATAACTATTTATCAAAAACAATATTAACATTCTGTAACGGCCGGAAAACACTTAAATCTCTGAGAAAACTACCTCACAAAGATTAGGAAAGTATTATGTTTTTTGGTTTGTAAAGCTTATCTGCTGACTCTGATGAAATGTTTCCATGTTTGACTAGCTTATAGTTAGATATTGTACAATGGGGACTGTGTTTCAAGAAGAAAAATGTCTTAAATTAAAATAAAGTTGGAATAGTATTACATTATTTTATTCATTTTATTACGTAACTTCAACAGCTTCATTACATCGAATAATAATAGTGATTTATTATTTACTGATATCTGGAGCAGGCCATTTTACAAGCAGGATCAACAAAAACATATGACAATTAGTGTCTAATCGTTGTTCAGACTGTTTATGCTGCGGTATATAGAGATAATGGAATGGTAAACGTTGTTTTAAATTGGTTATTTATGTAGCGTCGATTACTAACTAGACCATGGAACAACCTTGCTACACAAGAAAATTGCATGGTTGGTTCAAATTGAGGTATTGAAGGGTTGCATTATGACAGGAGATGTAGATATTCAACGTTTGGCGTAGTGTGAAGCGACATTTAAGCAAAAAGCAGCAAGAAAAAATAGCAGTATTATGACGGCTATACTTCCTTCTAAGTTCTGGTCGCTGATGCACCATAGTAATATGATATTAAGTTCGGCTGCAAGAGTGTCATAGTCTAAAATATACAGTGCCACGATCGACTATCCTCATATCAATATAATATAAACATCTGCTGTATTCAGGTTCATGTGTTTTGTAATTTAACCCTGCAGTCCAACATTTTGTAGGTGTTAATCACATTTACATGAGCATAACGACAAAGTGAAATAATCGAAAGAATTGGATTTAAAATTAATCGGTTGCTCATCCCAATAACAATTTCCCAATGCGCCATTTTTATGTAATTTTTATGCCGACTTGTTTAACACACTTGACACTGTATTTACCAGGAATGTGTGTTAGATCTCGTCTGTTAATTGTCATGGTAGAATGCTTTTAGTAGATTATCGCTACGCATAAATCTCTATTAAATTACTTCTGAAGTTAAATAACACTACAATTGTGTCAGGAAGTGTTTCATCGTTTAACGCGGCCATTCACCAACCTTGCTAATAATAGAGTTTACTGTGACTAAAAAGCATCTAATAGAACCAATATTCCATCTTCTTTGACTTCAGAAGTTTACCAGACTGAAATCATTTTGAGATACCTCCACAAATTGTAGCTTTCTAGGACCAGAAGATTAACAATGGACTCTGTAGCGTTGGATACCAACAAACTGATTTAGTGTTACGACGTATACACCAACGCAGAGATGCAAGTTTATCCAGCTGACTAGTTTCAGATGAAGCCAAACAAACATCCTAGAGTTTACCTACCAATCACGTCATTATTTACACGACGGAATATGACTCATACTGATAAGAACTTATATTTCTGGAATAAGTTATCAACTTAGTGCTCCTACTATATAATGTTGCATAATGAATTAACTGGAATGATTCATTGAGTCATTCGACTGCTTATCTATAAAAAATTTGTTTTAGGTTTGCATTTTCTACATAGGTTTACACGTCGAGTACGTCACCACTATTTGCACCAGAAAACTGTGTTATTGCTAATTTAACTGGGGAAACAGTGTGTTTCTGCATATTACGTATTACTTCACAAAAAACTTACATTTGTGCTAGTAGTACATCTCAGCTTTTACGCTCCCTGTCACAATGAGTCATTTTTCTCCTGATCTACATGAGACAGCAGTGGCTGATTAGCTTCAAAGAAAATATTATCAACACAGTGATGTAGAAGTCGATGATTGAGAATGAACATTTATTTGTGTTGTCGTAATTGCGCGAAACATTCACCACTGTATAAAATGCCACTGTGAAACTGATTCATATAACCGAACTTCAAAAAGCAGGCTTTCATAAGAACGTTACGAGTAAATAAGCTTCACCACACCAATTTTCAGTTTCTTATCGTCATCACCCTTTTAAATAATCACCGTATCACGCTAACTTTCTGGCAAGTAAGGTCAGACGATTTGTAAGAGGGAAGCTTCATGGTCGGCTAGGGATGAAAGCGATCCGTGTGTCGACCTCTTGACAAGACTAAATCCATTAGTGCTGTTGTCCACTACATCAGAAATATCTATGATTTAATACCTATGTACGAACTATTTAACACCCACATTTGAAACACAATGTCCATGACTTTAGATCGGCATATACCCAAACAGCTCATTCACATTTCGCCTCAGCATACTGAGCTCTGCACTACTACTTTACCCTCCTTTTCCTTCATTTCACTTACTGATAATGAAGATTCGGTTTCGTAAATACCACCATTTTATGGATTACAATCGCGGCTCTCTTAACTCGCTCTCAGCTTCATTACTTCCTAGAGGGTCAAAATTTTACTGGTTGCCAATACTCCCGTCAGTTATCTGGCTAGACCAGCAATCTTTTCATTAAATATCTCTGATGCTGTATGATACGATCGTTATGATAAAAATGGTGTCTTTATGCCTGCTTTTCTGATATAATAATCTCGATATATTCTCAAATATCTTACACCGCTTAGACAGGTCGTGGAACAATATAAAAATTAATTCTCATACATATGTATGTGTTAAACATTAATTAATTAATTCACTAATTCGATGATAAGTCGACCTCTTAATTATGTTGGGCTCATTAGTTGTCTAGTAATCCTATTCACACTGAATCCATACTGTAATTATCCATTGATTTTCAACACCATATACTTATTCATGTACACACACATACACTTCTTTATTCAGAGATTTCACCCCTCTATTATCACTTGAGTGAAAATTCACAATTTCGTTACACTGTTAATTGTACTGTTTGACATCTCCATTACTATAATTTTCTATGTATTTTACATTGTTAATAGTGCAAATTTCCATTCTGTTCCAATCTAATTTATTATTATTATTATCATTACTACTATAATAATAATTATTATTGTTATTATCCATCTCCTTTCATCATTTATAAACCAATTCACAATTTTGACGACAACTTGACCTTTTATTTATATTGGGTTTATTAGTTGGCTAACAAACCTATTCATACAAAATCTAAACCACAACTACGCATTGAACTCTTTAGAATTTCATTTATAATCTCTTCCCGTAGTGCCATACATATATTTTTATTTACATGTTCTACATCATATTGGCGTTTTACTCTCAATACTACTTCGCCAATTTGACTTATTGAATTATTATACTCATCTGATGAAAGCCAAAACGGTTTTCTTCACAACGCTAATTTTGTAAATAAGTATTATGTGACTATTATAAATAAATAAATAATTGATCTTAAAACTCCATATCCGTATATACTTTTTGATTTTGCCCATCTAACTAGATCACACCTGAGCTTTTTCCGTATACATGAATCGTGGTAGTCGAAAATTAACTCACGAAAAATAGCAGTTGTGCAATTCACAAATGCAGCATTTTCCATGGTCATGCAGCGAATGGGATAAAATGGGGAAAAGCATTTTGCTTACAAGAAATTTGGACATACACTTGGTAGTTATGTTGCAGCGACTGAAACTGTGAGATGCCCGTACATAAACGTTTAAATCAAAAAATGTGTTTGCAAAGCACTTCTGATTTTAATAGTAGTTTAACTCTGTAAATGCAATTACACACTTGCTTTACAGGCATGAACAACTTTATATGACACCAAAAGTAGTAATGCACGTTTATCTCCGTAAGCATAAGATATTCTGAATATTATGTTCAACCGATTGGAATCCTCATTGGGGATACAGTAGCCAATAAGTGAGTCCTCACAAAGTGACCTAAATAAAGACAGACTGTTTTGAATCTATAGACAGAGTGGAACAGCTCAGCTTATACCTGCCATCTTATTGTAGATCACGGTAAGTTAATAATGCCTTGTCATGTGCTGGAAGTCCATTTTAGTACTAATGTACTGATGGAAGCACGTTTAAGAAATGCAAAACCCAATCGTTGGAACCCCCAAATATAATTTCTTGCATGAACTGGTGATTCCGCATCAAAACTACCGAAAATCTGAAAATTAGCATAAAACACGAGCAAGTAAGTGCTTAAAAGTCAATTGATTTATGCTATCTCATCAAAGATGTCGACGCCCCAGTTGATTCCTAATAAACGCATCCCGCCGATTTTATTCTCAAACGCAAAAACAAATCATTTTAAAAACCCACTGAACATTTCGAAAGTTATGATTATATATCTTTTCGTCAAAGACTGGCCCTTAAAATGATCTAAACATCGATACAACATGCATTTTAGTTACGGCCGAAGTGAAATACAACATAGGGAAATAATAATGGGGCTCACTACATAAGAGTAGCCTAAACACATTTATATAAAACGCTATCTTCCACTGAGAGTGCAATGACTGATTGATGCACGCTGAACGAATTGTTCATAAATTTGCCCGCTTTTCATAACGTATTTGCCTGCCGGAAAAAACCACGAGCAACACAATGAAAACCAATATTAGTCTATGATTACTCAAGGAATACCAAATGATGAATTCTGCTGGCCTGTACACAATCTCGGCTGTCTTACATTTTCCAAACTTCCATCAGATACACAAATGATCTCAGATATGCATGACTAGGGGGTTTCGACACGTTTCCTGGCTTGAGCAGTGTGTAGTGTTTCCAGAATAAAACTGTGAAGAAACTGAAGTGATCTTTAAACCAGGTAGAATGGAGTACTATTGCAGTCAACGTTTTAGTTTTTTTCAAGGTAATAAGTATTTGATACTTAGTAAAACACCTAACGAAAGCTGCATTTGTGATGACAAGGACTGAAAAACCCGACAGTTTTTAAAATGCTTGGTTGGTGGATGCCACATAATCAGCCAAGTCAATTCATTGAAGTCATGTGGATTGACTTTATGATCTATGCAAGCATTTTAATCAGAATACTTGCCTACAGTGCTTGCTTAACATAATTCTAACTGTATAATAAATGGGGTAATACATTTGGTCAACTAACGCAGTGTTGCGAGTTAGTTATAATATCCTATATCTCCTTTAACCTAGACCGCTCTAACCATGTTAGTCAGGCTCCTTAGCTAGTACCTGCTCAGGCATTATTCACAGAAAAAGTGATTAAAAAATCACAAAATCACAAACCTATGCAGCGTTGTGGCAAATCACAGGACCAAGCAAATTAATTGGCTATAATTTTCTTGGTTTCGACAATATGTTATCAAATAGTGCACCATCCGTTGTTTATGGTTATATGATACGAAAGATGTTGTGGGGTTGGGCGTTTTGCTGACAGTGTCCTGAACATGCGTTGTGGTCTGAAAGATGGAGTTCTTAGATCCTGAATGTGGCCGAACCTAATGTACAAACAAGAAGACATAGGGACATAATGAATAGTAACAGAAAAGTATAACAGTGATGTTGGCGTCCATTAACTTAATTATATTTCCACGTACGTGATTAAAAACAGTGCATGAGATAAAACTTAGACATATTTTGAGCCACCCTAGATCATAATACAATTACAAGACAAAATTACACGAAGTGAATAAATACAGTGTCCAGACCAGCACTAATAAGGTTTTGAGATGGAAGTAACGGTTCACCAGAATTAATGACAAATAACCAAAAACTCCCAAAAACAATTGAGAGACTTCATAGAAATACAATAATTCTAAAGTCTGTAGAATAATAACTCAAACATACTACTGAAGTAGCACTAAAAGAAATTCAACATAAATCACAACAAATGATGTCAGCAATATATGTGTACTAGAGACTCGTCGGAACACCAGTATCCTCAGCAAAAATATAAGCCGAGAAAAAAGTCACAGGGAATCAAACATGGTAATAACACATACCAACACAGGATATTTAAGTGAAATGCATCTCACGACTAACATGTGGTTGGGTTTAGGTGGTAAGATTAAGTGCGAACACGTTTTCAAATTTACCGTTGACTTCGAAATAAATAATACTTTGGCCGACTACGACGGCTTTGGCTGTTTATCCTGAGCTACAGTCGATTAAAGGGAGACCTAATTACCGTGTGCCATGTATTGGGCTTGCTTAGGCCTCCGAAAAAGCATACCAGCAGCCCCACGTACTCGTACATCTGGAATAAACCCACCGGCTATTGCCTATCAGAAAGAACGAGCACTGGTGAGGGCGAATTTTTTGTCATGAAGAGCCTCCCTCCACCTGGGACACGCTACCTCAACAAATGACAGCCACCTCCACCTTGGCTTATTTAGGAAACGCTAGATGCCTATATGTGCCACTATGGCATACCTAAAGCCTCCCGGTACATGGGCTCAAAATACTGTATATCATTTTCTAATCAGCGACCTGAGAATTTTTAGTCCCTATCCATTTTGCGGTATTCTTCTAAGCCGTGATCACCAACCAGACTACCTAGGACAGTATGAAGAGATAGAGATTAATGCACTTCAAGGGTTATAAAAATGGGAACAAAAATAGATATAAAATGTAAAAGCTAGAATAATGGAAAAGCAAATAAAGAGGAAAGAACAAATAAAAATGAACCAGCTGATACTTCCAGGGCAACACCCAAGGCTTGAGCACAGTAAAATTGGTCGATTTGAAATAGCCTGTTACACAGATATTGGATATTTATCACTTAACAGGTAAACACTGATCTGTTTTAACGTCTAGGTCATTTGTAAGCAATGAAGTCACTTCTGTTTCAGAAGACTTCTATTAGTAGTCTGCTAAGTTTATTCTGCTGCTAGTAGTGATTCCTGAAACATAAAAGTGACCGACATTTTCTGTTGCATAAGTTGATTCTAGTTAATTCACTTAAGTGGTAGACAGGCCAAAGAACTTGTAGATGCTTGAGAGACTTAATTTGACCCTGACATCAACCAAATCATAATCGGGAAGAGAATCACCTTATTACTAAAAACTACTAGAATAACGCATTATTAACGAAGTCGTCTTGTACCGAGCAATCAACATAAAATGAGCGGCCTTGTGAAGAAAGAATAACTGTTTTGTGTTGCGGAATAAAATTGCAAATCTGAACTTTCTTCATGCCACCAATAAACTACTGAAATTTGTCACTGGGATTAAGAGTTGCGAACTGTGTCTTATACTCTATGACCTTTAAGTCAATGACTGGCCTGTTAATTTCTCAGTACAGTTATTCAACTTATCCGCACCATTAAATTGTGCACAATCACTTTGCATAGTTGGTAAGTGTTTCATGGTTACGAGAAGGTTATAAGCATCATCCGTGTGATTACAAGGCATTTCACGAGTTCTTTTATATTATTGGGGACAGTTTCCCAACCTGGACCACATGGCTTCTACACTACATAAATTCGTGTAGTAAGGTCGATGGTACCACTTGCCGACAAGACATTGATTGTATACAAGTCTTGGGAGGCACTTGTAGGAATCTAAGTTAATTGTTTGAATTATTCTCCCTGACTTCATATATTTTGTAATAGCCGGGACTAGGGTTTACGTTTTGTTATCAGGGACCTTTTCAATGTCCTTTCCCAGGTACCGAGGATTTATTGTAGATAGTATAAAAACTACCTACTCATACCATATTAATGCTACGTCTGCGACTATACATGAGTTTTCTGATTACTATTCCACCGATTTACACGATTTTACCAACACCACCTATGGACATTAGTGGTCTGATTGGTAACTCGGAACAGACATCTCTGCACATATCGCTTCACTGGCATCTTTCGTAGTTGCTGCCACAGTTAAAAGTATCTCTGTTAACTACTTTGTTATCAGAGCCGTTATTGGCAGATAGGTAGTTTTGGAACATATAAAGAATGAACTCGTTCTATTGGACTTCTTCAAATACATATGACACTTAAATTTGATATCATCCGGAGTCTACGAATATTTTTTTCATCACAGTAGTGCAAACGAGTTCTTTAATGTAATATTTTCTCTAGTAAGTAACTGGTAATAATTTTCCTGTCAAAAATAGCTAAGATACGATGAATCATCATCCTAATTAATCCACCGATAAGCTGTTACCTTAAAATTGGAATGTGCTCTTTGGTTCGTTCGTACTGGTTGTTTAGTCTTACCTAAACACTCCTTTTATGGCTTGCAACCAGTGCTGTCGAGTGAAATCGACGATGTTCTTAATCCGAAAACAGTTTAAAATAAATCTTTGGGTGCGTTGGGTCTTCTTAAGCTCAATCACTACCTCCTTTTACTCAGTGTAATCACCTAGCTATCCTCATAAAATGACGGTTTGCTGATTACTTGGTATGGTTTCTTACCAAACTTACGACTTCATGTTCTACGTACCTTCAATTAATTATGGTGCATTTTTTCTTTTTAGTCATCTGCTGGTGTAGCTGACAATCGGTTAAATGAGCAGGTGCACCCACTCTCTCCTCATTTAGGTCCTATTATTCTTTCATATATTTTGTCGCATTCCTCCTTATTAGATTATGCGGCACTATCTTGTTAATGTGATCTCTGCGATACTGTATGACAACTTAAACTAACCTGTATGTAACAAATCCTATGTTGCTTATAACCAGCTGACTGACTAACTGTTACACTTTTCTCTTACTCCAAACCAAACCTTACCGCTGTTTATTTATTGTGAATAAGTCTAACTCGTTACTACAAGCTGAAGCATAATATCCCATTGACCAGTGTCTACTACATAAGTTGATATCTTAACCACCAAGTTGACACCTCTTTATAAGGTTAGCCACTGTTAAACTCTGTACTGCCAAAAATATAAGGTTTTGTATTGCAGAAGTCTGCCTCCCGATTTTGCTTGGCACTGTAATGTTACGGATGTTTGTAGTCGTATGAAATTTCTGTGTGGTGTAGTCTGAGAAGGTTAGTATTATAAACAAATAGATAATGTATCGGTACCAAGGAATAAAGCATTAAGGGCTATTAGTGAACATTAGAAGTTTTCACCTTTAAAATTTCAAGTGTAGGTGGTATTTTCCATGTATGTACTGCATTAAGGTTGTCTGCTTGAAATATCCGAGAAAGAAAATAGGTTAGTGTGAAATGAACTCTGAGAGTGAGAAAGCTAGTTATTCGGGCGGGTTTTGGAAGTGGTAGTCGATATTTGTTCATTCCACATAGAATAAATAGAGATGGAAAACCGTAAGACAATAGCGCATACATTGTTTGAAGAGCGATCGTTTTTAATCCCCGGTTCTATGACAAAAAGAGAAAATTAAGTATTAGTACTTACTTCTTGGCCTGGTTTGGTTGGAACTACTTAATGCAATAAGGTATTATGAAATACTTAAAATAGTAAAAGATAACATTATCATAAAAAATGGTAAAATATCATGACATCAAGAAGCATATTATTAAATTGCACAGTTTGCAATATCACTAATATCTCATGTTTTGTGACAATAACACTCATAATTCATTATGCTCGTAATCTAGGTTTCACGGAATTTTCGTTCTGGCAACTTATCTTTCAGTCTGTTAACCTTTACAGTAGACGACACTTAATTCCAGAATTTATTCAAATAGTTCAAGTTGCACCCAGCCATTTACATAGCTTTGATAATATAAGAAGATGGTTTCACTTGATGTCTCTTTGCCAACCTTTGAGGAACTCACAGTTCCAGAATTGAAGCTGTCAACGTGCCCATTGTTAGCCGCAAGTATTCATCTAGGAAAATTCTGTGACAATGAGTCTAAGGTACCTTTTTAAAATAATCTTTGTATTTGCAGGAATTTATGCTTTGTCATTATGAAACACATGACCCAAGAGTTTGTCTTGGGGAGGGGAAGGCGCTTACTAGTTGTGCCCAAAATTTTTTCAGACAGATCAAAAAGCATTGTGACGACGAATTTCGTAATTATTTTACCTGTCTTGACAAGTATGGAGGACCAGCCTACAGTCTAACAAAGTATGTTGTTTTCGCAGTGTATTATTTAGATTTTTAATTATTCACCTGTCCACCATCTTGTTACTCAGGCATCAGTAATACCACTCATTGTTTTGTATTCTCTACTTTTATGTGATAATAATGCCTGAATGATGGGTAAAAGATTCATAACAGAGATGTCATTAATGTATGTAAATGAAATGAGATTTGTTTTGAGCTGTATTAAAGTAGTTTATGTTAACTTCGTGTTTGCTTGAGTGTAAATTTCTCAAAAGTATTAACTATTTATTGTCAAGTAATTAATCTTACTACAAGTCATTATATCTGATAGAACCTAAACGTTTCCGAGGGAGAAATTCGTAGAGTATAAGATCTGTTGAAATCTAAGTTCTACATGTGAATCTGCAAAAGTGCTGCTGTAGCCTCCCTGCATACATTTATACTATGTGGCACAGGCTAAATCAGTCATTCAGTCATGGACAACGTAGAACCTGGGACATGCTTACAGGTTCAAGTTACTATATCACATTAGCAAAATAGGATCAAATTTTTGCCCGTTAGGTAAATATTGATGTATTTATAAACTATATTGATTTCATGACTAATTTCTTATTCCATGAACCTCGTAAATTAGCTAGTTTTGTGTTAGACTTGTACACTAAATATTACTGAAATAATATTACTGTAAGCCTTAAATCCACTACTATGGACGTACCTTAAATGCAGCTACATACATAGTAAATACATCAACTACTCACTATTGTTCTGTAAAATTGATTACAACAAGCTTTGACGTTAGTACACGAAAACACTGCATCATAATGTATTTTAAGGACTGATTTCAAATTTCAAGCAGATAAAGTCAGCGTTAGTACTACAACAAGGAACAAAAATATTTCTTTTTACTAATTTTCTTTAAATATGTAGGATACTAAGTCGGAGTTTGCTCTTAGTTTTGTGGACTTGGCCAATGCATTTGCCCAGGGCAATAACTATGATTTCTCAGCTTCCCTCTTTGCTTCACAAACTTATACTTGTTTCCAAATTGTCCCAAATCTTTATGCATTATCCGCCTCGTTTTTGTTTCGGCGTTCAGTTAAAATGTCTATGCATGTTTTTCAAACCCACCTTCAATGCACAGTTCGTTTTCTTGATTAATATAACTTATACATAGTAGTGATCTGGGGGGTTTTGAACGCATAGAGTCATATATCTAAGTTCCCTCTATACTGGTGTGTCCTATTTATTTTCTCAACATTATGAATATACGTATACATTGAGATATTGGTTGAGACAGTTAAACTCGTAAAACACTTTTGTTGCTTACCTCATGAAAAAGAAGCTACTCATAAGAGTAGACCAACAAAACTACTGATTCATGTTCTATTTCTCGCTTAGTTTAGTATAAAAATCCTACAAACATATTACTGTATTTGTTTTTCATTAATCAGGTGCCGTTCAGCTCAATATCCTTTTGATGAATGTATAAAAACTCACTTAAATCAAGAACGTCCGAAACCGGGTTATTTTAATGTCGTTCGCCTTCATAAAACTGATCGACCTAGATATGAACCAGCATCAGCTCCAATGCCTGAAAGAATCCCAGACCTACCTAACCTCGACTTATATGAAGAACCTGAACGTTTAAAGCACAGGCGAAAAATGAGCGAACTACTAATTTAGAGCAATAAAGCGGTGCGAAAAGTATTGTACTCTTTTGTTGCTCTGTACGGATTATTTCAGTTACTTTAGCTTAGCATTGTTCGGCACTTTAGAACTTGTCGATCCAACTGTAAAATTATTAAATTGCTAATTAAAGTTTCTTTCTACAAATGCTTTTCAAAACACTGCATTTTTCTACTTTTTATTGGCTTAACGTGATCTGCCTACTAGATGTGACGTACTAAATGGAAATTTTTTTCAAACTGAACACCTATGGAGAACACCAGTATTTATTTGCAAAATGAAAGCAATTCAATCATCAAAACGATGTGAGCTCATACTAAACTTCATAATCTCTCTCCATCTGTAAACAATCACAATCGTGATAGGTATATTGATATGTAATCTATATTAGTTTCTACTTTGTTTATTGTCCAAAAGAAGGAATGACTGTTATTGACGAAGTCTTTAAATAGATTGAATACCTTGAAGTTTTATCTTGATATGCAGAAAATAACAGATTATGAAAACTAAACACTTAAATAGTGAGGAAGGTCAGTTTTACTTTTCCGACATTTGAAAATGATGAAGTATCAGAGTTAGTAAGCTGGATGGTCAGAAGGACACCAAATTGCTTTCCTATATTCTAAATGATGCTTGTTTAGGACTTTTCACCTCCACAAAACTAATCATTTGTAACAAATATCTTATTCATGACGTTCTGCAATGTATTTGTAAATTCACATACTTTCGATACCATGTAAACAAAAAGTACTTCAAGATTCTTTTCTTGAACCTATCTCCAGGAACTTACATGTGCAGAGAATATGATTATTATCAGTACAACAGCCACACATCTATAAAATATAGGTAGTCTATGTTCTTCAAAATCTTTAAAATAGCGAATTTACTATTAGTTCCCAGGTTATATCATTTTGCAAAAACTTCTATTATATGGTTTTTTCAACAGAAGTGAATTTATTCCCAAAGGCCACGTTTTGTTTCATTCTGACTATGTTTATTAGTTTCAACACACCGAGTTTTAAGTTTCTTTTAAGACACTAACAACAAAGTTCCTATTCGTTTTTACATCACTTCAAGTAATATTTTTATATCTAGCTACATAAAGCAGCAGTTGATGTTGACTATGATTTCTGACTTTACTATTCTGATTCTATCAGCTTACTAATGTTTTTGACTGATCTTTCTATCATCTGTGGCTATGATAAATGAAATTTTCATGTGTGCCTGCTGTTTCTATAAGTTAGTTGTATTTACTCCCTTAAAAATTAGAAAAATCTGTTACCTTGACCACATTTTATTTAATGCGATTACACGTTCTTCCATTCAGGCAAGTAAAACGAAATCAAGTAAGATTTCACCCGCTATCGTAAAATATTTCATCTAACATCATAAATATGTCAGTATTGAACCTAGTATAAAATGATGTATTATAACTTAATAATGTCTCACCACGCCTAAATTACTTCATATCTCGTCTATCGTATATTACAGAACAAAGTCAATGGAATATGAAGTATATTGTATCTGCAAGAAAGTAGCATTTTTATGTATATTTCTGAAATACCACATGGTAATAAATATGATTTTGAATTCCTTATATAAACTTAACAATGGTATTACGGTGACCTACTATCATCAACTCATTTCACTGGTGTGAATCATTAAAGTGGCAGTTAAAATAAAAAAGTAATTAATCCTGAGGTTAAGCGTAGGGTACCAGCACAGATGACTACGTTCGTTAGTGTGACTTTGTACCCTCATCGACTAAGTAATGTTAAACACATAGATGTCCAGTGATGAGTAGCATGACAACAAATCAGAAGAAGGCTGTGAACACTGCTGGCCACTTAAACGTAGGATATGTTACGGGAATCCACCTCCATGAAAATATGTCAGCTTACTGGCTTCTGTAAAAAGATACACTGGGCGTACGACCTGGCAGTTTAACTAACGAATGAATAGACATCTTTCTGCATGGCTTGGAAAAGACCAAACAAAGTATATACGCAGCTGAAGTTTAGCCCATTTGATAGGTACCAAACACAGTTGAGGAAAACAATAATGCACCGTTGTACCACCATAATTTTCTATCGGGCTGCGGACTCGCTTATAACAGCAGCAGCTATGGGGATCCAATACAACAACCCTAGTTTATCCATTCATGAGAAACTTGTAATACTTTTATCTCTTCCTTAGCCATACAGAACCTAACACATAATTTCATGAACTCCACACATTTTATGATTCATCCCCACTTTGCCTTTCATTTATTGCCATCACTATGTATTTGGTTATGACTATAATTTTTAACGGTTATTATTCTAATAAGTTTATCTTCTCATGTTTTGATCCACTGCTTTTATTGAAATATTTGTTCGAATTGTTCTTATTTTTATAAGTATTCGTATATCTGTTCTCTCACTATCAATTTTCACTTCTCATCGATTATGCTTATTTATGTAATTCACCTATTTCGTTATCACCGTTGGCTTCTAATTTACCTTAATGAGTTTAAAACTTTCATATTTGCATATAAATATTACTGTTCATTAAAGGAAAATCTGGTGATGATTAATTTCCGAACGATATCATTCTCTTACGTGTTATTTTGATTTATATTCTGGGCATTTTTAGCATCCTCATATATGTGTAAAGTAATGCCACGAATCGTGTGGAAACTCATATTCCAAAATGTATTGATTCGTCTAGTCGTCTACGCAAATTTACTAGGTTTATTAGAATCATAAATTACCGCTAAGTAAATCTATCCTGCGTAATTATTCGCTAAAAGTTATACTACTATTTAGTAGTTTGAGATTTTTTAAGTAACTATTATTCTGATCAACTTCCAGTTATCAGCTGCCGCTGAAATGTCTTAACGAATGAATATCAATTTTGTTAACTGAAAAATAACAAAGATTTAATGAATAGAATGATTAGCAGAGAAAACAAAATTCTTTTGTATTCGTAATGAAGCAAAGTATCCATTAACTATCGTCCATGTAAAGCCAAAAGTTGAATTTTATAAGTAAATTCTGGATTTTTCGAGAATTTATGTTTCACTTTAAATTATCGTGTGGCTCCAACTATGAATGGACATTTTGAACGTAAATACATAATGATATTTCTGTTCTCTTAAAAAATGTTTTTTACTCCAGTCTGATGGTAAATTTTGTGCCAAAAAGAGTATGCAGAACACAGTGTGTTGGAACCTGAAATAAAGAAGAATAAAAAAGGTTAGCTGACAACTCAGTAAGCACAGCAGTTGCACTTAGTTTCAATAATTAAAACAGCTGATTAAAGTATTGAATCAGACAAGTGTGAAGCAAAAGCTGTCTGGTTTAGAAGTCGGTAGAGTTAGACTTCAAATGTACTACATCACTGATATTGCATTTTTGTTTTACTGGATACTATGCTATTGTAGTGCTTTTATTTGAAATTGCAGTTGTAAGCAAGTGAATTAATATTAATATGAGTATACTGTAGGGATTTCAGACACACGCATAAATCTGTTTTACAGTTATCCAATAAATACATTTTCTCATGTGTTAAACGTTGTATGATTCTTGAAGTTTGTTTGGGTTAGCATTCTTAATAAAGTGGATAGTATTCAACCGTTTTCATCTAATTCGAAATAATACTTATATTTTACTTCCATTTATATATTTAAGAATTTTATTTAGAAGAGCTTTTTCAAGTGCTTTAACCCCATTTTTTCATTATCACATTTTTAATTTCTTCAACTTGCTTTCCGACCACTGGACACATCAAATAAAGTCGAGTGATTTGCTACTGGGCCCACTTATCTATTTAGAATATGCAGATAATATAGTCTTATTCAGTGCAGACGCTGAAACTATGTAAAGTCATCTGAACACCCTGAGTAACAACGTAAGCATTCCTGGGTTGCGTTTATCTCTGTAAATTCAAAATGTTACTTGAGGACCGGTCTGCATTAGCCCCTAGATTAGTCATAAGAAGTGAAATACTTACTTGTGCTGGTTACTTTACCTATCTCAGGAGACACATCAGCCATGGTGAGTCTGACAAAATCTCGTCTCGTATTCAAAAAGCTCGCTTGGCTTTTGCTAACTTGCGTTACTTATGACGCCGGCGAGATATCCATCTTTCAACAAAAGGCCGAGCAAACTGCTCAGCAGTTCGCCCTGTTTTAATCTGTGGACGCAAACAGGCTATGAAATTAGGCTTCAGGTCATTGATTACATAAGCCTTCGAAGTATCGCCTACATATCATGGAGCGATCGAGTAAGCCAAGGAAAATGACTTCAATTGATGGATTGTGGGCATTCATTGACTGTGGTTAGGATATTTATTACATTTGCCTAATCACTGCCTACCCCGTAATATGTTGATTGTCGTAGAAGTAAGATATAAAACACCTAGAGGCAGCAATTCGAAAACATGACCAGTCCATTAAGTCTTTGCTGTTGGTCTTAAGCCATGTTAGTAGATACAGACTACTTGATTGGGGATCCGCGTGATAATTAGCACCAGAGTAACAGCCCAGAATAGGTCATAGTGGTTCAGGTGTACTCGCTTTCCATCTTCTATATTTTAAACTCAATTACTCTTTCTTACGTATCCTTACTCTATTCCTTCCTGTTGAATTATACTGCGTGTTAACCACGTAAATTTGATCTAGTTGTGCTAATGGGATATTCCAACCTGGTTCTGTGCGGCTGTGTACCAAATCGCACGTTGTCCATGATTGGGTGATAAGAATAAAGCTACTAACCGTCATTGTAACCGCCGTAACTAAAACAATTGGATTAATGAACTTTCGGTTGTCTTACGAAATACCAAAATAGTCATTGTTTCCTCAAATACTAAGCTAACTGATAGTCATCGGAGTTGCACACGAAACGTAGTTAAGAAAATATCAGTGACAGCTTAACTGATTAACTAGTTCTTTTAGCTGACACCAAGTAAGGAACAAGTGTAAACTAGTAATCATTAGGGTTTCTTTCCGTTATTTAACACTCCACAAACAGCTTAATTGAGTTGTTTTCCGATAAATCTTACTGAATGATAAAATATCGTTATGTAGTTGATAGAGTCTAATTTCTGACAATCGTATCATAAATATATGTGGTGGAATGTCATAACAACTTATTAATTCAGGCTCTACTACCAAAGAAAGAAGCAATTTCCGGCATAGAAATAGCGCACTTATAATCAATGTGCCGACTTAATATTTAGTGTAAGTACGTGATGGTTTTTTACTTAAGTCAATTTGATCCTTCAAACAAATATCACCAAACAACAATTGACTAGTAAAACTTATTTCTTGTAAAATAATTAAAAGTCATTTAAAAACATAAACGATTATAGGACAAACATTTTGTAGGCTATTTGCAAGCTATTGAGATTAAAACCTAACGATCCAACCCTATACTATGACCTTATAGTATCAAAATGAAAATAAGTAAGATAAATATGTCTATTGAACGGAATAATAAGCATCATTTTTCTTGAAATTTCGAATCTCATTACCGACTAACAAATTGATGATCATATGAAGACATGGAAGAAGTCCTTATATATTCCTAATTTGTTTTTATTGTTAATTGTTGAGCTGTTTTCTAGTGAACATCACCTAAGGTCATATATATATATATATATATATATATATATATATATATATGATGCTTTGACGTCTCAGCATAGTAATTTTCTTCTCTTAAGACATGAACTCATCAACTCGAACGTTTCAGCTTTTTCCTTACTAAAACCTTTGATAATTACCAATTAGTAATATGACATGCAAACTGAATTTGAAATTGAATAAACTATGAAGAGAGTATATTAATAAATTGTTTCATATTAATGATAATTATGCCATTTTATTTACAAAAGTTATGTTTCATTAGATTACAAGACATCCTATTCGCAGTTATTTGATTACAATTTTCAATATTCTTCTGTCTTTTACAATTTACTTGTCTGAGTATATTAATATAGGTAGGCTTTAAAAAGGAATACAATTGAATGCATTTTAACTTAATTGAAATACACCAACCAAGGAATTATGTCAATATACTATCAAGTTGTATTTGTAAATTTTACCGACTACTAACACTGGAAAAGCGCTAACGTTATACTTGTGTTGTTGTCTTTGCTTAGGTAAATAAGATAAAAGTTCGCAACAGTCATTTGCTTTATGTGGTAATGTTATAAATTACCGAACTTCTAGAACTATGTTACAAATTATTAAATTTTTGTTTTACCCACATGCTTCTCAGATATTTCATTTCCATTATTTTCACACTCCTTTCGTTATATGCTTTTATTTGAACTATTAACTGTCATTATATCATTTACGGCTGTATTCATATTGTTTTCACAATCCTGTTTGTATGTAATCTGGAAAATAATGTATATACTCATGGGACTTTAAACTATGGGAAGCAGAGTTCCTAGATCACTTAACCAATTGTTCTCGTGTAGTCTTCTATACAGGTTAGGGCCAGATATTTTTGGAATAGGACAACAGGTAGTTAAGACTATCAGGTCATCACTGAAAGCTATATCGTGAACCTGATTACCATTGTACAATATCAATTCTTTATTTATTGGTTCCTAGATCTTTCTTTACTGGTGATACCAACTAAAAGTGAAAAATATGAACAAATAGACTATAACACAGGGCTAGCATGTTGTTGTAATTGTTATTAATCGGTCAGTTAGTCATGTACAACGTAGAACCAGATACATTTTCTTCGGCACACTTCATTAGCACAATGTGATGTATGCTAATGTAGAGGTAACATTAATGATATTAAGAAAAAGAGCTTACGTCGAGACTGTAGTACGAGAAAAAAGAATTCGTAAAAAAGAAAGTAAAAAATAATTTTAAGCTTTTAATATAAGGAAGGATAAAGAATGAAAGCATCTATACCACTGTGACCATCTCTGAGCCATGTCACCAAAGCTCTTCAGTAATTGGTTACGGCATTCTCATGCACCCCAAATAAGTAGTTTGCATCTACTGACACGTTTCAGACCAACGATCACTGAGTTCATATTCTAGTTCGTGTGCTCTTAGCTTTCTCCCATTCTTTTACACTTTACACTACATAGTAAACGGTGGTTGAGCACACAATGTATGTTCCATCCACCAATCGTTACAAGGCTAGTAAGTTTGATTAAATCTCTTCTATGATCATTGTTTTGCTGTACCACTGTATTTCAAATTTTTTAGTGCCTTCTAGCGATAAATTTACTTTAGGATATATTTTCATTGAAGTATCGTTTAACAGATGTTTGTTCTTTGTACAAGCATATAATATATATTCCACATTTCAATTGTCTATTTGTTTACTTCTAAAAACTGATATTTAGGTAATTACATTTACGATGATCAATGTTAAGTAACATTGCTTAGATTGAATAGTATGTTAACATAAATTATACTCAAAGAATATAAAGAAATAAAAGTCTGTTGTCCATATGTCAACAATTTCTTAAACTTTCTCAATTGATTTTTTATCAAGTATTGTTTTCAGTGATTAAATGTCTAAAATTATCTTTATGAATGTTGGAATAAATTATTGCATATTTCTGTTGAAGAGATTAAAGTTTGAAGCCTTCCAGTTCATTATCTTTCATTTCCCATTCAGTCAATTCTTTTTAATATTCGTACAGCATTAATAAATCATTTAGCCACCACCGTTGATAGATACGGAAGATAGTGATGGACGTTCAGTTATTGGTAGCCAATAAATTGTACCTTTAAGGAATAGTTTAACCTTTAGTGTAACTTCAGGTATCAGTCACAATGAAAATTAAAAGACTCGGTTATTCATTTCGAGTCACGATCCGACTTGTTCATAGTAGTTTGTTTATGATCTTCTACATCAGTGGGTACTATTGTCCTCATTTCAAAGTTTCCAACGACAGTAGCATGGTGTTTACTTTCTAAAGAGGGTAAGATAATCTTAGCTGTAAAGATCGAAATTTCCTGTAGATTAATCAGTAGGTTTCAATCTATTTAATTAAAAATAACTAGATAAGCTAACGAATGTTTAATAAGCTCACAGTTCGAAGATCATTTTAATATATCAGTCATATAACTTCCTCGTATAAAACTTAAACATCAACTACTACCAGGATAACTAAAAGTATTATTTGTATTTAGCCAAATACTAATTCCTAGAAGTATGTAAATTGTAATCTAGTGGTCACGAACGAATCAATATGCAAAGATCAATTCTACGAATATACCGAATAAACGTGTAGAAAGAATTTTTAGATCATTACAAACAACACTTGTATGTTAGATCTCGAATTCATATAACGCCAACTATTTTTCTACTGATGTTCTTGTTCATTCACTAGACATGTGACATTCTCTTAAGTTCTATGAAACGCATAGGCAACGTTACTTCGATTTTCAAATAAGTTATAGTTTATGATAGGTTTTTTTAAATTGTAGTAGTTATTTTGTAACCATTTAAAAAGATATCATACATCAAAGAATAACCTACTTTATAAAATAAATATTTTAGGATTGTTTTTAAAAGATTTCACTTGTCAGTATAAGTATACGTACGAGGTTGAGAGATTCTGCAAAGAATAGACAAATTCCATCCTGTTATGATTAATTAGTTTATAAAAAATATAATATTATCAATGCCTAGTTTTTACTTGATTACTGAAGTTTATATTTACGAGTCTTTATATTCGTAAATCGACAATAGTAACATATAAATCCGTCTTCATTGCTATATAGTAACTATCTTCCGGTGTCATTATAGAGACATGCATATCAGTTTAGATGCCCTCCACCCACATTATACTTGGTTGGGGTCTAAGGTTATAGGTTTTAAATTAGAGATTGCAGTTTATTTGCTTTTTTTATGCAATATACGCATAACTAATTTATTGGTAATTTTGTGCTATTATTTCTAATCTAAGATTGTAAAAATGATTTAAAACACTCAATGCACCACACGAAAGTGTTTTCACTAAACGTTCTGTCAGATATTAGATTAAACGAATTCATTTTTACAAACGTAGTTGTTCTATCTATTCTAACAAGTTTGTTGGTGTGGTGAAAATACTTTCATAACTATTTTAAGAATTCTTTAATCTACTCTATATACTATAGTTTAATTAACTTTAGGATTTATATTAATACTCTTCAGTTCTTGCTGAAGTGAGATGAAATTCTAACCCTCAAAGCATCATTATTACATTTTACATGTGATTGTGTAGTTGTCTCGTCCTACGTTCAGAATTTCTTTTAGTTTTGCTAATGCAACAAGAAAACACTGGGCTAAAAGTAATCCTACAGAACTCATTATTATTAATCTATGAATGGAAATAAAAAATAAGAATAAACGTATTTTAACTGTAAAAGAAAATACTTTAAAAGACTATATTTAAGTCCTATATAAATGGTAGTTAAGTTAAGAGATCTTTAATAGTAGGTGTGTATACAAAGAAGCGACCACATATACAGATGTATTTTGTTACTATCCAGAACTCCTTGGAAATAGGATGTATGTGTATGTATGTACAATCAACATAGAACCTGGCACATGTGTGCATCCGTTTAAGTTGCCATACCACCATGGCATCGCAAGATTAACACCACCACCACTAGTAGAAATCACTTCAATAAAATAAAATAATAATAGTAACAAGGAATGTGAACATATAGAATATGGTTCAGGAGGCGTTGAAAGAAAGTAATGGAATAATTTAAAGCTCATGATTTAAGGGAGGACAATGAGTGAATACATCTGCGCCATTGTGGCCGATTCTGGGTCATGTCACTCAGTGTTTCTAGCCACTGGTTACGGTAATCGCGAGGACCCCATCCAGGTAGTCTGCAGATACCGACACGACTTAAACCGGCAGTCAGTGACTTCATGGACTGATGCCATGTTCTAGTTTGGCCGCCTCTAACTCTCTTCCATCCTATTCCTATATCAGCCAGCATTGCGCGTCGAGGAAGACGGTGGTTGGGCATACGCAACACATGTCCCAACCACCTCAGTCGATGAAGATTCACAACCTCATCGACCGAATTACCACATTTGCCTAACACCCGTCGTCTAACCTCGTTATTACTTACTCGGTGATCCCAGCTAACGCGAGCGATGTTTCGTAGACATCGATGGTCAAAAACTAATAACCGTCGAGTGTCATCTACTCTTAATGGCCACGTCTCACATCCATACAGTAAGACAGAGCGAACTGTTGCGCAGTACACTCTTCCTTTCGTTGAGAGACGAATATCTCGTCTACGCCATAGGTGACGTAAGTTGGCAAAAGCCAAACGAGCTTTTTGAATTCGTACTGAGATTTCGTCAGAGACTAAGCCATTAGGGCTAATCAGACTTCCAAGATACGTGAAGTGGTCGACGTGCTCAACTACTTCACTCCCTATCTTTAGTTCAGGTGTTGACGAAAACCAGTCCTGGAACAATAGTTTGCATTTAGAGAGGGGAGAAACGCATTCCAAACATGCTTGCATTCGAGCTTATTGCTTTTAAAAGTTTCTGCATCATATCAGCGTCTTCGCCGAACAGGACTATATCGTCAGCATATTCTAAGTCAATAAGTGGATCTCCTGGTAGGAGATCGATTCCTGAAAAGTCAGACGATGAAAGTGTAATTTCCAACAGTATGTCAACTATGAAATTAAATAAAAATGGGGAAAGTGGGCAGCCTTGACGGACACCACTTGAAGTTACAAGTTCAGATGACAGTTCGCCATATTCTCTGACACGACTAATAGTGTTTAAGCAAAGAGCCTTAACAATTTTATGTACTTTTGGGGCACGCCTTTCAATGAAAGACACTGCCATTGAACTTCACGGTCTACAGAGTCAAATGCTGCTTTCAAGTCAAGGAAAACCACTGTTGTCGGCCGCCGACAAGTATGTCTGTGTTCTTAGACCTGACGAACGGTGAATATCTGGTCTATACAACCGCGACCAGGTCTGAAACCAGCCTAATTTTCTCGTATTTGGAGATCACGAGTTGTGGTTAAGCGTCTGATAATTATAGAAGCTAGTATTTTAGACACAATGTTAGTTTAACTAATTCAATCAATCAATCAATCAATCAATGCCTGTTACTCCAAGTGGAGCATAGACCGCCCACCAGCATTCTCCAGCCAACTCTGTCCTGGGCTTTCCGTTCTAGCTCTTCCCAAGTGCTGTTCATTCTCTTCATGTCTGTTTCCAATTCCCGACGCAATGTGTTCTTGGGCCTTCCTCTGTTTCTGTGGCCTTTAGGATTCCAAGTCAGTGCTTGTCTTGTGACACAGTTTGATGGTTTCCTCAGTGTGTGCCCAATCCATCTCCAGCGTCTTTTCCTAATTTCTTCCTCAACTGGAAGTTGATTAGTTCTCTGCCACAACAGGTTGTTGTTGATGGTATCTGGCCAACAGATGCGAAGAATCCTACGCAGACAGTTGTTTATAAATACTTGTAACTTCTGTAGTATACTTTTTGTAGTTCTCCAAGTTTCAGCTCCATACAACAGGACTGTCTTCACATTTGTGTTGAAAATTTTGACTTTTATATTGACTGACAGTTGGTTTGAGTTCCAGATGTTTTTCAGCTGTAAAAGTGCTGCCCGTGCCTTACCAATCCGCGCCTTCACATCCGAATCAGACCCTCCGTGTTTGTCGATGATGCTGCCCAAATATGTAAAGGTTTCAACGTCTTCCAGAATTTCTCCGTCAAGTGTAATTGGGTTAGAGTTTGTTGTTTTGTATCGGAGGATCTTGCTTTTCCCTTTGTGTATGTTGAGGCCTACTGCTGCTGAGGCTGCTGCTATATTGTTGGTCTTCTTCTGCATTTGATGATGTGTGTGAGAAAGAAGAGCTAGGTCATCTGCAAAGTCCAAGTCATCTAGTTTCGTCGATGTTGTCCATTGTATTCCGAGAGTGCCTTCAGATGTTGCAGTCTTCATGATCCAGTCGATGACCAGTAGGAAGAGGAAGGGCGAGAGTAAGCAGCCTTGTCTAACACCGGTCTTCACTTCGAATGAATCTGTGAGCTGACCTCCATGCACGATTTTACAATGTAGTCCGTCGTAAGAATTTCGTATGATGTTGACTATCTTCTCGGGTACGCCGTAATGTCGTAGAAGGCTCCACAATATTCTCCTATCCACGCTGTCGAATGCCTTTTCATAGTCGATGAAGTTGATGTAAAGTGGTGAATTCCATTCAATTGATTGTTCAACAATGAACCGTAGAGTGGCGATTTGATCGGTACATGATCGATCTTTACGGAATCCAGCCTGTTGATCTCGGAGTTGGCCGTCGACTGGGCCCTTTAATCTGTTCAATAACACTCTGTTGAAGACCTTTCCTGGTACTGAAAGTAGAGTAATGCCTCTGTAGTTCTCACAATTGCTGAGATCGCCTTTCTTTGGTATCTTGATGAGGTACCCTTCTTTCCAGTCTGCTGGAACTTGTTCTTCCTCCCAAATCTTCCTGAAGAGAATGTGGAGTATCTTTGAAGTTGCTTCTATATCTGTCTTCAGTGCCTCTGCTGGTATGTTGTCTGGTCCTGCTGACTTGCCACTCTTGAGCTGTCTGATGGCCATTTTGATTTCTTCGACTGTTGGTGGGTCTGTGCTTATAGGGAGATCCGTGGCTGCTGCTTCGATGACTGGTGGGTTCAGTGGGGCTGGTCTATTCAAGAGTTCTTCGAAGTGCTCTACCCACCTGTTCCGTTGTTCATGCACTTCAGTGATTGGTTTGCCAGCCTTGTTCTTGATTGGCCGTTCTGGCTTGTTGAATTTCCCAGCTAACTTCTTCGTTGTATCATATAAGAACCTCATATTTCCTTCTCTTGCAGCTTTTTCCGCTGTCATTGCTAGGTCCTCAACAAACTTCCGTTTATCCAACCTGATGCTCCTCTTCACTTGCTTGTTGACTTCGGTGTATTCGGCCTGTGCCTTGGCTTTCTCTGCTCTTGTCCGACTGTTATTGATCGCTGTCTTTCTGTTCCTCCTTTCTTGGATCTTGTCCAGAGTTCTAACAGAAATCCACTCTTTTTGGTGTTGTTTCTTGAGACCCAAAACCTCCTGACATGTTGAGGTTATTGTTCCCTTAATCTCTTTCCAGTTGTCTTCCATATTAGTTCCACCTTTTTCTAGTAGATTATGAAATGCCTGAAACTTGTTGCTGAGAATTAATTTGAATTCGTTGCGTTTGTTAGTATCACGGAGAAGGGCTGTATTAAACTTGTGTAATACTGCTGCTCCAGTTGTCCAGTGCTTCCTCAGCTTCAGTTTCATTTTAGTTACCACCAAATGGTGATCTGAAGCTATGTCGGCTCCTCTCCTTGCTCTTACATCTTCCATGGTCCTTCTAAACTTCTTATTGATGCAGATGTGGTCGATTTGGTTCTCCGTGATGTGGTCCGGTGAAACCCATGTAATTTTGTGTATACGTTTGTGAGAGAAAATGGTGCCACCTATAATCATTTTGTTGAAGGCACATAAGTTCACAAACCTCTCACCGTTATCATTCCTTTCTCCCAGTCCATGTTGTCCCATGATGTCTTCATACCCGGTGTTATCCACTCCGACCTTGGCGTTGAAGTCACCCATTAGAATAGTCAGGTCCTTGGCTGAACATTTCTCGATGATTGACTGCAGCCTCGCATAAAACTGGTCTTTGTCGTCTTCGTGGCTGTCGTTGGTGGGTGCGTAGCACTGGATGACATTCATTGCAATCCCTTCCTTCTTCGTCTTGAAGGATGCTGTGATGATCCTAGGTCCATGAGGTTCCCATCTTATAAGAGACTTCCATGCATCTTGGGATAACACCAATGCTACTCCTTGTGTGTGGGGGGCGTTTTCTTCTTCGTGGCCGGAGTATAAAAGCACATTTCCCGAGGATAACCGTTGCTGTCCAGCTTGCACCCAATGCGTTTCGCTTATTCCAAGTATCTTCAGGTTGTATCTTTTCATTTCTTCAGCTATTTGCATGGTCCTCCCTGTTTCCCACAGCGTGCGGACATTCCACGTACCTATATTAATGGTTGCTTTGGTTGTCAGAAGAGACATCGGCCTCGTGGCTTCCGAAGAAACTTGGCTTTCACCATGAGGCGTCATAACATACCTTCCAACTCCCAGGGCAGAGTGAAAATGGTTATAAAGGTTTTTACTGGTTAGCGTTTTTTTAGCACATTTGCTGTTTTACGGGATGGGGTTGCTAGCCCCATGCCCAACCCTCCTCCTTTATCCGGGCTTGGGACCGGCAGCAACCCTAGGGGCTACAGGCGGAGTTAGTTTAACTAATTCCTCTATGGTTATACTAATTCCTCTATGGTTATTACAGGACGATTTTGACCCACTTTTATACACTGGGACGATTAACGATCGACACCAGTCAGACGGAATTATGTCAAGTTCCCAAACCTTAGTCAAAATATCAGTCAGTCTGGTTGTCAATGTGGGACCACCATCCTTAAACACCTCTGGGGATAATCCGTCTGGACCCGCTGCTTTGCCTCGCCTTAGATTGGCTATAGCTTTTTCGACTTCGATAAGAGTCGGGGGACCTATGTCGACTTTCCATTCTGGCTGTTTCGAAATAGTGGGAAGTTTTAGAGTAGCTGAAGGCCAACTAAACTGTTACTTGAAGTGTCCATCCCATCGTTCTAAACGTCTAGACTGAGAGCTAATAAGCGTTCCATCTTTTTCGGAAATCGTCTCACTAACGCTGGATTTTTTAACCCCAGTTTCTTTTATCAACTTGAAAAGTTGTCTAGTGTTAGCTATCGCTGCTGCCTTTTCCATTTCCTTTGCTTTCGTTACCCACCACTGCTCACGGTCGTTTCGCAGACTTTTCGTCAGTTTATGCCTGATTACTCGTCGCTCATAATCGTGTTCGGAGCCTGATGGGATAAGTCTTCGGGAGTCTATTAAATCAACAGAAGCCATTGAGATCCATTGATTTTTCTTGACATGTTGATTTAAGTCCTTGATAGATATCATTGTAGATGCCACAGCTGCTTGAACATCTTGCCAAGCAGTATCTAGTCGGGACGCATCTTTATAATTGCCTAAGTGATTCCTCAGTTGTTCCTGGAATTTAATCTTGGCTGTTTCATTACTAAACTGAATTCTAATAGGTTTTCCTGTGGTAGTTTTTCTTCGCCCGGTAAGACGCAAGCAAACGCGTGCTCTCACTAGAGCGTGGTCGGAGTCCAAACATGTACTCCAGAAAGATCGGCAGTCTCCTATCGAGCCTCTCCAATGGTAACTAATCGCAATATGGTCTATTTGAGTCCACCGTTGAGTAGGGCCAGGAGGTCTCCAAGTTAAACGATGTCGCTCCTTATGCTTAAAGTTCGTGTTGGCTAGAAATAACCGATTATCTGAGCAAAGCTGCAGCAGACGATCGCCGTTATCCGTTCTCTGGGCTGGAACACTGAAGCATCCACCTAAATGTCTTTCAGATTGGTTCAAGCTACCTATTTGGGCGTTAAAATCACCAGCCAAGATTACCAAATCTGAGTGTTTGGCCCTATGAAGTAGTTCAGAAAGTTTTCTGTAGAATTCATCTTTCACTTCATCCAGGCTGCAGTTGGTGGGAGCGTAGGCAGAGACAACGAAAAGACAACGGCGTGTGTCCCTATCTTTCCGAGTTCTTACTGAACCATTTAGTCGGACGGCACATAGGCGACTGTCGACAGGAATCCATTCAACAAGCGCCTGTTCTGCTTTCATACTTAACGCAATACCTACACCGGCGAGCCTACGAGAAGTTGCTGTTGAATCGCCAGATAAACGAAGAGTGTATCGCGAAGGTTGTCCATCCTGACTAGGTGAGGTCAAGTGAATGACCACGCTAGGATCCTGCACGCGTGTTTCGGAGACACGACATGCATTAATGGCGCGGGATTCTAATGTCCTAGCTAGGGAGGCGTGTTGCCCTATTTGACACAAGGTTCGTACATTGAATGCACCAATGTGAAGTTTGGAGCGTGGTCTTAGTATGCTCGGGACGTTATTTCGTGGACCGGAATCGTTAGCACTAATGTCACAGGAGGAAGTTGAAGATAAGGATTTATGCTTGAAGGTGGGTGGCAGGATAAACATTAGGAGGAGTTTGATTAAAATGGCAGTGATCTTGTGTGTTGTTAGCGGTATGAGGGCGGTTATCTCTTCCCAGTTGCCCACGCTGTGGAAGGGTTCTTCTTGATGTACCTGAAAAGCAAAATGGGTTAGGGTTGGTCTGAAAGACCTGGGAGCGTGACCGCAGTGCCCAGCCCAAGGAACAACTGCTTGAGGCCGGTCACACACGGCCTTTTTGAAAAAGGTTTTCGTTGTTGTTGTAGCTCCGTACTTGTTGAGGCCTTACTGTCAGAGACGGAAATTCGTGGAGTAAGGTGAGGTGTGCATTTTTAGAGTCGACCTTTTCCAACCCCGCCCTTCATTTGTGGGAAGGCAACATCGCTGCTATGCTGGTTTTCCGAAGAAAACACGTTACTGCCGTCACACCTCTGTACAGCCGGCAGTACGACTTCGTCCTCGGACCTTATATTTGCTGCTTTTGGTCTCACCGCTCTTCAACCGACCTGCCTGGCATGGTAGGACCTAGAGGAACGATTGTTCCAGCCAGTATAGCCCGATTGAGTCATCACGATAGGCAAGCCCGACCACCACGTCAAGGTAGCAGCACGGTCGGGGGGAAATAGGATAGTTGCTATCATCTACTATATGTATAGATATATATCCTGTTCCAATTTGTTTCAGCATATTTTCAATACTGCTAAACAATTAGTGGAAGTTATCCAAGCAGCTATTTATTTTACCTATGTAACTTGACAGGTATTGTAGTTATTTACAGAACACCTCAAAAGCTACAAATTGTGTGAATACAAACAGGTATGCAGGCATAAGAGATTGATTACTTTAACAAAATATAATATAAGCGGAATTTAGTTTATAAATAAATTCTTTGTTGCTATTATTATTGTGTATGGTATGAAGACAACGCTAAATTTCAAACAAGAGGGATCGTATTGCCAAATAATATGCTTGTGAGTCTTCACGCTGTGACAAAATACATAACAACTGAGAAATGAATCCATGAATTATGTCACCGTGATAAATCGATTTTTTATCCAGCTAAACTAGTCATTTCTTACAGATATTATTCAAAATCACTCCAATCGGCGAAACATTAACAACGTCCATTGGAACTACATAGGACCACAGAACATAACAAATGATGGATGCCAGAATATGTACGAATCCACTACAACACGATAAAACCTACCAAATTGTCTAGTTTTACTGGCAACATAGTATTCGATCTTTAGTTCAGCACCGTCCAATTCATTTAAATTCTATTATACGTTGTTTATTAAACTGGAGATGTTGAAGACACTTGTCTATGGAAAGTGCAAGTTTATTATAAACTATCAATTCCATAATGTCATGAATAGTAATAACATATGACGTATTTCTTCAGGTATAAGTTTGAAAAACCGTCGAATGAGTCGAATCTTCATTTGACGACAAAACCACTTTTTAACAGGTTATTATCTTGAAAAAATGACTACTTAATACGACTTAACAGCAATAGCAAATGATATCGTCGAAAGGAAGATTTTTTCGCTGAATTTGCTTATCAGATACCTGATTATTACCTGTTTTAGAGTATAGGAAAATGGATTAGATGGTATAAATATCATTCGTACCATTAGATGTACCATTTAAATAATCTGGATTAATTTGGATTTTGATTATTTTACAAAAGAAGATTCTACCGGATTATTGGTAATAAACCGTTGAAGCAGTTTATTTACAACTATCTGTATTGTTGAAATTGTAATTCTTTCCTAGTGTTTTCTCCATACTTCGAAACTAATTTGAATAGACTTGTTCATCCAAATCTTATTGACCGTTCTTACAAATATGAATAAAATTAGAGAAAATAACTCAAGTTAACACAATACAGAAGGTCATAATAATTCTTAAGATAAAGGCATCAAATTATAAATTGTATTCATACTTGACTCGCTCAACAGTATTCTTAGCATTGTAATTCACAATTTTGTCGTTTGATTAAAAAAAATTATTTCCCAGTCTGTTATACCTGTTTATCATCCAGTCATTTTTATTTTGTCTCATGCTAGAAACCGGTTCATCAACTCATTTCTCCAGATTATTTAAAGCGTTATAACCCATAACAACAAGAAAATACTAATGGACTCCAGTACCATTTAGGATTAAAGGCAAATAAAACATTAGAAATCAGTCATCGAAATCACTTGCCACCTATTATTATAATCTCAAGTATGTACTACTTAATACACTTAATATTGCATTTATTATATCAACAGAATACGTTCTCAGAAAAAGCACGATTAAAACGGTCACCTATTCTAACAAATACCCTCAGATGCCAGAATATGGCACTGATTACTCAATGTAATGTACAAGTTGACCCTAGTTGCATCACCTACAACATTAGTTTTTAATCTGCTGAGACTAAAGTTATTTTGAATAGAAAAAATTTGTCAGATTTAGGCAGATAACTAAAGATAACAAGACAGTATGTATCATTCACTTTTATCATCTCAAGTATAAATGTTTTCTCCTATCTATGATTTGGTGATATGCTGAGCAGGAATCACTATGATTTCGTTACATACCCACCAAACAGTATGAGTACATTAAATGTCGATGAGGACCCAACAATTGAATGAGAGAAACTGAATAAGTGTGCACGAGAAGTGTGTATGTTTAACTTCTGCTGCCATCGATATCAAAAGAGAATGATGTTCGGAGTACTGCCAGGTTTTCATTGGTTGTCTAACCCAAGTCTATTCTTGATGTCGAATTCAAAAATTTACATAATACCCAACAATATTAGTTGGTTACCACGACATTAGTAAATGAACTTGTTATACAACATCCATTTTTTTATTGTAAGTTTCACTTATTGCAAATTTTCACAAATCCTTTTGTAATGTTATCATGTATCTGATATATCTTCTAATGTGATTTACATTATATATATATATATATATATATATATATGCCAAGGTACTAGACAGCTGTTTCGTCCTAGCATACGACACTTTTAGGAGTGCATACCCTACATTCCATTATGGAATGCAACTAAAGGCCTTCAAACTTCCAAACGTTTAACCAACTGTACCACAAACAACTAAAATTAATATGACTGTCCCCACAGAAACCATCTTAATTCAGTTACAATTATGATCTGACTTGTTGCTAACTTTAAAGTATTTCTTGGTTTCTGGTTAGAAGTCAGGAGTGTTGGAGTTCAGAGTGTGACAGTTATCAAGAATGACAATAGATAATCGTCTAGCTATATCACAAATTAATGGAAGCAGGAATTCTACCAGTGGACGCCTTCTCAGTGTTGCAGAGGTTTAGGCGTACACCGCGAGACGTGAAAGCTCTAGGTTTGTATTTGTATATATAATATATAGGCTTCTATTGTAATGAAATTTAAATTACCATAATGAGTAAAAGAACCCTTCACCAGTTGGTTCGCTCTAATTGCTTATCAGTATCACATTAGCGACGGGTATCAGAAGTTTTAATTTCAGAAAGGGGTGCAGTAGTCCGACTTGTTAATAAAATATTATTTTGTTGCATATATATGTCAGAATGGTGTTCTTTTGGTGCCAAGGAGTACTAGACAGCTGTTTCGTCCTAGCATACGACACTTTTAGGAGTGCATACCCTACATTCCATTATGGAATGCAACTAAAGGCCTTCAAACTTCCAAACGTTTAACCAACTGTACCACAAACAACTAAAATTAATATGACTGTCCCCACAGAAACCATCTTAATTCAGTTACAATTATGATCTGACTTGTTGCTAACTTTAAAGTATTTCTTGGTTTCTGGTTAGAAGTCAGGAGTGTTGGAGTTCAGAGTGTGACAGTTATCAAGAATGACAATAGATAATCGTCTAGCTATATCACAAATTAATGGAAGCAGGAATTCTACCAGTGGACGCCTTCTCAGTGTTGCAGAGGTTTAGGCGTACACCGCGAGACGTGAAAGCTCTAGGTTTGACTTTCCCACTAAGTTAGTCTTATACTTGTTCGAAATAGCTATCCAATGTTCATTGGTTATCACTGGTACTCATTTACTATCAATACGTGAAAAAATACACTCGAGTATGAATGCACATCTTCACGATCAATTAATCAATCAATGACTGTTACCCATGGGAGCATAGGCCGCTGACCAGTATTCTCCAACCAACTCTGTCATGAACTTTCCTTTCAAGTTTTATTCATTCTTTGCATGTCTGCCTCCAATCCCCTGATCAATGTGTTTTCTGATCTTCCTCTTTTCCCTTGGCCTTTAGAATTCCAAGTTTCTGCTTCCATTGTGATGCAGTTTGATGAATTCTTCAATGTGTGTCCAATCTACCTTCAGTGTCTTCTCTTGGTTTCTTACTCAACTGGAAGCCGGTTCGTTTGTTCAGAAGGTCGTTGTTAATAGTGTCTGGCCAACGGATCCAGAGTGTCTTGTTTAGATGACTGTTTATGAACATTTATGTCTCTTGGATGATACTTTTCGTTGTTCTTCAGCACCAGCTGCATATAATAGAACTGTCCTAACGTTTGTATTAAAAATTTCTACTTTGGTGTTGGCTGACAGTTGTTTTGAGTTCCAGATGCTGCTCAACTGCAGAAATGTTGCCCTCGCTTTGTTAATGCAAGCCTTCGCACCTGCATCAGATCCCCCTTGTTTATTGATAATGATGTCGCCCAAGTATGTGATAATGTGCACGTCTTCAAGAACTTCTCCACTAAGTGTAAATGGATTGGTGTTCGTTGTTTTGTTTCGAAGGATCTTGCTTTTCCTTTTGTATATGGTATGGCTTACTGCAGCAAAGGCTGCTGCTACAGTGTCCATCTTCACCTGCATTTGTTTGAGAGTGTGTGATAGAATAACTAGGTCATTTACAAAGTCTAAGTCATCTAGTTGTATCCACGTTGTCTAATGTATCCCGTGCTTGCCTTAAGATGTTGCAGTTTTCATAGTCTAGTAAACTAGTGGATGCCTATCTTTGTGATTACAGCAAAATGACTTTTCAAGACTGCAGTTGATTACTATCACCACGCTAATAGTTTTCCTGAGAGCGAGTAGCATATCAGTTTATAACTAAGTATATTTACGTAGTAAAACTAATGCACGACTAACTTTGCTTTTTTATTTACTCAAATATTGAGTAAAATAAATGACATCAATTGGTACTACATGTTCCGTTGAAATATTTTGATGAGGTTGGAGAATGAATACTTCAACTTTGGTGTAATTACTCCATGAGATGACAAGATATTCCTGCTAAGTGGATGTTTTTTTTGTCTCTGCCTGTTTTAATGAATGTCGGGTGACATGTACAATATTTATGAAATGTCGGACAAATACAAAAAGATAGGCTTTTGGAAAGCAACAATGTTTCATGTTGTACACATAAAAAATTAGAATATACACATTCATATACGTCATCAAACAACCATTACTATTAACATCACAGTTACTTAACATTAATTTAGACTAATAACAAAAACTGAACTACCATAATAGGTAACAGAAGATAGGAAAACATCTGAATAAAGTTATCTCTGATCAATATGTTTATGATACTATTTATATTAAATATTTGATGAGTTAACATTATATGAAAAAAGCTAGACAACCATAAGGTATTCTGTTTAAAAAATCTTGCATCACTAGTAATTATCTTTTGTGTAGTGTTATGTATAAGAGGTAGTGTTAAAACGCAGATATCATCAGAAATATCTATTCATACGGCTACACAAACGAAGACAATCTACTTAGTTGTTTTTCTTAATCGTTTTCTATAGTTGATTTCGAACAAAGTCAGTGTGTTACAAAGTACTTACGTACTTACACATCATCGGTAATCAGTACACTTATTATCAAAATATCTACTGCTAGTTGATGGATCTAACTAATCTTAAAAAAGCTGGTATATAGTAGTATGCAAAATATTAGCCTGACCTTCATAGAGTAAACGAAACCTGGGATAAACTTTCATTTGTTGTCCATTCTAGTTTTACTAGTTATCAATATTTACGTTTGTAAGGACTTATTTTTTTAAATAAGAAATCTCTCTTTACGAATGCTTAAATATAAAGCTTCTTCAATGGTTTTCTTTATAAGTGCGGAGATTAGAAACAAAGTTTCTTAAAATAACAGTATACTGTTCATGGTTACATTCCAATAAATTTAAATCTCTATAAGAACTAAAATCTTTTACTTGTAAGGCTAAGACAATAAACCAGGTAATGATAATCTACACGTTTTTTCAGATACATATAGGATATATGCACCTTTAATAAATGAAATGATTATTTTGTACTTTATGAATTTTAACAATTTTCCAGCTGCATGAAAATTGTTAGCTACCGAATTGAAATCAGTGAAGTCGTTGAACTTTGTGAAACGGCATTCATCTAAATAATATTTACTTTAATCATTGAAATTATATATAATAATTATTAACATAAGTATCGTAATTCCCCAATGCTGTGTTACAACCTAATTTTACCAACTTCTAGTTCTCATTATCAGACCATTTCTTATTCTAATTGCTGCTTTCATCACTATGTGTAAGTTTATCTTGTTTACTTACTAAGTTCGTCGACTTACGTTCCTTCCTATTCTTCTCCCCAACACATTTTCACAATCTAATTCCGCACACTCCTGCTGCCATATAGCATACCTTTAAGTTAAGTACAAACTACTGAAAGTTACTCTATATTCACTGATTAATATTAAGTATATTGTTCAATTCATAATGATTGAAATTATGCATTCTGTATTAATACAATCCTATAATCAAATGTTAAGCTAAAATATCATTGATGAATATGTAAATTTACCACAATGAAATCACTATTATCATTAATATTAACATTACAGTCGTAATGATCGTTATAATGAAACTTAGTCGGTGAAACTAAACTTTTCTGGAGAACTTGAGAGTCAGTGAGAGTCAAGGTAATTGTTTCAAGGTTGTACGCTTAATCTGGTTTAAAATGCTTACATTGGAACGTTGATTGGAAATTTCTATCTGAGCGTTAATCTCGCTAATCTAGAGGCTGTCGGACTACTCTGTACAGAGTAGATTTGTTTATGTGAACTCAATATAGCTCAAGCATCGTCCACAGATACATGAGATGAAGTCATCTTCGGTTGCTGTGGTTGCCGGCAAAAGAAACCAATAAGAACAAGCGGCTTCTTTGGTCAGTCTTGACTACCACTTAAGCAAACCTGTATGCTGGTTTTATGGTGAGTAATGCAGTTACACGTTTCTCCAGCATCGTCACTCGCAAATGTAAGCGAATTATTAGCAGTGCAGTGGTATCAGTAGTGAAGAAACATCTGCTCAGAAATGATGCTACGTTTAAATCTATGCTAGGAGGCTTTGGATTAGTTATTGAAATATATGAAGCAGCCATTAAAAAGAGAAAATATAATCGAGGGAGATGTCTGAGAACTGAATGAATAAACATTAATTACTTTATTCTTACTGGTAGGTTCTTGCTATTTAAGACAGAATATTAGGAGTGAGACATTTTCAATATGTCCCAGAGCGGACTGCAAGAACCATAATACTAGTAATTCGCTTGCACGTCCCCCCTTGGAACTACGAAACATACAGAGCATATCGGCCGCTTCGAAGACTCGGATAGAATCACCGTGTCATAATGCATAAAAGACATTTTGTAAACCCAAGTACTAGTGTTCACAAAAACTTTGAAGGACATTTGTCACGTCTGGAAAAGTTACTGCGACCTTATGAAGCTTCTAGAAACAACATGGTTTGAAGTCATATGGATCAGCTTTCATGCAGTTCATATTATGAATTTAAAATCAATAAATCAGCCTCTAACATCTAGAACTGCGTTCTCATTGGTTATAAACGTTCTTAAAGTCATCTGTTATAGTTTAATTTCGCCAGCAAAGTTTAGTTTCACCAATTAACCTTCATGTATAATAATGTTTCTAACTTTCTCAATATTGCTGATTTACCGTCAACTTCAGGATAGTAATAATAATTGCAAATCATTTGCTGCGTATACTGATATATCACATTAAGCATGAATAATTGAAGTTTTATTCTCAACTGTCTCGTAAGACGGTGTGGTTTTTTTTTTCATTCATGCAAAAATATTAAATAACAAACCTAGTAATTAACTAATTAAATCTTAGGTCTATGAGATTTATTTGAGATCATAATTTTTTTCAAGTTTTCCACTTTGATTTTATTTTTAAACACAAAAATGTATGATATAGATTAACTTCATAACTTTCTCCAAACAAAACAAGGTAAATCTATTATTACTGTTGAAATATAGCTGATAGTGGAATCTATTACATGAGACAGTGTACTTACTCTTCATTGCAAAAAAAGAGAAAATAAAAAAAATATTCTTTAAAAGGACAAAAACATGTTAGATACAATTTCATTCAAAACATCATTAACATAAATTAACATCTTTTAAAATACAGTATCATAAAACCATATTACATAAATACATTAAACACGCAACCGGATTCTGTCATTAATCACATTTAATAACATCTCAAGACATTGAACTAAAAATTGAAATTGAATTTCCTGAGTTCAACTGATAATTCTATTATCACAATGTAAATATGACCAAACCAGTATATTTTATCGTAAATATTAGATGACTGAACATTTAAAAAATTTCATCATTTTTTTAGAAAATTTTTCTACATTTTATTTTATTAATATGAGAATATAATAAAACTTAAATATATGAATTTAAAGAATAAATTTCCTACTATCATTTAGTTAATAAATCATATATATGCTATCAACGATTCATATGTTTCATTGCACAATTGAAATGATATTGGGAATATATTAGTAACCAATATAGTAAGTAAGGACAATTATTTGTTTGTTGATTATATTTTCATACCAAGTAACATTTAATTTCTATGTCCAATTATCACTCTTGTTAAGTGATATTACTTGATTATCACTTAATTGAAATGATACTCTTGTCAACTTTACATGAATCATCTTATTAGTATATTCTTAACAGCCTGCTGATTAATATTCTAATAGATGAATTGAATCAAATTATTCATTAATTGTTATTCACTTCAAGGAATAGTTAGTATTAACATAAAACTCTCAGAAATACAATAAATCTAAAAGATTATACTTACTTCCTAGCGTGAATCGCATTTATTTCAAACTATAAAATAAAAATATATTGATTTGAATGTATTTGTATCTTCCAATTGATTCATTATAGATTGAGATTAATCAGTTACTGTCACGATATGTGTATTCTAAGCGAACTATTTCAAAACAACTGTAGTTCTCACGTATAAATTAGGTTGGATTGATAAAGAAAACATTTCTTACATTTTGGTGTAATACTGTAAGACATTTATATCAATCTAGTATTGTAAGTTCCATTCTATTCTCTATCATTTCTAGTAAACTATTCAGTAGGTAAATTAATACATAGATATACATTTTGTCATAGAAGTGTGAGAAGCCCCTTTTGTCATATCATTAGTTTGAATGTAAAAAGGACATATTGACATACTCAACACAGTTTTAAGTAATTATTATGATATGTGACGAAAAGTCAGATACACAAGATATTTTGAAAATTTTAATAATTCCCGCTTTACATTTACTTGCACAAATAAAATTCAAAAATTATTGTCTCTTAATGTCCTACACATCAAAATATCGATGGTTTGATACGAAGATTTACACAGAAAATTTACGTGGATCGGATCATTTGCAAAACCTAATCTCATTAATTCTTCAAGTTCGCTCTATCTAAAAATTCGTTCTTTTGAATATATAGACGATAAATGATCTATTCTGTAGTTTGTTTTTATATAAATCGGTTACTCAATAGGATTTATTAAGGGAAATTTTAAGATAGAACTGCATTTGCAAACTAAATGAATAGTTCCTAAAAAGACATTATTTATGGACCTCCAGTTCAAAGGTAATACTGCTGCCAATATTATTAAACACCCGTTTAAGGCTATCATTTTGAAATACATTCAAAGCAATACGTTTTCTCATAAACTACTATAGCCATCGTCTAATGCTCTTCAAGATGAAAGATAAATTACTGAGACTGATTAACTTAACGTGTGTATATATATACACTTGCTCCTGCAAAGCCAGGAACATACATCATTCATCTAGGCCACTTTCCTCTGCATTCTGGGGCACTTACAGATATGGCATAGCAAGAGACAATAAAGAATAGTCACATCATCTAACATTAGAACTGTGATGAATTTAGAACACTGCTTCACAATTATTTTCTGAATTTTCATAAGATTTGAAAATTCAATCAAATTAATCAAGAGCCATGCACTTGAATTTGCTTTATGTAAATAGAAGCCTTAGCAATTCATGATTTAAGACCAGAGTTTTGGGTGCGAATCAATTTCTTAGATCACTTCCTTTACTATAACCATAGTATAATCATTCTATGTAGCCTTATTTATTTATTCTTCTGTCTTTATGGCCACAAAATTACTTCACTTTATTTCAGTTTATGCTGTTATTATTTTTATTACTATTCCAAGCTCTACCTATTCTTAATTATCATTCAGAAGTCTTTTATTTTAATTTGATGATAATCACAGTTACTCCATTTGTTGTAATAACCACATGTATTTGTCATCCATTTCCATTGTATATTTTATAATTATGTTGTTGAATTTCACACCACTACGAATCAATATTTTAACAAACAACAAAATTAAATATCAATCTCCACAAATCCCCTTAGCCTACATAATCAGATCACTACTGACAAACTTCAATATGTTCCTTGTGTTTTAGTATATGTTTGTGACTGCTGGAGTTCAGATATGCCACCAACGACATTGACCGATCGTCGCACTATGTCACAAACGTAATGTAATGAAAGTTAACCTATAGACCCTCTCCCCCCCACACACATGATTCTGGTGGTTAAACTACAGATACTTGTTTCTATTTCCCCAACTAAATAGAGAGTGGAGACTTATAAGGAGTACCATATTAAAACAAAACGTATGTACAGTGTTTCGTTGTTTTCAGCGGCACTTAAGTGACATCAATGGTTGATGAACAGGAACAGGTAAATTTAATATGGATCCCCACAAAATTGCCTATACTCAACTAAACATTCAGTTACTAAGTGACCCATATTATTTCAGATACATTTTTGTATATACGACTGTACAGCTATGAAAATAATCCAGTGAAAAATAAACCTCTGGTGAAAAATATGCCTTATGAATAAATAAATATATTTTGAATAAATAATATTAGTGAAAATACATTCATAAAACAATATGTATATTACTATATCAGAACGTTAGCATTGATATTTGTCAATTATTCTGTTTCAGCTATTTGTTTCTAAGATATTAATTTCATCAATATTTACCTATGAGGTATAAAAAATAATCAATAATACTTAATATATATTATAACATTCAAACATATACACATAGTAATTAGGGTTTTCTAATATAATAAACCATTTGCCTTATACTGATACCGGGTCAATTTTTTAATTAAACAATTTAAATTAAGGTTATCTCTAACATTTTCAATGTTTAATGAGTCTGATTTATTGAGTATTGTTTGTTATTTTTTTTTCCATTCATCTAATAAATGTATGCTGATGATTAGAATGTAATATATGAGTGACATATAGTTGTAAACGTCTGCAGTTGTTATAATCTTACTATTATAAATTTATTCATTACATCACAGTTTAACAAGCTAAATGAAAGACAATTAAAATAATAAAATTTGCTTCTTAAAATCTTTCATGAAAGTTAATCAGTAATATCCAAAAGACGCTTTCATTAAACGAACAGAAGAATAACTGAAAATAGTGAAAATATATTGATGATATTACAGATAGTCAGCGTGAATTCATCCAATCTGTGTAAAAACCATTTTCATATGTAAAACTAAAATGTGCATACTTTGTATGAATGTATTCTTTCAACTTATAACATCGTTACCCCAATCATAAAAGCTCAACCAAAATAAGAAAGTATATAATCCTATTAAACATATACATATTTATTAGTTTAACTTTTATGTGACAAAATCACCGATTCATAACTAATCAATGTCTTTTACAGTACAGAAAATACATTTAAAAAAGCATATTAGGAACGAACAAAACTTTTATTTTCTAAGAATTATGCAGAGACGACAGTTGTCATAATGATACACAATACAGAATAATGCTGATATTGTACTATACATATAAATAATGAATGGAAAATATAAGTGAATTTATATTTGTTCTATTGATCAATTTATTTAACTCATTAATCTATCCAATTATCGTTTACGTTTCACAAGTTACATAATAGAGATTATTTCAACATTAACATTCGCATTTTATAAATAACTCGAAGTGTAGAAATACATACCTAATTATCCTTGATATCTAAATGATGTTATATCTACCTCAGAACTGGCTATTTTTATCACTACTAATTTTAAACTAATAAATGTAGAATATGATGAATATTTATCGAAAAGAATATTCTTTGTTCAAATATCTTTGTTTTTGATATCCAATAATACTTTAATTATCATATTTTTTTTCAAAAATCGATTAATATTGATTTATTCACCATAAATGATCATAATATTTACCAATAATCAATATATATATATATACATGTATACTAGTCTGTAATGAATAGTTTAAAATAGTTTATAATAAAATGATATAATTTTAATTATCAATAAATTTTTAATAATTATTTTTAAATTGAATTTTGATTTGTAAAACATGTATTTAAATAATTAAAAAAAAATTTTAATTGTAAACGAAATTTTAAATTAAAAAAGAAATAAATTAATGGATTTGCAGCAGAATTAATAAAATATAAAAAATGAAATAAACGTCTTAAATGATATTTAATGATAATTTTTGATGTTACATTATGTTTATGTATAGGCAGGATATTATTAGTTAAATTAACTAGTCTTTGATTATTTAAAGTGATTACAGTAGACTTTAAATTATCTATTAAATGTTCATTAAATAATAATGAATTTGTTATATTTATTGTATTGTTATTATATATGTATGTGAATTCATCAGTTGTTCCAGCTGTTAATTCCCATTTAACAGGCCAAATAAATCCATTAGCAATTAATAAACTAGGTAAATATGAAATAAGAAAACTAACTGTAATTAAAATAAATGTGATTGCACTACGTATATGTCGATTATTTGGTAATCTTGTACGATTAGTTCTTTTCACTGAACTGAATACATGTTTTCTACCAGTTGTACATTGTAAATCATTATTGTTTTGATAAAATATTGGTTCTTTATTGTGACTAACTATTTTAGGATCTTTTGTAATTACCAGTTGATTGAGATTTATAGGTTGTGTTGCTGATTTGTAACAGTCGAGACTTAATCTATTTTGTTGATGATTATTTAAATTGATTTTATCTGTTTGTATGCTTAAAAATCTTTGTCTGCTATAATTATTAAAAGGATCGAAGCAAGTCTTTTCATTTGACTGATTAATCGTGATATCATTTTCGAATTCATTTTAGTAGTACTTGTCGGTCTAACTACTATTACTTTAGGTCCAAACTTTTTCCTCCACCGATATTGATGTATCAATATGAATATAAATAAATAACCATAAAATAAGCATATAAGGGAGAATATAAGGGTAAATAACGCCAATATAGACAGCTGGTAAATTTCATAATCACTTTGTGTTATGAAACGCTCATCAGATTTACAATAACCATAATTCGTAAATGATGTTATTAAATCAACAATTGTGTAGAAAAATAAGTTGATGATAATTTTTTTGATGATATCAATGAGTTGTCTGAAATATTGCCATTCAGTTCTGATTGTTTAGTGTTTGATATGCGGTTTAACTCATGCAACATGATGTTAGTTTCTGTACCACCTGATACAAGTTTATCAACTGTACTAATTTTGAAATAAGTATGTACACCTTGATGTAATCCCATTGGAATTGACCATAATAATCCTATAATGTATGTTCCAATGATTAGTTGTTTGACACAAGCTTTTGTCATAATAACACATGGTACAAAGCAAACTAGTAACCAGCGATCCAAAGCAATTATAACCAGAATTAGCGCAGAAACAGTTAGAGTAAATGATTTTAAATTGAATTTTGATTTGTAAAACATGTATTTAAATAATTAAAAAAAATTTTAATTGTAAACGAAATTTTAAATTAAAAAAGAAATAAATTAATGGATTTGCAGCAGAATTAATAAAATATAAAAAATGAAATAAACGTCTTAAATGATATTTAATGATAATTTTTGATGTTACATTATGTTTATGTATAGGCAGGATATTATTAGTTAAATTAACTAGTCTTTGATTATTTAAAGTGATTACAGTAGACTTTAAATTATCTATTAAATGTTCATTAAATAATAATGAATTTGTTATATTTATTGTATTGTTATTATATATGTATGTGAATTCATCAGTTGTTCCAGCTGTTAATTCCCATTTAACAGGCCAAATAAATCCATTAGCAATTAATAAACTAGGTAAATATGAAATAAGAAAACTAACTGTAATTAAAATAAATGTGATTGCACTACGTATATGTCGATTATTTGGTAATCTTGTACGATTAGTTCTTTTCACTGAACTGAATACATGTTTTCTACCAGTTGTACATTGTAAATCATTATTGTTTTGATAAAATATTGGTTCTTTATTGTGACTAACTATTTTAGGATCTTTTGTAATTACCAGTTGATTGAGATTTATAGGTTGTGTTGCTGATTTGTAACAGTCGAGACTTAATCTATTTTGTTGATGATTATTTAAATTGATTTTATCTGTTTGTATGCTTAAAAATCTTTGTCTGCTATAATTATTAAAAGGATCGAAGCAAGTCTTTTCATTTGACTGATTAATCGTGATATCATTTTCGAATTCATTTTTAGTAGTACTTGTCGGTCTAACTACTATTACTTTAGGTCCAAACTTTTTCCTCCACCGATATTGATGTATCAATATGAATATAAATAAATAACCATAAAATAAGCATATAAGGGAGAATATAAGGGTAAATAACGCCAATATAGACAGCTGGTAAATTTCATAATCACTTTGTGTTATGAAACGCTCATCAGATTTACAATAACCATAATTCGTAAATGATGTTATTAAATCAACAAATTGTGTAGAAAAATAAGTTGATGATAATTTTTTTGATGATATCAATGAGTTGTCTGAAATATTGCCATTCAGTTCTGATTGTTTAGTGTTTGATATGCGGTTTAACTCATGCAACATGATGTTAGTTTCTGTACCACCTGATACAAGTTTATCAACTGTACTAATTTTGAAATAAGTATGTACACCTTGATGTAATCCCATTGGAATTGACCATAATAATCCTATAATGTATGTTCCAATGATTAGTTGTTTGACACAAGCTTTTGTCATAATAACACATGGTACAAAGCAAACTAGTAACCAGCGATCCAAAGCAATTATAACCAGAATTAGCGCAGAAACAGTTAGAGTAAATGATTTTAAAATTACATGTAGCCTACAAACGAAATCGTATGTTCTTGTTTCCCATACAGTCAAAAAGATTGTTGTCGGTATATCTATCAAGCAGATAATCAAATCGTTTACAGCAAGTAGGACAATAAGAAGATCCGAGTTGAGATCTGCATGCACAAAAAAACGTTTACCATAACTAGATGGTTTTATAGGTTTCCTGTCCCTAGTACAATAACTTTCAGCTTCAGTTGATTGGTAGATACCTACTTCTGGAATAGTGTTAACGCTTGTTAAACTACAGTCGTGATGTTTCACTTTTTCATTACTAGCATCATTACGTAAGTGACCAACTGGAACAAGACTAGAAGTTATAGACTGACGTGATTTCACATAAGAATTGGGTTGTTGTTGAAAAATATCCTGTTGAGAATGACAGTATTTTTGAACTTGTTCTAGGTTTCCTCGTTTTCTTCGGTATTTAAAACAATAACATAGAATACGTAGAAAACTTTCAAATAATTTGAAAAATCTTTTAAATATATGTCGACCAATTGTATGCACAACTAACCAATTACCAATAATTCCAAAAATACTTACACATACAAGAAAACAACTGATAATAACCAATGTTGGAATATAATTTTGTAGGACAAGTTTTTGATCATTTTCTTCTTCTTCTGCAATAAGACTATTTAAATTCAATGATTCTATCATAATAATACAAGCAGGTATTCTTGTCTATGTTAACATCAGTTTGAAAATAGTTAATGTTATCTAATAGGAAATAATGATCATGCTGTTAATTGTGGAATATAAATATTAAAATAAAAAAAAAAGAATTTCAACCAATCAAAAATTTCTTAAATGTGATTGGCCAATGAAAATTCGTTGTTTATTGTTAGGTACAATTACTGTATATTAATTCATTTACTATTTAATAAGTTAAACATTCTGTAAACTTGACAGAGACATTTTGTTATTGCATAATTTATCCATATTTTAGTAAACTATCATCAGTGTTGTAAACAAAATAGAATTTGCTTCAAATATGATTTAATTACGACGTAAACAGTATATCATTCACATGAATAATATCCTTTGTCATACTACAGGGATATGGCTGGTGGCTATTTTTAAGCCAATTCGTAAACAGATTATGAGATAATGTGTTAAGGATGTGTTTCAATTTATCAACGAGAGAAAAATATAAACTTTTATTTTCAAAAACGTTAAACTAGTGAAGACTGTTGAATATGTATGAGGGCAACTTAGGGAAAATGAAATAAAAACAGCTACCATTATGGGCGTCATACAAGAGTTATTGTTAAAATGCACCTCAAATAGTAATGTTATATTTTTAATGGTGAAATCTATAAACATGCTGGTGGAAAAAAGATGAGTTCACCACTAGGTTTCACACCAGCTAACATTTTCCATGACAAAATAGAAAAAAGTTCACCAAAACTGTTTATTTGAAACGCAACAATCTACTGCTGGTATATAAACGAAAACTCATCCTTTGTAAAAATGAAACAGAGCATTTAGAAAAGTTAAGGAAGTTTAGTGAAGTACATTCAGCCATAAAGCTTACAAGTGAAGAAGTATATGAAGATAAAGTATCCTTTTAGATGTTCTATTAACAAAAAAAGCTAATGAATCACTAAGAAGGAAAACAAACAGGAAAAGCAAGCTGACAGGGCAATATACGTATTTTCCTAATATTTTACGTCTGTAATACAAAACAAATCAGATAAAACCGCACATTTATAAAATAACAACCATATGCTTAACTGATAGTGTGAGAGAAGAATCGGACTTCTTGCGTGATACACGTGAAGAAAGTTTATAAAGAAGTATATTACTACGAAAATAAGAGTAGAAGTGGTTCAGATCGACTGTTATAAATCAATAATTGTGCACCTGCAATTTAGAGGCGGTGCTGCCAGTAAAATACTGATCTAGAGAACACGCGGAATACTACATAGAGCGTTTTTTAGGAAGAAAGCTACTATTCCTATTTACCATGTGTCCGGCGGGGACACCGAGAATAAAAAGTGAATTTTCTAAAGTGACCACCTTTTGCATATATCAGTTCGAATGCTTTTTTATGGAGCAAGTTACATCGACCCGTATTGTCGCGATTTGCATTTTCGTGCTCATGCTGTCTAAAGGTTTGGTTAAGACGGATGGTAGCCCAATATTCACCCACGTAGTTAAATTGGATCATATTGTGAGAATTGATCAGTCGTCTTTATTAGTTTATTTCGTTGATAATTGTCTACTAAAGTTGTTCAAACTCTGTGTTTTCAAACAGTAAACAAAATTACTTCATGGAATAAAACCTTAGAGCTTTGCGTTTAGAAGAAATATATGCATTTGCATTTTTACAGTGGCCAACATCAGATTAAGGAAGTCATTAATCATCTTAATGATAAATTAATCCGGTTTAAGTAAGGTGTAAATATTGATCGTCCCCCTTCGTATTATCACAATTTTTATTTTTTTTAAAGATTTCATGGTTATTCCTACTTATGTTGAATTACTATTATCCCGTTAATTATAGAAATAATTTTAACGAACATCACTCCATTTTATTATTTCATAACATTTTATACATTACCTTCATCTTAATCTAAACATTTGTTTTAATGTGTGCATATATCACCAACATGTTTATCTTGAATGATTTTGATCATTTAGACTTTCTACTAATCAGACAGTAAAACTGAATAAAGTACATATCGTAAACTAGTCATTTTAACACCTACAATCCCTAATTCATAGACTGTAATTTTAACAGATGTTTCATCTTTAAAAATGTCTATTTACTTTGGATTATTAGTTAGTATATAGATTAATAAACTTAGAACCTAAAGAGAACTTATCGCATTCAATAACTTTTCAATACAAACTTGTATATCGTCTTTATCCTGACATAAAACACTTTGTATATTAATGTGTTTTCTTAATGGTTAGAAGTAATAGTACTTTTGATATACATTACTGTACTTCATTTTATTCAAAAATGTCATGTCATTAAGATATAATCCTTTAACTTTAACTATGCATGTTGTTAGGGATTCGAAATCCCTAAAAATACAATTGTTCATTTTATCAAGCTGTATTGATTTTTGTAAACTTGATTTATAAACTTTCATCACTTTTATGTGAGCACAATTGACAACATTTAATTGTATTATTAACAATGTTGATAATTTCATTTGATGAATAATCACTACGATTATTTTGTATATATAAGGGAATGTGTAAAATATAATCTGACTCCGAATCTGATTCCGACCTCTCTGGTTGGTCTATTGTCCTATACTTCTATCTCCGGCTTGGGACCTAGTGGGCATAGGGCAGTCGCGCATTATCAACTAGGCACACTTCAATAGGCGTCCGCGCACAACCGACAAAGCCTTTTCTCACATTATAACACATGTTTAGTCAATTTGATTCACAGCTCATTTGATAGTAAATTCATTTTCTGTTAACCGATGAAATAGAAGAAAAATTAAGTTTTCAGGCTAATTAAATCATAAAATACATTCTGGTATTTCACATATAATTACTCAGTTTAATTATATTACTATTATTTATTTCAGATATCTCATCATAAACATACTTAATAGATATTGTATTCAATGGTTGTGTATAGTGTGAAATCAATATGGTTAGAAAATTTCAACAACCAATTCCTTTAAATATACTGTCTTATCTGAACAAAATGTTTACAAACATCTGCTAGTTAAGATGAAAAACAATTCTACAAGAGAATTTATGTTATCTAATTACTGATCACTACATGAAATATATAATCTTCATTTTAATAAACAATAAGATATTTGAACAACAGCTAACTCATTGATAAATTTTATGCTACAATGAATTCTTCGGATAATAAGTTCCCTTATTGATATGTTCACATTTAACGTTAATCCAAAATAAAGACTTATATCACTCTTTGAATTTATTATAAAAGCTATTCATTCATTTGATGAAGTGTTTTGGCCACAATATTAGGAAGTATCGAGTCATCGTAAAAGATTTGTTATCATGGATGATAACAACTCTCCATTTGAAAATATTACTGTCTAGATAAGTACGAAAATATGAATTTGTTAATTGCAACTCAATAAACCAAAGTCCCAGTACCCATTCTGTAATGGCTGACCATTCGTTCTACTTCTATCCATTCGCAATAAAATTTATTTCATAACTGAATTATGATACCTACAAAATTTGCTGGTATATTAATTACTCATTTGTAACTTTCAGATGAATGTAGCAACAACATACCTTTATAATATTTAAGTTGAATTGTGACTGGCAAGTGGAATCCAAGAGGCGCGATTCGTCCTGTTTGGGACTCATCGGCTGAAATTACCTGCATCCCAACGTTGATGCTCACACTGGGACTCGAACTCAGTCCGCTTCGTGCCAAAAGCCACCGCGTTTATCTTTATAAACTATGATTTACTTTGCTCACTAAAATTTAGTGATAGTTGGTGCAATAAAAAACCGAAGGCTTTTCATTGGATCAAGTTGATGTTACGAGTTGCTATAATTTACTACACAGCTGAATCATTTGGTGAAAACTTAGTTTAAAGCCACAATCATAAGTCTATGTAGTTTTGACGTCTTTTTAGGTAGTGACTTCAAACAACAGTTAAAATGTGTCACAGTCATGGTCATTTTCAGGTAACTCAGGTTTTTTTTGAAAGAAGTAAACCTGAACAAATAATTTTGTATATACATCTCATTAGGATTTTAAATTTTAAAATCCACACTGTTCAATGTTTTATTATTCAACTTCGAATAAGTTTACATGCTTGATATTTGAAGTATTGTTATCACAATCATTATTTATGTGTTTCTACATAGCTAAACCAGTACATATACAAGCTACATTTAATAGCACGAAATAATTTTAAGTTGATCTGTTTTTTCAACTAATTATTTAATATTCAACCAAAATTATGTACCTATTAAATCGTCTTAATAGTCATTTCTTTATTATTCCATGACTATTATTAAAATATTTTTCCAACTCAATTAGCAGATTATATATATATATAATATTGTGGTGGATATTAATTATAAGGTGGTCCATATGTAGTAGGTAGCGGAACGTCTCGTGAAAGTGGAAAGAATTAGTAAACAGCATTTGAGACGAGTTGCTAGGTGCTAAGGAGCAAAGTATGATTAGAATAAATAAGGGAATTGAGAACTACCAAGAAAAGTAAGCCTACAACCGAAATGGATACAGGAACGCGAAAGATGTGCAAATTGGTGATAACAGGTAATGTATGTGATAATTTATGACATTCTCTGTTTTCACTAAACAAACTCGTTGTTTAGTCTAAATGGTCGTCTCGCAACATAACCGTTACCTATCAAATGGTGGTGGTAGAGCCATGTTGGAAAACTAACTGGAAAGAACTTTGTTTGTTAAATTGTTGTTTTCATTTAATGTTTTAAGGAGTTTCTTCATGTTATTCATTAGAGTTGCTTGTCCGTTGACACTTTATTAGTTTTGTTTTAACAACTAGATGATCAATGTTTAAACTTTATCCATTATGCACGTAGTGTGAATTTCATTCTGTGATTAATATAATAAAATTATCTTAAACTTATCTATAAAAAATATTTATGAAAAGTTCATATTTTAGAAAATTACTCGGATGGCATAATTTACAAGTAGATACTTTTTTTAGTATTCATCTGTTATAGGTTCAAGTTTATTGTCGAATAATGATTACTTCACTGAGTGATTTGTTGAAACGTCATAAAAAATATTTTTTAAAAATTATGCGAAACAGTATTATTTTCAAAATTTCAAAACTATCAAAATGATTCTAGCATTACTTACTAATCGACAAGGTTCTGGATTCAATTTAGCAGTATAAATTTTGATTAAATAACAGCATAACAACAAGTGATTAAGTAGTTCTAATCTTTAATCGATTGCATAATTCCAGATCAATATTTTTCGAAAACAGTTGGGTTTTTGAATTAAAGTTATCAATAAGCTTCTAACTGACAAATAATAATATTTTTATTTATTGATCTTAATAAACTTTCTAGGACTAAACTATGGTATCAGATTAATCAGATTTCACAAAAGAATTTTCATGGACTCAACGACTATATGTGTAAATAGAGCAATATATGCACTTAAATGATGCTAAAATCTACTGTATTTATCGAAGATGTTGGTAAAATAGGTAAAAATTGATCAGTGTTGTAAGTAAAAGACTGTTAAGACTGAATGGGTATATCGATTTCCTAATAAAATTTCTTTAGACTTCTGGGCTTCGGAACATGGCCTTGAAGATAGGAAATGTTGAGAGCACACTAAGCAGAAAGCGACAAATCTACTGCGCATTATTAAGTGATATGTCTTATCTTGGTCAGCAATATATTTCATTATTGTTAATCGTACAGATGTCTCCATCGTCATGAATATCAAAATCATGAATTTAACCACCAACGTCATTTTGTGGATCTTACTAAAGGAGTTCATACTAACAATATTGAAAGAATATGAAACAAACTCAGAATCTACCTTAAGTTCCACTGTGGATATAAAGGAAATTTGTTGCACAGCAGCATGGATGAGTAATTAGGTTGTTCATGTTCCATTTAGTAACCTAAAAAAGTTTATTAATCATGTAAATTTAGTACATCTGCTTCAAAGTTTCCTATTTGTAACTACTTTTATTAATAGTACCTTAATAATAGCTACTGTCGGTACCAGGGAAAGTATTGAACAGAGTATTGTTGAACAGAACGAAAGATTCAGTGGAGACTCAATTTCGAGATCAACAAGCTGGTTTTCGTAAGGGTCGGTCGTGCACAGACCAAATCGCAACACTACAGATCATCGTTGAACAATCAATTGAATGGAACTCACCACTGTACATCAACTTCATTGATTATGAGGAGGCGTTTGACAGCATAGATAGGAGAAAACTATGGAAACTTCGACACTACGGAGTACCAGAGAAATCTGTCAACATCATCTGAAACTATTACAACGAAGTACAGTGCAAAATTGTGCATGGAGGACAACTGACAAATGCATTCCCAGTGAGGACCGGAGTCAGACAAGGTTACCTACTCTCACCTTTTCTCTTCCTCCTAGTGGTTGACTGGATCATGAAGACCTCTACATTTGAGGGGATGCACAGAATTCAATGAAAAAGTAGGATGCAACTCGATGATTTGGACTTTGCGGATGATCTAGCTCTCTTAGCACATACACACCAACAGATGCAAGTGAAGACAATCAGTGTAGCAGCAACTTCAGCATCAATAGGCCTAAACATACATAAGGAAAAGAGCAAGATTCTCAAATACAACACAGGGAGCACCAACCCAATTCAGCTTGGTGGAGAAACTCTGGAATAAGTGAATACTTTCACATATCTGGGGAGCATCATCGATGAACAAGGAGGGTCCGATGAAGATGTAAAGACAAGGATTGGCAAAGCCAGAGCAGCATTCCTACAGTTGAAAAACATTTGGAACTCAAAACAAATATCAACTAACCTCAAATTCAGACTCTTCAATTCGAACGTGAAGACAGTCCTGCTGTATGCAGCTGAAACTTGGAGAATTACTGCAAACATCATCAGACGGATACAAGTATTTATAAACAACTGCCTACGAAAGATACTGAATGTCCGTTGGCCGGAAACCATGAGCAACAGCTCACTATGGGAGAGGACAAACCAACTTCCAGCCGAAGAGGAAATTAAGAAAAGACTTTGGAAATGGATAGAACATACGTTACGCAAACCATCAGACTGCATCACGAGACAAGCATTAACATGGAATCCTGTTGGGAAGCGGAAAAGTGGAAGGCCAAAGAACACGCTGCGTCGAGATTTGAAAGCAGACATTAAAAGGATGAACAGCAACTTGAAACAGCTGGAAAGGATTGCTCAGGACAGAGTTAAACGGAGAATCCTGGTAAGCGACCTATGTTCCTCAGTGAGGAGTAACGGGCGTAAGTAAACAAGTAAGCTTATTAATAAAATATATCGTCTCGTGTGTCAAATCTGACCGATAGTTATTTCTATCTTAGCAGCATCAATATAGTTTTGTCCTACCAAAAACATTATCACATAATAAATATGACTGTACAAAATGATTTTTTTATTAGCTTGATCTAATTTAAAAAAACGATTGATCAAATGAAATTTAACTAGGTACTACACAAATTACAATTCGAGGTTACGTCTTTAATAAATGGTACACCTAAAAATATAAATCACTTTTCATACTAAAGAAAAAAAATGATTGAAAATTTCGAGTATAACACATGAAGTGAACACTGAAAATGTTCTAGATAACCCTAATTATTATCTTCTATTGATTCATTGCCTTAAATACTCTACAAATTTAAGTTAACTTAAACTTTTCATTAAACAAAAAAAAATTCTTTACTTATTCATCTACACAAATTTTTTCAACGGTTAATCACATGACTGTTTCAATAGTTCATATGGAAGAAGAAAACAGATGCTTTTTTTAATGATGAAAGAAGTGTAACAAGTAAATTTCTTAAGGCGAAATGATTTATTTGTTTGTTTAGTGTAACAATTTGAAGAAAATAATTTTACATGAAAATGTACATTCGTAGGTGTGTGTGTATGTATGTGTGTGTGAAGGTGAATATGTTTCATTGATGAGGAAAAAAAATACTAGCGAAATAACTTTAAGAAAAAATAGTTTAATAATTAAAGTGGCATTTTTATTCCCTTGAACTATAGTTTTCTGAAAATAAAAACAGAATAAAAAGGGTTTTTACGAATCTGTAGTATCTTTGCTTAGAGTATCTGTATTCATTATTCAAGTTGACCTAAAAAAATATGTCTTTTTTAGTTGGTTGAATTCGTTACAGAGTATACTAGATAGTTAATCAATTTTAGTATGTGACTCTTCAGCTGTGCGCATCATAGATTTCGTGTCAGGACTGGGTCGGAATCCAATCGTAGAATTATATTTTTCTGTCAATTTGGAATATATCGCAACTATCATCCACTGTCATCAGGGATAACTTTCTAACTCATGATTAATCTGAACTTCACCAGTCACAACTTCTCAGCAGAATTTTAGGGACATCCTGAAGTTAATCTCTACTGAGCTGCATATTGTAATTCAATTAACTGTAAAAAGTCGAATATCATTCTCCAAAAACCATTTTACTTCAAATATATAGTTTGTTGTGTTTTGTTTCAACGTGAATGTAATTTAATGATAGGCATGGAATATTTCTATAAATTCGTAAGCTTTTCCAAGATGAATTAATTAAACAATATTTTAAATAATAAGTAGCAGCAAAATTAAATGGTTTTTAAAAAGCGATAGGAATAGCTTGGACTAGATATTGTTTATCATTTCAACCAGTTGACTAACTAATAAGATGTTTAGAACTAGGCATTAGTTCATAGCATTATTGAATACTGTTAGTACTGTGATCTAATTTATTACCGGTATGAGATAGTAGATTTTACAGCAGACCGAAATTACGCTAACCGAAAACCTCATTATGATTAATTGTATTACTTTCAGGAAATCCAAAGTAGAAATTAACCTAGGACAAAAGCACTGAACACTTGTTAATTCGCATGGTGTTTGCACGATTAAGGAATCTGTATTTAAAACTTCGTCGAATCTCAATTATTTGGGTGTAGCTTGTACTTCTAATATACCTTGGTTTTTACATGTTTTGTTAATATCAAAGAAGGTTTTCTGTGTAGTTTATTATGTGAATAGAATGTATGGTTTTGGCATTATCAATTTGCTAGTTTCTATGTATTACTCTTTATTTTATACCTTACCTTATCATTTTTTCCCGAACTTATGAGAAAATACTATTTGGTGTTGCACAGAATTTTGAAGATTATTAGTAGAATGTGTTATATGGCGATTGATGTATTTGTCAAGGTAGTAATGAGGGGGGAGTATATACATATTAAGTACTTTAAACATCTGACTAGTATTATTCTATCACATTTTATCCACATATTTAATTTATATTTCTCCTCTTGTATACCTTCTGGAAGAAAGAAAAGCAGTTACCTTAGAATTCATTAACGCAAGGAAAAGTATGGGATGTCAACTATTCTCTATCTAGTACGTATATTTTACAATAAGAACGTTGTATACAGTAATCTGATTAGAAATGTATGCTTTTGAAACTACAGGTGATTGTGTATTGCGAAGATTCTAATGAGACTTCTATCTACATTTTACATGAACTTCATCAGTTACGACTTCTCACTTCCTGAAGCTCTAATCAGAAGTCGTGACTGGTGGAGTTCTATAGAGTCTAGCCAAATATGCTTCATTTCACAGTAATGAAGTAAACTTTAAAAGTTAACTCCATTTCAAAAGTGTTTACTTACAATACTCTTTTTTATTGATAATCAATGCCACATAACATGATTATCAATTTTTTTCAGAATCCCTTTCAGTTAATAAAAAATTAACAATTTTTATTTATGATTCGGATATTTATTAAATGTAGAAATTTATGCCAACGATCATTACTTTGTTTACTTTATTTTATTGGTCACTGTAATCTAGTACATATCACCATGTGAAAACTGTATACAACAAATAATTTTATAGCTGTTATTCTTTTCCAGATATTCTTTTCTCTATTATGAGTTTGTTATTATAATTAAATTCTATATGACATAGTAAAATTACACTCGTTAATGAATGAATTATAGCAAAGAAAATACAGGAATTTATGCAGCACATGAAATAAATAAAAAATTAAATTTTAATATCACATAGTGACAGAGATTAGATAATCACGGAATGCCTGTTTAGTAATTAAATATTCATTGGAAAGACTGAAATTATTTGGCTTGACTCTAAGAAAAGGTATAGGTTCAGCATGAATTGCTTCTTAGTTTTCAATGGTCATCTAATCTAGATCAAGAAGTGGTATCAAATTTAAATTCAGCGATTCCTTTAATACCCAAAATTTTAAAAAAATATATGTGAAATCAGTGAAATATTTTACAGAAATATCTGTTACATTTCAGAACTCGATTGTCTAATATGCAGCACTTAATGTTTAACAATCACAATGATAGTATTATGATACTGGATACTAGAGTTATCAATAAATCTCGTCATTAATTGAGAATAATTTACATACATAAATTATATCAAAGAATATGATAATCTAAAGATAATTTTATCATAGTCATGAAACTGAATTGATGGATATTATGTAGCAATGTCTTGAAGACTCAATCCTGTTTGAAAGCCTTTAGGAGTCCACATTCACGACCTTGCTCAATGATGATGATAAACCACTATTCACTATTTTAATTCAATATTATACAATTATCTTCCTTTAACATATTGTCATGACGTCGAAAAGCTGTTATGACTAAACGTACAATCAATTAGTCGACATGACCTTGTGCGCACGAAATTACACCAATGAGAGTGCCAAGCCGGTCTTTCCACGTCTGCCTGATGGCCACTCAATCCCAGGCGAAAATAGGAAGAATAAAAACTGATAAATCAGCCAGACAAATCATATTACATTTAAACCATTACATTATATACATATAAACCAAACCACACAATCAGCCAGTTAGGAACTTAATATTAACATAAAACAAGGGAGACAATGGTAGTGAATTAAGATAGCGTGTACACAGTCAATTAACTGGGAAATAATACACTAGAAATTAGTGTGTAAAACAGGATGATTGGGCACGATGAATATAATATAGGTAGAGATAATATGTTTACTTTGGACAAAACCAAAGTAATGAAAATAGTATTCTAGAACACAGTTCTGAAAGTTAGTTATTTCACTTGAATCGCCCAATATAACACATATATAAGAAAATTTTGTATTCAATACATTTAAAAAATATGTATTTGCTTCTAGATAGGCAAATTAAACATAAAATACAAAATGAATAACACACTGATCTGAACTTAGGAAATAAACTGAGGGCTTCAAAATTCAGTTAATAAATGTGTAATTATTTTAGCGTTTTACAAAATAAGCTCTAAATATATTCTTTTTATGAGACTTGCATGAAAGGTACACTATTCCGTTACATACTAGTTTAAAATACTATTCATCTTTGTCTTTAAATACTTTCCTGCTTAAACGACATGAAGATAATAACCAATATTTCCGTTAGGTTCTTTTTTAAATTCAACATGATGCATAATTAAAGTGAAGAAAGCCAAGTTTATTAACGTTTGACTTGAACTATCCATAGCAGAATTATAATCGTTGTTTGTAAATATTTCACTGGATTTCATCATGGAAAAACAAAACGACTGAATAGACAGTAATTGGTAAATTTAAATAGTCGAATGTTGAAATACAGGCTATAAGTTATCTAGGCGACGATGCTTTACTAAAGCGTAATATCATGCAATTATTTTTAGCTCGACATTGTTATTTATACGTAGTACGAATTAACTTAACACTAAATAATTAGCCCATGAAGTCACCATCAACTACTTCAACAGCTTTAATACATTCAGATAGGAAGGTGGTAACCAAAGCAATGAAGATAGTAATAAATACTGACTGATTCAACATTGTTTCTAACTCCGCCTGTAGCCCGCACAGGGTTGCTGCCGGTCCCAAGCCCGGATAAAGGAGGAGGGTTGGGCATGGGGCTAGCACCCCCATCCCGTAAAACAACTATCATGCTAAAAAACAGTTCACGAGTAAAAACCCATATAATAATTCTAACTCTGCCCTGGGAATTGGAAGGATCAATATGACGCTTCATGGTGAAAGCCGAGTTCCCTCGGAAGCCATGAGGCCGATGCCTCCCCTTCTGACAACCGGAGCAACAATTAATGTACTCGACCGACCTCAAACAGCTGTCCCCTGGACACTGCGGTCACACTCTCAGGTCATCACGACCTCTCCTAATCCTCTTTCTCTTTCAGGTTCCTCAAGAATGACCCTTCCACGGTGTGGGCAACCGGGAAGTGATAACCGCCCTCATACCTCTAACAGCACAAGAGATCATTTTGCTCGAGGTCAAATCCCACCCTCAACCCTCAATAACTCCCTTATTCCCACGATTAACCCGACGAGCCTAACCTTATCACCTCACGCCTCTAATGCTAATGGTTTGAGTTCACAAAACGTTATTCCTGGTCTCCTGAAACCTCGCACTAAACTACATATCGGAGCTTTTAACGTTCGAACCTTAGGCCAAATAGGACAACAGGCCTCCCTAGCCATGACCCTTAATTCTCGTTCCATCGATGTCTGCTGTGTCTCTGAAACGCGTATACAGGATCCAAGTACAATCATTCACCTGACCTCACCTTGTGAAAACAAAGAACCGGTCCGGTTCACCCTTCGTGTTTCCGGAGACCCCACCGCTACCACTCGAGGCCTTGCTGGTGTAGGTATAGCACTAAGTTCAAAAGCTGAACAGGCTCTCCTTGACTGGATTCCCATAGACAGTCGGTTATGCGCTGTCCGTCTAAACGGGACGGTAAGAACTCGGAAAGATAGGGACACACGCCGTTGCCTCTTTGTTGTCTCTGCCTACGCTCCCACTGATTGCAGCTCAGATGAAGTAAAAGATGAATTTTACAGAAAGCTTTCAGACCTCCTTCGTAAAGCTAAGCGTACTGATGTAGTGATTATGGCTGGTGACTTTAATGCCCAAGTAGGTAGATTAGACGAAACTGAAAGGCACCTAGGTGGATCCTATGGTGTCGAGGCCTAACGAACAGATATTGGCGACCGTTTATTACAACTATGCTCAGATAACCGTCTATTTCTCGCAGGCACCAACTTTAAACATAAGGAAAGACATAAGTTGGCATGGCAGCCCCCACAGTCAACTCAACGTTGGACTCAAATAGACCATATTGCTATCAGCCACCGTTAGAGAGGCTCGATAGAAGACTGCCGCTCATTTTGGAGCACATGTTTAGACTCAGACCACGCTTTAATACGAGCGCGTATTAGTCTGCGTCTCACTGGACGTAAAAGACCCACGGCAAAGATCCCCATAAGAGTCCAACTTAATGATGAACAAGTCAAGAATATATTTCAGGAACAACTTAAAAATCAATTAGTCAACTGTATAAACGATACCCACCCCTAGTCAGCTTGGAATGATATCCAAAAAGCTGTTGAAACAGCAGTGATATCTACTAGTAAACTAAACCAAAAAGTTAGGAAAACTCAGTGGATTTCAGCTGCATCTACTGAACTGATAGATGCTCGGCAACACATCCCACCTGGTTCTGAATACGATGAGGAGCGAAGGCAACTTAAACGCAAACTGGTTAAAAGCTTACGAAATGATCGTGAGCAGTGGTGGGTAGCGAAAGCTAAAGAGATGGAAAAGGCAGTGGCAATAGGTAACAGTAGGCAACTGTTCAGACTTATCAAGGAAACGGGCATCAAAAATCCAACTGTAAGTGAAACTATCGCAGAAAAAGATGGGAGCACTATTCACTGTCAATCCAGAAGGTTGGACCGATGGGCAGAACACTTTACGGAACAGTTCAATTGGCCCTCGGCGTCATCCCAGTTGCCCACCATTCCTAAACAATCTGAATGGCAAGTTAATACTGGTCCCCCAAGCCTTAGTGAGGTTGAGAAGGCTATAGGGAACCTAAAGCGAGGTAGAGCAGCAGGACCCGATGGGTTGACCCCTGAGATATTTAGGGATGGTGGTCCAGTTTTAGCAGCGAGATTAACCGGGATCCTGTCTAGAATCTGGGAATTGGGCGTAATCCCACCCGACTGGTCTCAAACACTAATTGTTCCAATCTATAAGAAAGGACAGAAGTCCTCCTGTGACAATTACCGAGGAATCAGCTTAACTAATATAGTGTCCAAAATATTAGCTTCAATCATACTTCGACGCCTAACTAAAGCTCGTGAAGAGCAGACTAGAGAGAACCAAGGTGGTTTCAGACCTGGACGTGGCTGCATAGATCACCTATTCACACTTCGGCAGGTTCTAGAACATAGACACACTTTTAGACGCCCAACAATAGTTGTATTCCTTGACCTTAAGGCGGCATTCGACTCTATCGATCGTAAGGTTATGTGGCAATGTCTGTCAATGAAAGGCGTACCAGAGAAGTACATTAACCTTATACAAGCTCTCTACTCGAACACCACATGTCAAGTGAGAGCTTATGGCAGATTGTCATCAGAACTGATTACCTCAAGTGGTGTTCGTCAAGGTTGTCCGCTTTCCCCATTTTTATTTAATTTTATCATTGACATACTTTTAGAGTTGACATTTTCATCGTCTGACTTCGGCGGGGTTGACCTCCTTCCAGGAGATAAACTAGCTGACTTAGAATATGCAGATGATATAGTTCTCTTAGGCGAAGATGCTGATAAAATGCAGAATCTTTTGACTACCTTAAACAAGAATGTAAGGATGTTTGGGATGCGATTCTCTCCACCCAAATGCAAAATGTTACTTCAGGATTGGATTGATTCGACACCGAAGTTAGTGATAGGGAGTGAGGCAGTTGAACGTGTTGACCGCTTCACTTATCTTGGCAGCCTCATCAGCCCTGACGGTCTGGTGTCTGCTGAAATCTCTGCGCGCATACATAAGGCCCGATTAGCTTTTTGGAATTTGCGTCATCTGTGGCGTAGGCGAGACATCCGACTACTGACCAAAGGACGCGTTTACTGCGCAGTAGTTCGGTCTGTCTTACTTTATGGATGCGAAACATGGCCATTAAGGATAGAGGATATTCGTAGGCTCCTGGTATTCGATCATAGATGTCTTCGAAGCATTGCTCGTGTTTTCTGGGACCACCGAGTAAGCAATACGTGGGTTAGGAATAGAGTACTAGATAGATACGGTAAGCCTACTGATGAAGTAGTAAATCTTCATCAGCTAAGGTGGTTAGGACATGTGTTACGTATGCCTGACCACCGCCTACCTCGACGAGCAATGCTGTCTGGTGTAGGAGTAGGCTGGAAGAAAGCTAGGGGCGGCCAAACCAAAACACGGCACCAGTCCATGAAGTCATTGACAATTGGGCTGAGCCATGTTAATAGGTGCAGACTACCTGGTTGGGGTCCGCGTGACGCTCGTAATAAATGGTTAGAGACTTTGGGTGATATGGCTCAAAATCGTTGGCAATGGCGCAGGTGCATCCATTCCTTGTCTTCCTCCAAATCCTAAATTTCTGAACTTATCATAATTTTCTCTTTACTGGATCATATTTTCTTAAATGTTCTCGGTCTCTATTCCCTTCCATGAATACTAACTCTGTTACTACCTTCCCCACTCTGGGATTTGATTCGACAATTTAATCTCTATCTGCTAATTGAGGGATGGCAACTTGAACTGACGTACTCATGTACCAAGTTCTACGTTGCGACTGTCTGTCTGTCAACATTGTTTCTAACATTCCGATTCTTCTTTTCGTCACTGAAACAGAATTAAAAAATGTTAAGAAACTATATAGTATATTGCAGTTAGTATTTACCATGATATTATATTTCTTTTGTTACTCTCACTTTTGGTTTTTACTGGTTAGCGTTTTTTAGCAAGATTGTTATTTTACGGGATGGAGTTGCTAATCCCATGCCCAAACCTCCTCCTTTAACCGGGCTTGGGACCGGTAGCAACCCTAGTGGGCTCCAGACATCAAAAAATACAAGTATTTATAAACAACTTTGTGCATAAGGTACTTCGGATCCGTTGGCTAGATACTATCCACAACTACCTTCTTTGTCAGAGAACTAATAAACTTCCAGCTAAGGAAGAAACTAGGAAAAGACGATAGAGGTGCATGGGACACACATTGAGTAAACCATCAAACTGTGTCCCAAGACAAGCACTAACTTAGAAATTTAAAGGCCGAAGAAAAAGAGAAAGACCAAGGAACTCATTTAGTCGGGAATCGGAGACAGACATGAAGATAATGAACAGCACATGGGAAAAGCCAGAAAGGAAAGCCCAGGACATAGTTGGCTGAAGAATGCTGGTCGGCGGCCTATGCTCCACATGGAGTAACAGGCATTCATTAATTATTTGATTGACTGATTATTATCACTGCGACTCATCAATTCAAACTTCAAATGTTTTATCAGCTGCTCTTCTATCGTTATACTGTCTTTCATAACAACCAACTATTCAGATTATTGCATATATTCTGATAAAGTAAAAGAGGCCAAGTGACTATAACTTACAACCTCCTAGCTATTTCATCTTGCCGCAGTTTATATAAAAAAATTTCTACACTTACACAGCTTATTCTAAAATAACACCAATTTTGTTTGTCTACTGGTGATTAAATCAAATTCTCCTCGAAGTTGTCCATAAAAGCCTGTATTTTCACTTTTGTCTTTTTTTTCTAATGTCTGACAATCGGATATCATTGTGGTTTTATAAAGTTTGGTTCACTTAATTTTATATAATATTATCATAGAAATACAAACAGTTAACTTGAGATATGAAAATTAAGCAACACACGTAGTTCATCAGTTAACTTCCATACACTGTGCTTGCAATTTAATGTAGAAATTTTAAAAATAAATGATGTGTACATTAATATAACAATTAAATGTTTGCAATTGAAGTATCATTGTAATCTAATAAGTTAACCGATGAACATTCTACAATAAAACTTTAATTACAGTTGATTACATACCTCAATAATTTTAAGTCTAGTTTTTCGTATCTGTCACTGACTCATGTTGGTTACGCAGTTTCAAGATGTTCCCGAAGTTCTAGTGAGAGGTCGTGACTAGGGGAGTTCAGACCCATTAAAAACAAGACAGTCATCACCATCGACATTAACTGACAGTCACAACATACCACAAACTGGTGGAAGTGAGAATTCCGCCATTGAGCGCCTGCCCAGTGGAGATGAGGGTCAAGCATTTGCCGAGCTACCTAATGGGCCTAATTTCAATTCTGCTAAGAAATTGAGGGTGCACACTAACGAGTTCCACGCTAGAAGAAAACAGTTGTCAAATGCTTCTTGGTTTCCAATGGCACTTGATCAACATCAATCTGTGACAAATATAAACAACTAATCTTATTACTTATCTCTACAAAACCACCTCAGTTCGATTAATTTCAATGCTAATAAAACAGTGCATCATTAAATATGCAAAATTAAGGCAAACAATATCAGAATATAAATGAATAAATATTGGTTCAACAAAATGTTCTCTTTTCGGTGGACTCATTCACAAAGCTATGCAGTCACAAATGTTAACCGTTTCCTCTACATCAATAATCGATGTATGTAATGTATAACAATTCATTATAGTGGTACAAAATCAAAAATAACAACTGAAGAAGTATTAGGATAAACTTGTATATTCCCGTTTATCCTAACACCGATGTGCCCGTTGCAAAAGTGTGACTGTCTAAATTCAGTAGTCTAGTAGTGAACCCGGTGGCGTTCGACACAAAACAGACTAAGTTCGAATCCCACCGTGGACACCAACATTGGGATACAGGTATATTTGGCCGACGAGTCCCAAAGAGGACGAAACGCGCGTCCTGGGTTCCACTTTCGAATCACAATCCAACTTATGTAAACTGAAGAAGTATTTGTTAACAGACCAAAATTTCAATAAGAATTTCGTAGAACTTAGATAAAAACGAATGATTGCAAAAATGAACTAGGCAAAGCTATAAGCAACTTTTGATTATTATAGTTCAGGCATTTTATAATATATGACAAAGTCTTCCACAACGCAGGAAATATGAAAGCTCATTGATTTTTGTGACTTTTTATGCACTTTGTGAATGATTCTATGTAATAAGCACATTTGATCGAATTACCCGTATTTTCAAGGTGTTAAATTAATGAATATTTTATTGATTCACTACCATCTTTTATCACTCCAGCCAGATAATTTCCTGGAATTCTTCTGGATGGAATACGTGTCAAACAACCACTAGCCAAATACAATAGACTTAAGTGAACTGATATATGTACACTGGAGTGGTCAATGGTATACCACATTCACAAGTGTACAATTGTAAGAACAAATGTTTCTTCAAATAGGACTCTCGATAAAGCCAAATCTATTTATACTACTAATTAAGTTTGATAGTGGCTGGCAAGTGAAATCCAGAAAGTGCTTTTCTTCTTGTTCCTGATTCTTCAGCTGGGTGCTGTTCACACCTTGACTCAAGCTCATTTCGTCAAACACCATAGTGTTTACCACTAGATTATTGAGTCCAAAGAACCTCACTTACTCAACGGGTATGTATAAAAAGTTTGTAGGTATATGTATCTTTCTTTTGATTTGTTATAGATTGAGATTGATTGTTCTCTGTTTTAGCGTATACATCTTGTGTGTATATGGCACATATGGCTGATGAACTGATAAACTTCAGTTCATAAACAATCAAGAGGAAGATACAAATATCTTCAAATCCCCTTAAATTGTGCTTGGACGTTTCTTTTCTGTATAATGCCAAGACTGTTTACCTTGCCATTAAATTACGACTGTTACTTTAAATAAACTTTTTCTAGTAACTAAAACTGGTATAAATATCAAGCAATTTTGATCATATATCTTTCGGTTTCCTTTCTATCCTACCAATGCATGAAGAAAATGAATACAACGCTCGAAATCATATCGCCAGTATTTCACATTAATAATCAATATTGGTAAGTTAATATAGATTTCTTTATACTTAGTTGTGCTTTTACACCAATGACTCTAGTTTTTAGTTGCTGTTTGTGTATCACAAACAAATTTCCTTAACAGTATCTCTAGTTAAAATTATTTAACTATAATTCGAATGTAGGTAACAGCGTAAACCATGACTCGCATCATTGTTTATTAGGAATCTGTCGTCTATCTATCCCACAACTCTATTTTCGATGTTCATATTAAGACCTTAAATGTAAACAAATAAGATCTATGGGTCTCGATTAGAATGATACCTGAGCTCTGGTTTCCAGTGTTCGTCACAATCTAAATTCATTAAAAAACTTAGGTTCTATTTTATCAGAAAGCCTCATGTATGTTGTCATATAAAAATATCAGAACTATCTATTATGATGATATTTATGGTGGAAAATTAAAATACTAACATAGAACCAATGAATCTAGGTAGAAAATAGATCAGTTTATTGTTTTATTAATGATTATGGTATAACAGTACATTCACTACACAAACAATGACAGCTTACAAACGTTAACATTCCATTTACAATGCATGAAGCAAGTAATTGCTCGTAAAATTTTTGATGAATGCAAAAACTGTAACAGACACGTACTTAGACAATATTAATCTGTTGAATTGAATTTAAACACCTAACAAGCCGGTTGTTAGTTAAAGTGAAATGGAACTTCCTTGATAAATATGAAGATATATTAAATTGCATTCAATAATAAAAATATTTAGAACAAGGAAGCCAGGTACTTTCTTTGTAAAACCTGACTATACGATTACGGAACTTGAAAACTACAAATTAATAAACCTGCTAAAGAAATACCTACCTAAAAAAAGCTAAAAGAATACTAAGTTAGCATTTTGACATTTATTAACAGAAGACACATTTTTCCTAACTGCATGAGGCTTTATATTTTATATCTTGTTTAGCTGAATGTATTGAACTCATAGCTAGGAAATTAGTGGATCTTTAACATCTCAATTTATTTCAATTAGGAACTAGTAACCTACGAGACAATTAATCTCATGGTTAATACGCAGGTCATATTTTGTCTACAACAAATTTTATGTATGTTTTACATAAAGCAAAATGTAAAGCACGTTTTTGTAAATAACACGTATAGCTATAAAGATGTAATTAGATAATAAATAGAAGTATATTTTTTCTAGGAAAAAGACATGCCTAATGTTTTATCCAAGTGGATTTCTTTTATGAATCGTCTGCATGAACGAGGTTACTAGTGATATGCCGGGCAACTAAAGAAGATTGATTATCTTCGAGAACTATGTTTCAGAACATTGTCTCATTTATTGTAACTGTAGACAATGTAAACGTTTCATTTCTATGACTGTTACGTTCCCCTTACCCGGTCCTCTTGTTTAGTGTATTTACTCTTAGTATATTGTTTATTACTATAAACTACAGTTACTTAGTTGGTGAACAATTTGTCCCCATTCACTGCCACTATTTCCTTTGTTCTGTATCAATTTTAGATTCTTGATTGGTTTACTGTGTGATCTGATTTTGTGTATGTATAAAGGCATGATTGAAATACAATATGTTCCCGTAACTGTTTCCGATTCTGGTTCTTCTATTTTCGGCCTGGGGGTGGGTAGGCGTAGGACAGTGGAGCATTATCAACTAGTCACACCTCATTGGCGTTCGTTACAACCAACCAAATTTTCTTAGCGCCATAACAACTAGATAAAAGAAAGAAACACCAAACGAATATACGAACATCGAAACCTTAGTAATATACATTTTTTTTAAAAAGATCGTGAATAAACTATATTTTGATGGGTAGTGTTACCTTATGTTTCTTCTCAAAGGCATTCATAAAATTATTTATACATAATTTCAATGCGACTCACTAAGTGAAAGTTTGTTTTCATCTTTGAGTTGCACTTTTATTATCAACTCTAGTAATATATCCTAGCCGTTTACACTTATTCAACTTGATTATGTCTTCGAATTGAAACTGAGTAGTTAAAACTACTAACTTGCAATTATTAAGTCGCTTCATCATATAATATTGTTTCTTTCAAATTTTGGTGTTGTGGTTCGAATGGTTGCACATGGTGATGTATTACATAAATCATGTTACAACATTTTACTCCTTACGTGAAGCCACCTAAATAGGATAATTTGCTATAGTTAAATATCAATGTACTGTGTTAAATGTATGCCATTTAGTTAGGGAATATCTCTTTAAAGAATTTATTGTCAGACTTCACAGTCATATATAAATACACATATAAAACCTCAATTTTCAACATCTTGAAGAAATATTAGTAACGAACAAACATAACAACGAAGTAGAAATATTTAATATTAGGAAATATAGTGTGAACGGCAAAAGTACAACGCTATGCAATTTCTATAGGATGGGAGTAGATAAAGTAAAATATATGAAATTAATAAGCCAACAATAAATTATCTTACTATATTCTCTCTCCCCACCTCTCTCTCTCTCTCTACATATATATATATATATATATATATATATATATATATATATCACTGATTTACCTGTTTTTAAATGGATGAGAAACAACTTTTCGACGTAAACACATTTGCTTAGTTACATTTATATGTCAGACGAAAGTTAATTTCATACTTTCAAGGTTTTTGATATCTCCCTCATTTAATAAGTTTCTGTCATGTAATTTTAACTCATTAATTATCTAGACATTGTTATTACTTGAAGAAAATACTTCATTAATGTGTTTTGTTTCTATTAATGAATATCTTGCCAATCAGTAAAGTGCAGATGAATCTTTGTTATCATTGTATTGACTAAGTAGTCATATTATTTTTATATGAACTGATTACATTTAGATTGTATTGAATGAAAACAAATAAACAACATATCAAGCTACGTATACGATCGCTTACTAACCGGATCATGAAAGATGATTAATCAACATTAATACATGTATCATGATTATTAACATTTGGTGAAGACAGATAGTTAAATGCCACCATTAATATGTAGTGAGTGATAACTGTTATTCAATAAAACTGACTGAATTATTTAACTGTTACAAAATTACTAACTAGTTTCCTGTATTCACATTCTGCGTCTTTCATAAACTAAAACCTGAATTTTATATTAATGTATATATATGACCATTATCAAGTGTTTATATCGTTTTATTACTGAGATTCAAGACCTATTCTTCATTAATCTTCGTTGATATATATCCACATTCCGAATGGATGTACAATTAGATTGTAAACGTACGCTTTGTCTTATTTGGGACTAATAGTCAAAGTAACGTAAATTCATGTAAACTTTGTTTGGTGGCCACTTCATGATAGTTAAATAGGTTGAAACAAACTTCTTGAATCGTATGAAAGGCTTGATTGATACGAAGAATAACACCATTAACTCCAACAACTTCTTAGAAAATGTTTTGCCTGAATCATTGTAATTGTAATTTTATGACCGTGAAAATAGGCTTTGTCTTACATCATTACATTAGTACTTATGCTATGCATAATTCGATTTTGTTTTATTTCGTTTTCATGTAATTTTTGTAAATCACTGTGTTTATGCTTAAGAAGTGAATGGGTCTCCGAAAATCCTCAAGTTCTGCTTAGACAGTCAAAACTCTTAGGTTAATAACGAAGATTTCCCTTAGAACTATGAATTTAATCAAATAAAATATTTTTTGACAAAACCAAAGCCAACCTCTATGTCTACATTACGACTATATAGAGGAACATGAAAGACTTACTTCTGTCGACAACATACTTAACTAAGTGTGTATTATAGTATGCCTTCGATTAATGGCTTCAAACACCTGACAGATTCCGTGAAATTGAAATACAACTACGATCTTCATGTTCTCAAAGAATTACTTACAAATGCTTTAACTGCATACTGTTTACAAATGGTAAAATAATTTTTTAATTAAATCAGTCCTAATAACTAAGTTTTATGACATCATTTTACCGCGGGTTAGTAAGGATTAAAATTATAATTTTATAGTTTACAGTGACTGAATAGTGTACTTTAAGTCAACATTATCGGTGCAAAGTTTAAACAATTAGTTAGCTTTCTTAATTTCTTGGAAGAGACTCTTATATTTACCTAACAAGTAATTCCTAATCAGCCGTTATATTGTACATGCTTCCATGCATACTAATTTCTTTACTTGATCCCTCAACTTTCATCTGTTCTTAACTTTCCCCTAACTAGTTGATAGATGGAGTTTATGATACTTGATTAACAACTAACCTGTATACTAAAGGTCTAAAACCCTATGTAGCTAGAGTTTGGACAGATCCAGTTAAACTAGTTCTTGACAAATAATTTCCGGCCAATCAGCTACTAAATATAGAATGATTTAGCATTTAATAATCTCATCATCATTTTTCTAAAGAAAAACTCAATTGTTTTTCAATTTTTCACCAAAGAAAAGTTTGTTTCGAAAATGCTTCCCTAATTATTACACATAAGGCCTAGTATATAAAACTGCTATAAATAACTTCAGGTTAGTCAGTTCTTATACAAATGTTAAGCAGTAATAAGAATTAAATGGATTACGGTTGATAGAACTACTAGTTGTATGAAAACAGTATTGGTAATAAACAATAGAGCGTAAAGAAAATGACTTTGAAATATTGATAAGTTAATAAACAGCGAGGGGGGAGGGGAGATGTTATGATTACGAAACATTAAATTAGGTTGAAATTCTGATCATATTTAAAGATTTTAAAAACCTATCCATAAAGTCATTAGCAGTACTGTAAAATCAATTTATTTTTAGTTCATTATGATAAATGTCAATCAAATACAAGGTAGATAGGTAAACAGATTTAATATGATGACATAGAATTAAGTGGTAATTGGTCCTTTGATTAGACAAACCAGTTTTTAGCATAAAGTCCTCACTGTATATACAAAAACTTCGGAAGGTAACAGGCAAGTTACAGTAACTGCTGATTATAAGGCTAAATTTGTCTAAACACTTGACTAAAGGTGAAATAACCGAAAAATTCCGTATGATTTATCATTGTTACGAAAATATATATCCTTTAATGTAATTTGTACAAGTTCATGCCTCTAAGTTACTCTTTTCTGTCACATACTATCTACAATAGACTCTTCTTCGGCCACTGTTACTGTAGAAAAAGGTAATGTCATTGTGTTGTTCACCGTATCTAGCTGGCGAATTTAACGTCAAACTTTTACTTTATTTTATTATTTTAAGCAAAACTTTATATTTAATTAAAATGTATAAAGCAGGTAACTGGATAAAATTCAATCCAGTTCATTTTAACATAATGTCCTCTTGAATTAATATCTACTTACCGAGAATACACTTTATCGAAATTTACCATGATTGTATATTGAATGTTCAACTATTCACTCCGGTGTAAATTGTCTATGTCGATATTGTGTTGCATACTGTTTTTCCAACGGATATATGTTACAATAAAGTTGTTTACACTGGCATATATATAAATATATAATGTCAATAAAACCATTGAAATTTAATGGTTGAAAAGTAGTAACTATCGTCATGTCGTTTGGTCGTCTGTACTCAAAAGTCGCGTTGAAAGTTGTGACTGAGACAAAAGACTATATAACACGGTATACCCTGTTTAATGTTAAATGAATATAAAACAGTAGAAAGCCTTTAACTTGATTTAACTTCATCTTATATTAATTGACAAGGTGTTTCTTTAATCCTAATGGAGACAACAATCGTAATTAATTTCAAACGCGTATGATTGTAAAAGACGTTACCACATACCCTACCATATAGAAGGAACGTATTCTTACTAGTTGTACACTGACAGTCTTTAAATATCATGTTTATTTAGACAATTCATATCGGTCTATGTTATGGAATGATAGCGCGCTATAACTTTTGTTATGAAGTCCTCGTCGATCTAGTAAGATGAATGTTGTAGTTATCATGGAATGTATGTTAAATTGCATTTATTCATCCTGATATTATTTCATTCTCAGTGAAATTGTATGTTGAACTCTATTTCATTTAATCGACTCTAGTATAAGAATAAATATGATAAGTTTTATACGGTAATTTCATTCATCAAAATTAATAAGGGATATGTAACAGGAAGTTTGGGATGACGTATTATAGATACACCATATTTTCTGTTACATTTCTTTACTGTCAATAGTCAAAGTTTAGAACAAATTATAATCATACTAAAAAACCCTCAAATTTCCAACAAATAAGAAATGATTCAACTTCTGTATCTTCCTATGTTTCAAACTTTATAATGAAGGCAGAAAAAAGATCTTTGGGTTATCAGCAATGTATTATTTTTTCCTGTAATGTCACTCTAATCAGATTTTATTTTAGCTTTTTTTTCTTTAAATATTTTCCTTCGCATCTGTTAACAATAAAGGATAATGCCAATATTGTTGATGTAATACATGTCATTTGTAAGCTTCTTCTTATATTAACATTATTATTAAATAATGTTATATAGTTGTTCCTACGATCAATTCAAGTAATGATTATTACTTGTTATGGCAATAACAAATTGCAGTATTATTCCAGTAGTACATCTTGAGGGCGATATAAAAAGAAGTGAGATAGAACAGTGAGTAATAAAAGTTTTGAAATCTACGGCTATGCACACTCACACAGTAAAATCGAACCAGCTTTCTTCATTAATTATGTGTAATATGCATGATTATAGTTATCATTTACGTGGGTGGTTTATTTCAATATTTATTATTTCGTAATTGGTTACCTCAGCAAAAGCTCATTACTCCAACAGAGTCAACCAAGTCAGCAATGTAACCGTTACTGGCTGATTGTAGTGCTATGTTGGAAAATGACTATTACTATAAAACTCAAGCAGTTAAGATGGCAACCCAGAAAAAAGTTGCCGTTACTTACTAAATGAGTAGTCACAAACTAAATAAAAAAGGCTCCTACATGTATACAAGATTTTACTTTATTCCCTAGTTGATGTAAGTATATGATAAGATAACTCATTTTCAAACTTACTGATTAGCCGACAAGAATTCAGAACATACAAAGTGCCGAAAACATAACAATTGAAGAGTGAGTCCATAGATTATGTTATCGTCACGAACAATTTATCATTCAAAATCACCGCAATATTATGCAAATATATATATGCATAAATTTCATACATATTTATTAGGCCCCAAAACTGGTTGGGCACACTTTAACAACCATCCATTGTAACTGCATAGAGCCACGGAACATAACAGATACTGAATGCAACAAAATATACGCATCCACTACAACATGGTAAAAACTACCAGATTGTCCAGTTCTACTGGCAACATAGTATTCAATCTTTAATGCAGTACCTTTCGATTCATTTTAATTCTATGCTACGCTGTTTAGAAATTTGAAGATGTTGAGGACATTTGTATATAAAAAGTACAAGCTGATTATACGCTAATGTTATGGAAGATAATATCGTGTGATATATTTCTCAGGGAAACATTTGAAAATATTAATCATCGATAGTAAAGCATAATGTTAGTGAGATAGGGTTAAAAAACATATAGTGAAGAAAATTTTTTTATATACTCGCATGCAAACTAAGGAGAACAATGATTTTACATTCAATTTTTTATTTCTGTTGCTATGTTTAAATATTGCTTGTTGTCTGCACATATATACGCGATTGTACATCTCTGCAGATGAAATCTACTAAAAGCTACTCTTTTCGCGGTACTAGACTTTTGTTGTTACTAAAGATCTATCTAACAAGCATTTACTCAGGCTTAAAATTAGGCAGACGTTCGTACATTTGCCATTCTCTGGTTAAGTGATAAATATCTATTATCCTTATAATTTTAATAACTGGGCTAGCAAATTTTGTTTTTGTCTTTGTTTGTATATAACAGAACAATAATAAAGTCACATTAACCATCTATTCTGTTATTAATATCGAGTGTAATAAATCGTTCTTAATCTACGTTTTTGATTTCTTTATTAGTATTCTCAGTCGACAAGGATGAGGCATAGCAGGCTTAATGGCTTTAAGAAATCAAAGGTTCTATTGTGGTAATCAGTTTTGTCTCCAAACTATTGTAAACTGGTTAGTTTAACAGGTCCTATCAAGGTAGCATTTGTTTTCAGGCTTCGTTAGCTGCTTAATGATAACTAATTTTAACTAATCACCGAAGCTGAAATAATTTAACGACATACAGATTAACTTGCTCAGTTGTCACTTTTTTGTTCTTGTTCATTTACAGATGAATATCGTCATGAACCAACTCATAGCCTGACAGCAAACAGATATTAGGAAAGAAGATGCAATTCTCCTCAGAACCCTATCTTCGAGGACTCGTAGCAACATAGTAGTTGTATCAATCGTCACTATTATTTTAGATCCACATAGTCAATAATCAATCTAATTTTAATGATTACTAGAAAATATTGCTATGAATTATTACAAACGTGTGAGTGCATTTCGATGAATATCTTCATTATGGTGACTTCTTTTATAATCCATTTTGTTATTCAGGTTTTATTTTTACACACTAAGTTCGTGGTTCAAATAAACATTCTACCAAAACTTATTTATTCTATATTAGGTAGAATGACCTAAAGCCGAAGCACTTAATAAAATAATAATTTGAAAGCCTCTCACATTTTCACTTTTATAATCAGGAAGTCCATAAGGATTTACAAAAGAAAATAGTAATATATACCAAATCTCAAAGAAAACCCATTATTCTTAAAACGTTACAAAGACAAGAAAACATGTATTTTTGAGTTTACTTAGGGTTTCAAGAGCATCTAAGACTAGAACATCGTTAAGGCTTGCAAATTAACTCACGTGTAAATTATGTAGGTCAGTGTATTCCACTAACTCAACTAAACCAATTGATATTTTTCATTCTAACATGATGCGATGATGTTCAGAATAGGACCGAAGGTGAGTCCTAATTTAATATGACGCTTGCAACTTTAAGCTTTCAACGTACACGGCGTTTAAGTTAACTGTGTTATGGTCGAAATGTAGATGAATTTTGTATTCATTTAGTGATCAAAGAATTGTGGGAAAATCATACTCTATGTACAAACAACCAGCTTACTACTCATTAACTGTTAGGAGTATATAGAAAAATGTAGTCACTTAGGCTTATACAACATGTAAAATGGATTAACATTAAACAAAATATTAGTTGATCATCCTAAATATCTTGTTGTAAACATTTTATTTGCTTTTCATAATGTCAAGTATAGGTAGACCAACTCCGAGAAAGTGTTAGTGAGACTCGTTTCCTATCTCAGTTCATTAAACGCTTTACGTCGAATAAGCCTCCTGGAGATGAATCCACATTAACATTTAACATACCGGTGCATTTTGATGGTTCCACAAGTACAACAAAAGACGGATGTTTTCAAAAAAAGCAGAGATCAACAATCATAAAAACACAAATACACGACCACTCGTTTAATCATTTATAGCCATAAAAAATAATTGGTTGCTATGGCAACAATTCATTCTGTTCTGCAAATTTTGTTGTTCTTACGTTATTCAAATTTTACTTCTAATGAAACTTTAAAAACAATTCGTACTATTTCATTGTTTATATTATATACAATTTTAATTAGATGTGATAAACGTTAGCAGCAAACATCAGGAAGTTTTGGTTTCAATGAAGTCTATTTTCATCAAAGAATAATCTCATTTCCTATTAAAGCTGTTCAGTTATACTGTGTGAATGGTTTTAACGAAGCATTTCGTTGAAAATATCTGAACTTGTGAAACTTGATTTACTAATATATCTTATAGTACTTTATGTAAGTTTCTATGAAACAATAAAGGTTAGTAATATCATGGTAAAACTAATAAAATATAAATCCATGTGGTATCTTCAGGCTGTCGCTATAATTATAATTTTACTATGTTTGTTACTACCTGCCAGTTCTTCTGTGTAAAATAGGTTGTACACACTGTTTGAAACCTTACTCAGACTTAATGATTCCCAAGACTCGAATGCAAGAAATTCATAAAGTAACCTGGCTTTTTATGTTAATCAAATAGCAGTTAAGTGATACTGTTATAAAGCTCATTAAAACAGTATTCGGATATACAACATCCTTTAGTTAACAACCGACGACTAGTAAAAAAGTAAATTAACTACACTCTTTCTGCATAACCCATGTGAATCTCAGTAGTTTGATTAATGGTTTTATCAACATCTCGTAAAATCCGTACCATTGATAATTGATTTTAAAAAATGTTTACTTTCTATTATCTAACTAAAATCCGTCAACAATTATGTATATGTGCTTGTATACAGTAATAAATTGTGTGGGAATTACAAAGGTACTTAAATAAAACATACCATTAAACTATCATTCTACGTAAGTTATGCTGTTCTCGTTTACTTGTTTCTCAACCGTGATTTCCAAAACACCATGGAAGATACTTTAATTTCATTGTATTGATTAGCACATTTTCTTTACATTAGTTTTCGTTAGAAATGATCTACAGATAGAAAATAATCTGTTTACTGTTGGTGAGTTTTAACGGTGAAACATATATCTTAAGTGAAAACGTTTCCAAATCATGATGAAAGTTTCATAGTAATTAAGTATTTTAGTCCTTTATATCTTTAACTCAATATTCTAAGGGAATCAAAAATTAAAGTTTTTCCACATGACATATATATACATTCAAAAACTCAGCGAACTATTTATTTTCTATCTACATAAAGATTAATGAATGAACTTAGGGCTGAGGTGGTAAAATATAATAATCTCATTAGTGAAAGTCTAAAGACATCAAACGGACAACTATCAAAGACGAAACGGAGTAATTAATTCATGAAAAAAGTTCCCTATGATATGTCATACCATGATTCAGATTCATTCATTACGTTGAGTTTAAGAATATGGTATTATTAAGTGTCAAACGCGTTTCTCATGCGAAATAACATTCGTTATTTCCCTACCGTTTCATCAACACACTGTCAAGTATATTCAATCAATTCACAAGCTAAAGTTTTATGAATTTGTTTTTCCTTGTATTCTATTGAGTCTACTGTCTTAAATCACACTATTTCTATTTTTTTTTTCAACATTCATTTTGTTTAATTTAAATTATAGACATTGTTCGAGTAAAATTTGAACTTATGATTAATGAAATTATATTATCTTACATTTAATTGGTTATATTATGTTCAATTTAATGTAAAGAGTAATTAAGTTTTATTATTGTAAATATCGTGACCTATTTCAAGGAGTTATTAAAAGTCGTAGACTATCATAGTTCATTATACACCAAGTGTTGAGTTCAAGCAGAAAGATAATGACATACAATTATTTAAATATTTAAGATGTAGACTTATTAAGCATTCGCTCAATATCTTTTGGTATTAAATTGTAAGCATTTATCTTTAAAGAAAATATTCTTCAATGGACTAACTATACATTTCATTTCTAACCAGTTATGTCAAACCAATTAACTGAAAATAATACAAAATGGTTAAATGATAACATTAAATCTATTTTTCTTTTACCGATTATTAAAGCAATTATTCAGTTGTAAAAAAAATACAATATTCAAGAGTTCAATTTAAATTGTTTGAATAGAATTGCTTTAATTCATTTAAATTATGTGAGTATTATTTAAAACAACGGTCCATTATTCGATACTGAATGACCTCATTTTTCTCAAAAAATAAATAACTATATATCACACATAAAAATTGAATATGACCATTATTATACTATTTCGAAAACTACTTAAATGCATAAAAGTAATGTTTCAGTCGATTAGCTAATAATTTTCAATACCACACAATATATGACATACTACATTTTAATACGCGTATGCCCAACCACCGTCTGCCTCGATGCGTAATGTTGGCTGATATAGGAATAAGGTGGAAGAGAGTTAGAGGTGGCCAAACTAAAACATGGCATCAGTCCATGAAGTCACTGACTACCAGTTTAAGTCGTATTGGTAGCTGCAGACTACCTGGATGGGGTCCTCGCGATTACCGTAACCAGTGGCTAGAAACACTGAGTGACATGACCCAGAATCGGTCACAATGGCACAGATGCATTCGCTCATTGTCCTCCCTTAAATCGTGAGCTTTTAATTATTCCATAACTTTCTTTCTACGCCTCCTGAACCATATTCTATATGTTCACACTCCTTGTTACTATTATTATTTTATTTTATTGAAGTAACTTCTACTAATGGTGGTGGTGTTAATCTTGCGGTGCCATAGTGGTATGGCAACTTGAACTGATGCACACATGTGCCAGGTTCTATGTTGATTGTACATACATACATACATACATACATACATACATACATACATACATACATACATACATACATACATACATACATACATACATACATACATACATACATACATACATACATACATACATACATACATACATACATACATACATACATACATACATACATACATACATACATACATACATACATACATACATACATACATACATACATACATACATACATACATACATACATACATACATACATACATACATACATACATACATACATACATACATACATACATACATACATACATACATACATACATACATACATACATACATACATACATACATACATACATACATACATACATACATACATACATACATACATACATACATACATACATACATACATACATACATACATACATACATACATACATACATACATACATACATACATACATACATACATACATACATACATACATACATACATACATACATACATACATACATACATACGAATACCTGTATGTCAATAAAATTGTTTGGTGATATGTAACTAATGTTGATATATGAAACTGCAAGAGTTTAATATCTATTGATGATTATTGTTAATAATGCATTTTACACAAATGGCTTAGTTCCAAAAATCGATGTAAATTATGAGGGTAACCTTCATATATTTGATTCCTACCGATATTATACAAACACAGATACGGTTTTACATTTAAGTTGGATTGTTACTGGCAAGCAGAATCCAGGACGCGCGTTTCGTCATTTATTTATTTAAATGTTATATCCTTCAAAGGTGAACAACGAAGTTTACAACATTGTGAATAGATTCGTGAAATGAATTCATGCAAAGCCCTACTCATCGGCTAACATTTCTCTAGACCTTCTAGAATGATACAATCAATGATACATAATACATATACCCCAAAAATACACAAGCATGTTGTAAAAACAATTACTTCAAGGATTTGAAAGAATTATGAAATTATAGTTTATATGTTCAGGAAATGAATATTAATTTTAGCAATTATTTTACTGAATACTTGTTTCAATGTTTCATTATTTTCAAATTTTATGATAAGAGCACTCAGATCAAGGTGAACAATTAAATAGTTAAATGAAATGTGGATTAAAATTTGCTTAAAGATAAAATAATCCTTTCTAGTTTTTCAATGATGTTTCAATGTATTCATAGTCCATGCAACAATTTATCTTTGAATTATAGTTTAAAAGTATAGATAACTCCAAGATTAAAAAATTCCCGATATATATATATATGCTGCTAACCCAATGATAACTAATACATATTAGATAAAATGACAATGAAAGAAATAGCGGGAAAAGATGAGAATACACCGGAACCATTGAAAGTAACCTTATAAATATTTAAAACAGTTAGTCCCTTTACTAAATTTTAATAAAACAACAAGAAGACGAAGTTTGTCATCGCAATATGATATATTTGTGCAATGCATTACGAACAATCTGATCACACATACACTTGCTAAAGCATTTATATATGAAAAATAAAGGTTAACAAGACAAATTAGAGTATGATGTAAGAAAACAAAAATAATATGGAGAACAATATGATGCACACTTTACCAGAGTAGGTTTTATGAAAGTGAAAATTGTTTTTTAACAAAACAAGAGGAGTAGGGTATTGAATTTCCATATGGCTAAAGTTTGAAAAAAACCTTATTATACGTGCTAAAGTACTCTTATACAGCACCTCAAAGGATACTTTGATATCAATTTTGTGGCCTGTTTCAACTAGGCTTCCAACCAGAGACATTGAAGTTTATTATTTCTATACTTTTATTTTGTATTCAAGTGTATTTGTTCCTGGAGCCATTTAGGTGTGTTCAGCTAGCCTAACATGAAAATAACGATTACTTCTCCCAGTATTTGTCTGTCCACACACACACGTAAACTGACAATGGGATGTGACATGACGTTTAAATGTGTTATGAATCAATGACCGAAGTTTTAAGACAAATACTAAGGTGTGTTGAATCCTCAGCTATACGGGATTTCAACCCCCTTCATTTATGTATTCCAAAATAATGTGTGCTTTCACTCAACCTACCCCGGTTGAGTATGATTCATACTGTTTTCCTTACTACCTTTGTTTTCTAATCTTATCATTACATGAGCATATTTTATTTATTTTATTACAGATGTGCAACAAACGATAGAAGATAAAAATTTATTAACAACCTATACGGTTACAAGTAAACTTGTCGAACATGATTTATATCACTAACAATACGACACTGCACTACAGTGACACTGTGTGAGCTGTTAAATAACATAAATCTAAATGTACGCTGATTTGCATTGAGAAGGAAATCCTATGACACTAAACAAAATTAGTGAAATTCAGTGCACTTAGCCTGATTAATTGTCATTCTGAAAAAGAGTTTTGTAATTACACTGACAAAATGAAGTTAAGGTTGCCTGAAGTCGAACTTAATATCGCGTTAAGAACCTTCGGACTGTCTTCTAAATAAGGAACTTCATTCTAGGAAGTGTGACAGACAAAATGGTCAATTCAGTTTGTGTTTACCCGTTCACTTGTTCTTATAAGCAAGTTATATGAGCCCCACGTAGTGCGATCATTCTAAACAGACAACCGAGTACTATGTTACATGATTACCTAAAGAATGCTGTAAGTCAGTCAGCAGCACCATTCATGAGCATCTGATCAATCTACGTCGTCACCGCTCTAAAAGTCACCTTCAAATTTATTTACATGGTTAGAAAAAACTCTCATAAGGAATCCAAGTAAGAAATTTATGTATAAAAATGGCTTCAGTCATTCAATAATCCCACCTTGATCTTTACGTCCGAACGAAGCATGTTAAATCCTCGATTTTACAATGGTTTTATCACCCCTTTCATTTCTTGCCTAATTTTTCTTATTTTCGAATTATCTGACAAATTATTATTACCACTTATCTTAATTCTCTTAATGTTTACTGTGTTTTCAATGACTATTGTTTTGGCTTGTTACATTCGATATCTGTGAATGTCTTATTAATTTCGATAACTACGTTGTGTGACGCGAAGCCTTTTTAGATGACTACTAGGAAATAACTAATTGTGAACCACTACTTTATCAGATTATTTGAAAATGTGACCAGATTTTGATTACTTTAATATATTACGTAATCCCTCGCTATTTTATTATAGCCAATTATTTCTTAAATATACTATGAATAACGATGTACAGCTCCAGTGAATGACTTCATCGAAAAGAAAACTTTTTTCACTGAAATGCGTTCATTTTGATTTAATAATGTAGTGACCTTCTTTAGTTACTACAAATATATATTTCTAAATTATGAAATAAGCAGAAGAAATTTATTTTAAACACTACACTTTATATTTACTGAAAAATTACACAATCACTAAGTAGCTTAGTGATTTACATTTCAGCATATTCTGTTTCCTGTGTGATTAGTTTCAAAGTTGCGGTATTTACAAATGGATTGAACAAAGGTACTACACTTCACGGGTAAGACGCTTACTAGCAATTGGGTAAAAGTAGATCTACGAGGTTGCTATACTCTCTTTTGCCTAGTATATCTTAACCTCCATGCTTCTTTTGATTGGTCACAAATCTAAACAGAAACTGAGATGTAACAACGGTCATTTGATAAGCCACAATAACGGAAAACACATTAATTAAAACGCGAGGGATTACGGACGGTTTATATGAAAAGTTTCCAGTATGTTCTCGATCCATCAATTAGTGGTAAATGGTCCAAACGAATCAAACAAGGTATTCTCATTTAAACTTAATGTAAACATGTGATATCTAGGACTCTATCCTGCTAACAGAAGTTGTGATTTCGGGTAATACTCAATTAAATATATTTGTTTTGGTTTTTTCGTTACATAACTACATTCCTTTCAATAAGTAACCATTAAATCTAAGTTGTTTAAGAACATTTGTTTTCGATCTTATGCAAACCACATACTGTTTATTTTTGTCTAATATCCATTGATTTTTAACTGCTGATCTACAAGAGGTATACAAAGAAAACAATAGCTCACATGCAAAGTAGTCTTCCTTTATTTTCTTTAAGTTGATTTTACAAAAGAAATACTTGAATTTTGTACATATAATGAAATAATTGATAAATTCATGAATTATAAGAACGAGTGTTGAACGAAGATGATATACACAGAAACATAAATATTTTCTTCTACTATTCTTCACTCAATAACACTTTGTAAACAGCAACAAAATGATTGTAACCAGAACGTATATTTAATCGAAGATGATGTAAACGAACATTATTGATTGGTAGTTCTGTTATTTGTAATTGTCTATCTGAATGGGGCAAAGTTATTTCAGACTCTAATACGAAATTATCAACTTCTGTTTGAGAACTAGTTTCAACCTATTTAATGAAATACATATACAATTTAGGAAATGAACTAAAATTGATTTAATTATATTTAATATGATATTTAGAAGATAAATATTTCATTATATTGTCATAAAACAGATAATCTACAGTTGGATTATAATAACATATGGCTAGAAAATAATAATGCATTTTGATAAACCATTACCATGTTAAAATAGTATATTGACAAATAATTGTCAGAATAAATGAACTATTCTCTAGGCACATTATTATATAAATGTTATCCAAATTGATTGAGTTAGTGGTTCTAGTATTATAAGATAATTAAAAATAGACTTTGGTTTTGAGAGTAGTTAGAAGAAAATCCTGCTTGACATGATTTTCATGGTAATCGATATTCGTTAGCACGGTCTAACTGAAATATTTAGGACTACGCATTCAACCCGCTCGGTCACTTAGTTACTCAGGTGGCAAACGATCCACCGTCAGACCTCGACGTATACACTGATTCGTCCCTGATTAGTAACTAATGTGAAACTGGGTGACTCGAGATACAGTCTGCAAGATAGAACCCTTTTCCTCAAGATTGCAGGTACGCTTTTGACAAATGTAAACTAGCAATGACAGCAAGGTCTAGAGATTCCTAGTGACTATCCCTGAAATCACCTACCCTTTAAATACAGTGTTTTAAATATAGAGTCGTGTAGACTAGTGACGACACTACAACTTTAGTGACACTATTCTACAAGCGTTATACAGGAGTAGACAAGCATCACGTTGGCCACTTTCCAGTGATCAATCACTGTGCCATTTATGATATTCAATGTTATTAATGTGCTATATAACCTGGTGTCATATTACCAGCATAGTATTATAAAGTACTAGTCTAAGTTGTGTCGAAATGTGGCGATGTTTTGTCCCGATTTTCAGGAAGAACCATATTCAATAGTTCTATACCTGAATTTATCTTGCTTAGAATCGGTCAAAATGGCGTAAATGTGGCAACTCATCATCCCAATCCAAATCTTGAAGCTTTACAAAATAATCTGCTTAAAAACAACTGGTGATACATATACTTATTGTTGTTGGACAGATTATTGAACTTTAGGATAATTCAACCGACAAGTAATGATCACAAAATAATACTGACAATTGTCTTGACCCATCGGTTATAAAATGTTTAAAGTTTTGTAAGGCGTTTCAACATGAAAATAATAAGTACTATTCAATAACTGTAGAAAGTGTCAATATACTGTATGAATAATCAGTATTTTATCTAATGAATTAATAAACAAAATATGTGAGTTAATTCCAAATTAATATACTTCCAAAAACAATGAAATTCATGAAATTAAAAAACAAGTGTCCACGTAATAATGAGCAAATAACCATCCATCCATAGACGGTTTATTGACTCATCTACAATATCATAAATTTTTCTATCAATTTTGAGTTGAGTAAGTAGGTAATACTGTCAGCTACTTAGGAAATACAAATAATAAAGCATAATACAATGGTTTACACTTTGTAACTTTGTTTCAAAATACTGCCCCAGAAAACTGAAGTAAAATTCAAATTACGTCAACCAACTGAGAGTAGCAAATAAAAGTACACTAAGTTCAAAGTTTGTAAAATGGTATGTTTCAGAGCACTCGAAGTAACTTTAAACAATCGTAACCTTAAACAAATGTTCCAAACGTGTTTGGAAAAGGTAGTTTCTCTTTTTCCAATAATCTATTATTAACATACATCTAAATTCATTTAAGAACCATGAAACATATGGATCTATTAAATTTCCACTTATTTTGTAGTATGAATAATAGTATAGAATAAAAATAAATTCTCTATTACATTTTGTGGTGGTGACAGACGATAAATTTTACCAGTATCATAAAACAAAAGTCATATAGTACAGGAATTAATAAAAGCCCTTCACAACTGATATCTAACCAAAAATAGGTTAGTAGATTAGTTTAAAAAATAGCTGGCTAGCGTATTGGAACTTAACTGTTCTTTTAGTTTAAATCGTCAAGCTTTTACAACTATAATCGATTAACCAGTTGCCTATTATGTAATTTGGACATATTAAAGATCAATAGCAAAAAATAACTAATGAAAGCACAGAAATTTTTCTAATAGTGTAATTGAAAGTTAGTTTGAGAAGTAATTTCAGCTGAGCAAAAAATGGTCATCGCTTATACTAAACATACATATCTAAAAGAAATAATCCTAATACAATCAAAGTGACACACTGTAACTAATGAGGGAAAACAAAATGTTTTAAAAATATTTAGCTGTAATTTTTTATCTGGATACAATCTTACGTTCAGTTTTGGCCAACTAGAACCAAAAATAAAAACTAATTTATTTTGGTAAACAACAGAACTGGTACGTAATCTAAGCATACATGAAGATAAACACAAATGTCATTGAAGAAACAATCCAGACTTTCAGCTAAGGTGCATGCTTCATAAAACAGACACTGATTATGTCATATATTACAATAATAAAGACTACGAAATATTATTTTAATGTTATTATTAGTACTTAGAACCTCCTAATCATGAAATGACAATGAGCACTCAACATTGATAATAACAGAAATGTATCGTATTAAATAGAATGAGCAATCATGGGATCAAGAAACCATAATATGAAGCCTACAAACAACCCATAGTAGTATATATATATGCACATATGTATATATAATTTAAATCATTATATGAATAGTGATTGGAGTAGGTTATGTAATCACGTAGTAAATATACATGAAGAGACTTGCAAGCAACCACAGATATAAAGGCTTACATAAGTAACAAACTATAATAGTCATCCAAATGTGATAGAAAATATATAAGTCATATATTAATCAAAATGTAATGTCAGGATTCAGTACAATCGCCTAGCCCAGAAAATATAGCAACACTGAAATTTCCAGTATAATAGACAGCAGCAAAAGAAGATCGATTGAATAAACAAACGTTTATAAAGTATTCATTTTGGACTACATTATGCATTACCCCTGATATAGTAGCAGACTACACACTTCTGAATAGCACTTAGATCTGTTAAGTTAGTGACAAAAAGCCAGTTATCGCCAGAAGATTATTTGGAGGATAAAAAGATCAAACACTATACAGACAGAAATCTCAAATCCAGAGAAATTACGAATTGAATCCATGTGAATTGTTCCCACAGTGCGATTTGTTACTTTTATTAGGAAAGAATGTCGTGCTCTGAGTTTTCCTTTAATTTGTGGATTGTAAAGATAGAGAATATCCTCTCGGAAGTTATTTGGTATATATTTGGATAGGAACAATATTTGTCCTACCTTACAAATAAATCTAAATGTGTAACTCTTAATCAAATCGATAAATAATATTTCAGCCTAGAGTATAGTGAAATTAACAGAATGTTGGAGGCAGTTAACACAAACATTATTAATAACAAACTATAAACAGAACAGAAACTTTAATATTTTTATTAAAATACTTAATCTATCCAATAATAGACAGTAGTATAATGATTATTGACACTTCCTGTCTAAAATATTAATGTTTAATATGTTTATCCGTCTGTGCATAAACATGATGGATTCTGTGAGTATAGGAATCTCTCTAAGTTGATCCTGTGCAATTGGTTAGTTTAATGACTGCACCGGCACTTCGTCCTTCACATATCTGAATTCCAGTCTTCTGTTAATCGCAATATGGCTCCAGACAGTGTAAGACAATAAATAAATCGAACATATGCAATAATAAAGACAAATATAAAACTAACTAAGGAAAAAAGACTGTTTAACAACTAGCAAAACATATTGTTTCCAAAATAAGTACCAGCAAGTCTTATACACGTAATGAAAATCAAGTCACAGACTAGTTAACTAATGTATATGTGGGTAAATAAATAAAAAATAAAACTTTAGACACAAAGTTATCACGTTAAGTGATATATACATTTTACTTAAATTGTAACTCGTAGCACAAACGGCAAGAATGAATCAATAAACTAAATTTTAAGCCAGTTTTACTCTATGTTCTAGTAAAACTGAAGGGTAAGTTCAAAAACTCATGTAGTGTACACAAAGGCTGATATTTATGGAGTGTGTTGGTTACAGAGATGGCTAGCATAACATAAGATATAAATTAACATCTGAATTCATCATTTTTGAGACACCAGTACAGTCAAATAGAGTTAGCTTCATTAAAAGACGATTGTCTAAAATCTGTTGGCTATATTTTTTGAGAGTAGGATTTGTCTGAGTTATTCAAAAATGGTAATGGTTTGTAGACAATAAAACTGTTGTCACGCTACCCAATTAATTAATTAACAGAAAAGTGGTGCATAACTCAACAAGACTTAAGATTGAACGTATGCAGAAAATTGAAGTAGAAATCACGGTAAATTCAACAAAATTTTACATTTTGGTCCGTTTGACCCCACAACAATTACATTTAGTTCCCAAAAATACTTGTATTGGTTAGTAGTTTCCCTTAATCCACAACTGGATAAATGTGGCCAGTTAATAAAACAACCTAAACGAAAAGAAGCACTTCGTAGTCGCATGTTCATCTGTTATTAATAAAGTCAGCTTCTTCACCTAAAAATTACACTCTCATGTGAATACTTGGACATCATACTTAATTAGAAACTTATGCTAAGGATATAATACACGCCTAAATAAAAGTCAGTAACGAAGATTTAAACAAAAATTTATTTTTACCTGACTAAAATCATCAAACAACCGAAAAACCAAAGTCCCGGCTAAGTGAGTCCTTATGTTCAGCCACACGTTAAACATACCAACAGAGAACTGTGTAATAAAATGATTCCTATTCTCAAGCTTAAATAAGGCTAATGATCTACTTTGTGCAAAGTGAAATTTTTTACTAGCAACAGCTTCTAACTACTAGAAAATACATAGCTGGTATTGTTATTACTAAGGCAATACTTGAGATACATACTCGAAGGATTTTAATATCACATGATGTAATCCTGACTTTTTTTATTTTCGTTGGTTGAACAAGTGATATGACCAAAATTTGTGGAAAAATTCCCGTGGTTATCCAGAATGAACCTTCATTTTTATCAAGTACATTTTCTGGGGGATAATTTTCATCATAAGAAGTTGCAAGGCTAATGAACGCCTTACTTGCCATACTTCAAATGAGTGGTGTTGTTATCGTCATGACAAAATAGTTCAAAAAAAATTTCCAAATCAATTACGCTGACTACCTAGTGAAGTTGTTTTATATCTTTCGAAATAGACATGTGTTGTTTTTCAACAAAAAATTTGCAACTAAACAATTCAAAATATAGCGCGCGCCACAAATATTGTGCTACATTGGCTTGTTATTCATATAATGCCCTGTATTTCCGATGATTACCAAGTGGGCAATATATTTTGGGCAAAAGTCGGTTCGCATCCTTGGTGGCCCTGTATGGTTTATCACTCTCCCGACGGAAATTCCTATGTCAAAGAGAAAGGTTAGTTATAATGTCTTACTGAGTTGAAATTTCAGGGCGATCATTCATATATCATGTACAGTTCCTTGGGCCACTAGTTGAAAGAGCTTGGGTATCTGCCAATAATTTGATTCCTTTTTCTGGCAAAAAGAAATTCGACGAATTTGTTCAAGAGAAGTTGCGCACATGCAAAGATAGATCTGTACGCTGGATTATTATTCCCTCATTTTCTTTTGAAGGAAAGAGTTAAATATGAAAGCAAGTCGGTTTCGAGCAGTAAAAGTATTTGGATACAGTCGTGGAAAGAGGCTGAAGTTGCAATGAACCTTACGTTGGACGAAAGAGTTGAACGGTTCGGTCGGATCTCAGTCAAACAGAAATCTAGAAGGCTAGATAAAGCTGAGGAAGGTAATTTAAGCTTGGACATCTTTACCTTCTTAGGAGAGCTTCTTGAATTAATGAGTAATGTGCCTTTGACGATAGAAGAAGAGGCTGAATCACTTGCTACCTTCTTGAAGGAAGAAATGGAAATTCGTATGCAGAAAAATCCAGATCTAGATAAAAAGACGCTTGAGGATGAGCTAAGAACCCAGTGGCCTGCACTTGATATTGCTGGAAAACGCAAGTATCTACGCGATCAACTGGGGATTTTTGACGATCCTTTACAGGTTAGCTCAAGATTCTACTCTTTTAAGTAGATATACAATTTTTTAATTAGTCCACTTTTTTTGGTTGAACCATCGAATAATTTTAAACTCTTGATGATGGACCAACTTAGAGACAGTTGGCCTGTGTTCTGGCAACTCCCTCTTAATCTTTTCCTAAGGCAAATTTCCTTTAGTTTTCACGTTTCAGTTTAGTTACTGGTGAATGTATATAGCGTTAAGAACGACGAGTGTCAAATATATTCCCCTCTTCCTCTCAGGTCTATATTAACCATACTTTTCCTGCATGCATGCATATTTTATCATTTATATGCATAATATTTGTAGGTGAATAACTGGAAACTACTAATTGTCCAATTTTCGTATTTTTTTCCTGATAGTTGTCTATCAACAAGGTTTGCCAAATAAAAATCTAGTTTTGTATTGATATGTGGTACATTTGCTATTCATTCAGTTTTTGACTGGATAATGTAATGTGACTTCAACCACATTTGTTTTCTCTCTTGAAAATATTCAGTTATTAGTTCTGCAGTAAGGAATTATACATTACGACTTTGTCTTCATCATATCGATTATTTGATGTGATAAACCATACTATCTCTGCTAACTAGTGTGTCTATAACCGACAATTTTAATTTACTAAGATTTATTCTTAAGTTGCTGACGACTGTCTTTTGAAATTTGGTTGGCTGGAGTTTGTGTGCTAGTTGCTTTTTGGCCATTCTTTGGTCATGATATTGTTTCTTTATAATATTCTCTAAACGCTTCAAATCTGTTTTTGACAGCGGTTAGAAAAAAGCCGTAAGTGCAAAGAAGCTACAATTTCAAAGACCACTGAACCTACCACAAAACCTACAGATCGGAATTCTAAGTCAAGCAGAGTAAGTTTAATTCTAATATCATTATTGAAGTTACCATTCATTTTTCCCATGTGACTGTCGTCACATGTTCAGTTAAACCATTTCAATTTTTAATCAAATCGCTGTACTTTTTCCACTCAGTGATCATAATTAGAGTAGAAGTCTGTGAAAATGTTATATATCTAAGCCTAATATGTGGTCCAATGTATTAGAAACCTGGTCACTTTAAGATGAGACTATTTTGGACCATGATATTTAATGTTCTCACCTCTATATTTATGTTTAAAATACAAAACAAGCTTATCCAAAAGTCAGTCAATGCCTTCTTTTAGTGAACCGTATAAAGTAGTTGGAAAATTCACATATCTAAGTAATTGTGAAAGGGCTGCTGGCGGCGTGACATATGAGATCAATCTCCGTGAAATTCAAGGCGGCTTCTATTAGTTTGTGTTGATTTTAACACCAACGCGATGTTGGTCAGGTCATAATTGGTTGGGTTTTCAGTACACCAGTGGATGCTTGCGTAACTTGGCCACTCCATCTTCTTCGACTGTGTTAGATCGTCGTTTTCTCTAATAGATTGCTTACATCAAGTAGTAATGTTGATGCCTATATATACCCTATTACATTGGTTTCAAGTACTCGAGCGTCTTTCACGAATTTCAACCTGACGACTACAATACCACCCGACATATACTAACACTAAGACTGAAATATGGAGAGGTGGTCATTTTGTAAAATAGCATCATAGTGCGATAAAGAAATATAGGGCTGGCATATGTTTAAGAAATTAAGTTGGAAATGAAACTTGTTGTATCCTCGGGTTCCGCTTATATTACGATTTCACTTACAAAGAAACTAAGTATATGCAAATGAGATAGACTAATACGCGTGACGTCAGGTATAATATCTCCATTTTTAATTGAGAGCTATGGGTGTAATATACAGAAGTCTATTTGCAGTAACTACACGGCTTTCTCACAGTAAAATCTGTAAGGTCAATAAATAAGGAGGACAAATAGATATACAAGTTTGCTGTGGTCATTAGTCAAAGAAACTATCAACCAGATAAATATCACAAAAATTTACAAGAAATATTTTTCTAGATGAGTAATTCTCAAATTACATGGAAATAACTCACTTTAGTTAATTGTCATGTGATTAGAGTCTAACAGTCAAACTCGCATAAAAAAAATCAATACAAAGTGTTTTATTGGTGCAGTTTTATTTTCGAAGATCTGGCAGCCCCAACAAGTGTATACTTCCACTTGCATCATATCAGTTTTTATTATGTACTCACATATTTGCACTTTATCATCAAATGTATATTGGTTGATGTAGAGTATCAAAACTTGCTCAGTTATTACCGTACGATGTTTGACTTAGTTTAGTTTAGTAACTATTTATCCTGTTTGTCATAAATTCATTTGCAAAGTTGATGACTAATAAAATAGGATAATGTAATCAGTTGACACTCAAATCATGTATGTTGTTTCCTATGGGTGCCTTTTTGTTTTTAATTACCGTCAGAAATCTGAATTGAAAAAGCAACAGTCAGATACTCAAGAGTTTGACATCGAAATTCATCGTCTTATAGTATCGCCAGCCCAGTATCGTTTACAGCCAGTATGCCCTGTCTGTGAGGTTTATTCCAGTGCTCCTGGCCAAATGTTTCAATGTCAAGGTCCATGTGGTCGAATTGTACATCCTCATTGTATGCGATATAAAACTCCACCACCAGCAGGTAATATAAACAGTGTATTTATTTTTAATTATTATCTACCCTTCTTCAGTTTCTCATTGTGACGATTGTTCTACCAATTTGACAATAGAATAGTTTTTGAAGACTACTTACATAACGGACTGACTTATGTTATCACCTACTGAAAACCATAGAGTACTGAATTGTCTCATTTAATAAGTAGTCTATCTCTTGGTTTTTACTTGATCAAGTTGTTTGTATTTCAAGAAAAACTTAACTGGGTTAATGTTTAGTTGTTTAAATACAACTTTAAATCATTAGGTAGCAAGTTCTCATCCATCTCACGTGTCATATTTTTCGTGTTTACTGAAACCACCAGATACATTTCCTAATGTCCAGGTAAGAACATTTATTCCTTTGGTGAAATTTCATGTAACTTTTACCCCGGTATAGAATTAAGAGAGAAATATGACTAAAGGTAGCCTGACCAACATAAGGTGTCATATCAACTTCATCAATAGAAGTTGTCTTGAGTGGTGTAAAGTTTTCACTTCGCGCTGATAAGACAGTTAAAATGGACGTGTGGCTCAACATTTGTCTCATCTCTTTATGATCCTTATTTCTTAATACCCTTCGGATTTTCTCTACCTTGGTAACAGTACAGGCCTGCTAGATGTGTATTTGAGTGCGAAGTGTTTTCTCAGGATTGGTCTACATTAATCACAAGAAGTAGATATTTATATTGTATATTATGTTGATTATGACTACTCCTATATGGTGAATAAGCCACAACGATTTTTGTCTATTCAACCTTCATTCTTAGTTGTATTTAAGCTATAGGCATTTACTCAACGAAGTATATGAAGTTGTATGTTGTTTTTTGGATGCCTTCATCTCTTATTCCTGTTTAAACCTAGCAGGCCGCATTTGTCAGCGTTTCGTTTACCGTCTTTTTATTTAAATAGATAATAGCCGCCCTGAGAAATTCCGTTGTCCACAATGTCTTATCGGGGAGTTTCTATGTTCGATATGTGGTAAGCCAAGGGAAACAGGATCCAAAGATGGTGCTGGTCAGTTGTATGCGTGTCAGGTAAATTGTTTGTAATGGTTTATGGATAGTATTTTTGTCATTGTATATTATTAATTTTCGCATTTATAATAAGTTTAATATACTGCACTCACTAAACAGAGCTTTTTAAAATTACGCATCATGTTAACATCCTGCGGTGTAGGCGTATGAGTGAAGTATGAGCGGTTGACGAGTTATCTACAGAGTCAATAATTAGCTCCTAGAATAATATTTTTGTCTGTTCATACACTTATAAACACAGGCAGGCTGCGAATATCATGGCTAATTGTATGCATGTCACTGAACATGAATTGTAATGAACAGTGAAAGTAGGTAATTATACTCTTCCGAGGAATCAACCAGTGGCGTTCAATAATTGGTTGTTTGATAAATGATGTGACATTATTGCATTTGGTCTATTTTTGTGTATTTTATCCTCCTAAGGTTATCAATTGCAGTAGACATTTTCATCGAGATTGCCTACTTGAATGGCCTGGCATTCTTACAAGACCTTCGGATAGTATGGCTGCTCGAACTGCAACTTTTCAGATTCTTCGTTGCCCTGCTCATACTTGTAATACATGCTACCTGGAATCTCGTGAAACTGATACCCATTGCTTAAAAAAACCTGGTTTTAATGACGGACCGTTTCTGGAATGTGTTCGGTAATTTTTATATCTTTTACTTCAAACTTTGTGTACACAGTTAATTATATGTGGCACAAATGAGGCGTAATCGATTTTAAAAAAATAATACACACGATATTTTTTGTGCCATCGTTGACGAAATAAATATCATATCAAATAACTTTTTGGTCTCTGATAATAAAAGTATTAAGTTGGTTTTTTTGTCAACATTCTCTAACTTAGTTTGGAATCACACTAAATTTGATGGCCGATAACACTGCTTGATTCTTTTTAGCGATATGTGTTGACTGTGGTTTCAGTCTCATACTCATTAGCTAATAGTAGAACCCCTTAATCACTGAGCCACTACTCCACCATAAATCAAGTAAATCTAATTGCCTAATAATCAAATAATCATATTAGTTTAATCAGTGATAGTAGATAAAACCATCAATTATTTCCAAGTAAACTTTTCTGGTTGATTTCCTTATTAGTCAACCACACTTGTATTCTCTCTTCTGTCATCCACATTACACTTCCATAAAATATCTAGATAACAGTTTATCTCATTACCGATTTATTGTAGAAATTTTGCGCAGTAAATTTTGAAAAGTGGTGTCGAAAAACTACAGTGATCTAATCATAAGGTAGTGTACGAAAAATATGAGATGCTTCTCAGTTGTACCATTGTTTTTAGTCTAGTTAATATATAAAAATGCTTTGACTACTAACCTATCACGCTTTTAAATTAGTGTGTATAGTTTTTATCGATTGACCGTTGAAGTAACGACTATGTAGGAAATAAAATTGTGTATTCCGAATAAATCATCTTGGACGCTAACTTCATTTATCTCTTTCAATACATTAATTGCACTGCTATTTTGGTGTTTAAGCTGTTTTTAAGTTTTCTCAAGTTTCCCCCCTACTGCTATCACTTTGCTTTGGTAACTCCTCCTTAACTTCCTAAATTTAGTATTTCCGCGTTGTGCATAATTAATTAACTAGATTATGTTATCAATAAATATGTTCACCTCTGGAAGATCCTATTAGAACTAGTAGAATTGAATCTATTAAAGTTGTTGTTGTGGAATTCTGTAGACTATATGCTTAATTTCAAGCTTCTTCATAAAAAGGTTTATTCTTTATTGACTCACATAACAGATTAAATATCTGTGCTTTTTCCTCTATGGTTCTCATGTGAATAGTTTTATAAAATTTCATTCTAGTTGTTCTTATCTAGTTGATAATGGTTTTACTGTATTCACCACTTGCTTTAATGTTTTAGATGCCCAGCTGTATTTCATACAGGTGATTTATGTACACCAGCGGGTTCAGTAGAAGTTTCACTTTCTCATATTGTTTGCCCTAGACACTTTGATGAACCTCTACTAACTTTGACGAATTTTAAAACTCAGCATCCTTATTGGTGCTTTCATTGCTATAAATCTGCTCCTGAACGTGTAAGTCTTATTTTATACTTGTTATTGTTTATGTTTTTATTTAGTTTAACCCATTCACTTAAAACTACCATACTGTGTCCTTGATATGGTTTTATTCATCCGATACGACGGAGTAACTGGCTCTCACCTCGTACTTTTTTTGTTGAGTTCAATCTAATTGACACTGCTAAAGTCTATATAAAGTAGACTGACTAATCATAAACATTTTGCTCAACAGTTTTGTTTGATTTTTAAACGTTTTCATTCTATTTAACAGATTGAATGTCAATTATGTCCTACCACATATCACAAAGATTGTCTCCAACCTTCATTCGGCGTTCTAATTGATGATAAGTTCGTTTGTCGGTCTTGTCGGTGAGTTTCCCTTGTTTGTTTCCTGTTCGTCATAATCATCATTGTAACATACATAAGTTGCCTTCACTGTGCAGTTTGCCTCTAAATAAGTTAAGTTTGTGGATCACATGTATGTTCCCCTCAGAAGGACGTAAAAGACAAAAAATATCCCGACATTACGGGGAATATTATTATGAAGCATTTCTTCACCGATGACATTTTGGAAAATGATTTTAAAAGTATATAGTGGTGATAGTAGTGTTTATCTGTACTTTTGTATGCTATATTTACTGAGATATTGTATTAAGAAATACTTCTTCGAGATCGGCAGAACTTTGTGCTTAAAACACCTCTTCGTCAGGAGCTGCTTGAAATAATCGGGAAATCTGTGCATTTGTGTAGCTTTATGGATACTGATGGGATGCAGCGATTGACATAAAAGTAGAGGTATCGTCTCATTGTTAGTCCATATATTCTTCATGAATCTCTTAATATGCGTGCTAAGTATCGTGCTTGTATGACTCATAATATTTTTGGTGCCGTTTTGTACCAAACTACGTTTTTAAATAAATGTTATTTAATTAGGTTGAGCTTGTATCTTCCCATTGATTAGTCCTGGTCAGCCTTTCTTGCTGTACACGCATCCTGAGCAGATTGTCTCGATATAGCGGTAGTTCACAAGTAATGTTTAAGTGGTGAACGTGGTGGTGTTTGACACGAAGTGGACTGAGTTCGAATCCCAGTTTGAACACCAACATTGGGATGCAAGTACATCCAGCCAGTGAGTCTAAAATAGGACGAAACGGGCGTCCTGGATTTCGCCTGCCAGTCACAGTCCGACTTAAATAAATATTATGCTTTAAAACTGAACTAATTTGATTCTAAGTGAAGGACAGTAATATTTCTGTAGTCAGTTTCTATTGTATGTATCATAAATAGACGTCGTTTCTAACTGTACTAGTTAATACATGCCATTTCTCTTTTTTTTATTGATTAATCGGTTAGTTGTATGACTTTTCCTCATCTATTCTCTCGATATGTTGTCATGTTGTTTAATGCAGTACATCCCTTAGTGTCCTATTGTACCAAATGTTTTATAGTTATATATAAATCCAATAACGTCAAATTTAAGTTATCAACCAAAAAAGTTTAAATCTGGGTACACTCTTGTCTCATGTGAATACACCTGTATGATTCCTTGACCAGCTAACTCATTTTGCTTCATACAACATAGGTTGTATTTCTACATTTTTCACAACATTTAATACTTTCTATATTTGTTTGAACATTATTTTAGGCGTGGTGTATTCCCAAGATACGCTCAAATAGTTTGGGTAAAAATACCTCAATTTCGTTGGTGGCCATGTGAAATAATTCACGCACGAAATGCTCCTATAAATATATTAAATATGGCACATCCAGAAGGCTCATTCCCTGTACATTTTCTTGGTTCAGATGAATATCAATGGATTAGTCGTAATCGTGTATTTCCTTATGAAATTGGCTTACAAACAACTGCAGCAAAAGATACAAGTGGATCAAGTAAAATTGAAAAAGCATTTTCACGATGTAAGTTGAAAAAAAAGGAAACACATGCCTAATTGTATAAGTATTATGCTGTTGTTTATTTTTAGCTGTTCCATACTTTCTGCATGAATTTCGTAGAATGCATATGACACCAATACATATCATTATAACTGTCAAGTTCGTCGTTATTTTCCACTATTGAATAGAATTGCTTTATCTAAAGTAGACACTTTAACTAATTATAGAATTCAGCAGATAGTGCGTTAAGCTTTTAAAACGAAAGGTACTTGATTCAAATCTCATCGTGACATCAAGATTGAGATAAAGGTACATCCATCTGATTAGTCCTAAATTGAATAAGATGTACCTTTTAGATTCCATTTCTAATCCACAACTCATCTATTTTAAAAACCTGTGACGGAACGGTTATATCTCTGCAGTTCCCTCAACATGTACATATACCAATGATGATTAGCCAAAATACAGTCTTGAATATTAATGACGGCATCATTTAAGTCTGATGTAATGAAACGAGTTCATTTTATCTTGTAATGTTGTGTATGGTTTCTTGATTCATCAAAACACCGTTCATCATTGTTAATTAAAGCAGGTCGGTCTGCGTAATAAATCACTTGACCCAAGTATGTTTAAGTAGGATTTTGTTGAATATTGTATGTTTACACTTACTTATTCTGTTTAGTCACATTATGGTGTATATTGACGTGCTGTTATAAAATGAAGGTTGTTATCATCGTTAAAATAGTGGCTTATTTGACCTGAGCATATATTGTAAGACGTTTCATCAATTTCCATTTATGGAAAAAACAATATTTGGTACCATAAATGATGTGTTCTCTGCGTTAAATTGTTCAGTCATCATTCTCCTATTGTGCAGCATCAGTAAATTTTGCATTCCTTCATACACACATATTTTCTTGTTCTCGAAATATGCCCTCAATGTTCACTTGTTACTTTGATTAGTTCGATTGTTTTGCTATTCGTTTTTCTACTAGCTTAACAGATATATAAACGATGTATAATCTTACACAAAAGTGCATTCGTTCAATAATATTTTAAAAAGTAATAAATAATTATGAAAATAGTTCAAGCTACTAATAGAAATAATAAAGGCAATTATAGGAAGAGAAAAACTATTTTCAGTAATAAAAAGATTTTTTTAAATTCTATTTTCAACGATATGTGTATGATACAGATAGTTGAGTTCTATGCATTGTACTTTTGTTTGACCCTGATTTATTCTGTAAGATTTAATTATCCCCACAGAGTTTCTGAGAAACCCACTTTTACCATCAGTATATGTTTATCAATATCTTTTCTAAAAAAAAATATTTAAAGCAGTAGCTTTAATGCTTAGAGCATGTGAGTTTTCATTGATAGACCGTAGGTTTGGACTCCTACCTAGATACATCTGTTTGGATAACTGCGTAGTATTTCTAAAATGCATGCAACTGTAGTGTAGCTCAGAGTTAACTGCACGAATCTGTACATGATACATTAATAAGTGAACCTCGCTTTTTTAAAAGGGATATTCATGTATTACTACGACTAAATGGTTGTTTACGATCACTAGTTAACTCATATGGTTAACAAGTATTGTGTTAAGTGTGTGTTTCTACCTTGTCGTTATGTAATTGACTAGTTAGAAACAAGTTCATGATAAATGTTTACTCTTGTTCTGATTCTTCTATTTTCATTTATGATTATTAGCACTACATCGAGCGCCTAAAGCACATGCTTTGTATGTTAATCATGTATTAAAACAAGGCTTACCATTGATGTCAATGCATGCTGAGCAACTACCGGAAAATGAATTACTATCGTTAAATGCATTGCATGTAAATACAGTAATTGATCCTAATATAGAAGATAATCAGCTATCTTGTATACTAAACAGTTTCACTTTAATTGAAACTAATGTTTATACAGATGAAAATTTGGTAAGTGAATTATTTTATCCCTGGGTAATTTACCATATTAGCATTATTTATTACCAGTATACTTATTGTCCAAAATTTAATACTTGGAATATTTAATGTAACGGTGTCTAAGGTATTCGACTTTCAGTCACTGAGTGGCAGTCACGACTATCACTTTGCTTGCATAGGTTTAAACAACTTGATGACATTACTATCTCTGACGGGGAGTGAGATTTGGCCCTGAACCATGCACACGATGAGTTAATAATAAAAATTTTGAAGTGGTGAAGAAAAGTCATGCTTCGACTGGTTGCTTCTGATGGCTTTTTACGCTTACTCCAAATAGAAGTAAACAGTGATAACTTTCGCACAGTGTAAAATTAATGTTTATTGAAGTCAGATTACATCAGTATCATAATAATAATAATAATTAGCTCAATTCTCCTAGTGGACGATGCACACAAAAACTTAAAAAAACGCTGCCTATCAATTTAAGTAAAATGACGTGGCCGAAATCATACTTGTTCCATTCAGTAATTAAGAATAATCTAAGATTGGCACCAATCTTCTTAACACACTTTATAAAATGGGACTGAAAAAATGGTCATCTATTTATACATCTCTCCTTATAAAATAGTTTATTCTAGGTGAATAAGAAATTAACTAACTGCTAAAAATAAAAAATCGGAACAACTCGTTTATGTAAACATTATTACTTTCAATTAGATCTTCATCAGGCTTTGCTCTAATATACAAATATGAAGAAATGTTAAAAAATCAAGCCAATTGTGATTATTATTATTATTCACCATTGAACCCAAATGTTACATTCATTTTAATATATTTTAATTATTTGCACTATGTTTCCCTTCTATGGAAGAATTAGAGCACGCAGAATGAAATGAATTCATTTCATTCCACAATGTTTATTGTTCTTCCTTTACGAAAATTTATCAAATGAGCCAATTGTATGAGATTTATGAGTTAATAGTAACAATGAGGGACTGGTTATATAAATAATCACTATAAGTTAGAAGTGCAAATTTGTATTAAAAGGACAGGTATGCTAGTAGAAATAATAATAAGGAGAACAGTTTGAATAATTATTTCTACACAAGAAGCAAATCAAAACCTATGGAATAAAACATTAAAATTATAGTCGTTGAAAATTACGCAATAGGAAGTATGTGAATAGAAAAGTTTTCACCAGGCGGTGACGGTTAATTTGAACAATTGCATACTATCACTTCATATTTTGACTATCAAGGTAGCAAAAAGTGGATAAAAGATGGAAAATTAATATGTTTTCTCAGATGATACAAACACTTGGGTTCTTATTGATTCCGTACAGCCTGCGATACGATACAGCTAAATTAGCTAGGGTAGCTGGATTCTATGTCTAATTCTCTCGACAGTCGGTACGGTTAGTGCGAATCGTTATCTCTAATACTGGTACTTCAATCGGACACCACGATTTGTTCATTCCCAAACCACAGCTACTCCAAAAGACTAAACTTGTAGGAAGATTATATTGTGGAGTAAAAATACGAGACGAGACTAGCAACAATGTTTATATATCTCACATTTGTAATTAAATTAACTGATGAAAGTTTACAAATCAATCTTACAAAAAAAACAATACAACGCCTTTTGCTGGATTTAATGAACGATTGTATTTTTGGGGATTTTTGAATCCCCAACAAAAATAAAGAGTGGATGCCATTGAATAAACTATTGAAGATTTCTAATGGGGGGGAAGCAGAATAAACTAAACCATTTCTGTCAGTATGTTCATACTCTTATGATTGACACTTAGTTTTTTACCTGCGGGTCATAGTTTCGAATCTCGCCCTGCCTAAGTTGGTTCACTAACACCACTCTCTCTGTCAAAAAGTGTGACTTTTATCCCAGTAAATAGAATTCTACATAGTAGTTTACTTTCGCCAGTCAACTAGACACAAATGTTATCAGTATATGTGTATATGTTTCTGGGATGCACCACTCTTTGTTATCACTGGTGAAGACCCCCTGTAATTCTCTTACACAACGTATGATATTGAATAGTGAGATGTATATGAGATGGTATAGTTATTCGCTACTCACATGTAAATAGTTCCGCGACATCCCAGTATGGTATTTTCTCCACGCGATTTGTATAACTTTCACAGATTGATCTCCGTTGAGTTCCATTCCCTGACGAAATTGAAGGCGTGCAATTCCAGGGCAACTGTACTAAGATGAAACATCTTTTAAATATCCCTTAGTTTTCAGTTGTGCCTAACCGATGTCAATCGGTGACAAATACCAACAACAAAATTACCTACCGCCACAGTTCAGCCATAACAAAACTTTCAGCTGGTATGTGTTTATTGCTTTGCCCTATCCTTGTGTTTGTTTTTTTCATATTTTGCAGATTGAAAATATAAAAAAGTCTTACGAATCTCTTACTTTGTGTTCTTGTAAATCCTCTGCCGTAATAAATGCTGATACCACTACCAGCTCTAGTTTATGTTTAACTAATAATGAATGCCATCATTTCTTATCAAGAATCGAGTGTCAACCTCAGATCTGTTCATTTCATGAAACAGATTGTGGTAATCGGCGATTTAATTCACTTGGAAATGCTTCTTGTATTACTGCCCCATCTGTAAAACAAGGTGATAAGTATGCGTTTAATGTTATACGAACTATTAACCGAGGATATGGTTTGAAAACTTTGACTTCATTTCAACAAGTGAGTATTCATCTAATTATTAAAATATTTTTTCACGATTTGTAATGAAATACGCCTAATTCTTTTTAATTCTTTGTGCGCGGTGATCATAATATTGCTATTTAATCGTTTTATCTGATTTATTATCACAGTACCTATTGTAAAGTGACTCCAGCCTTTTTGAACATTCAGGAAATAGAGTTATTATTAGTCCCAGGCGACTAACTGTTATAGTCCGAGTAAGTTTTATGAATTATTTACTGTAATGTAGTTAGCTGTCATCTTTTAGAGATCCCCAATAAGGTGACCTTCATGAAACTAACTCTTTCTACTTTGAGACAACGTCGCTATGACGATTTAATTATTGCATTATATACGAATAATATTTTCCAACCCAGTATCAAGTAATTTCTTTTTATTTCTGATGATCTTTTATAATATAACTCCTAAACTTTTTTATGGGACTCAACCGTATGATAAGTAACTGTCTAAATCAGATTTAGTTAACATGAAACAGACAGCTTTCTGTCCTCTTCCTATCTCTAGCTAATCATAATGGTACATCTTCAAAGTGACTAAAGACGATTCCTTTAAGTGTTCAGCCCCATAGATTAGTAACATACAAACAGGAAAATAGTATCGTTGATGGATGTAAAACAAAGATTGTCTAACTTGTGAAAATTCGGTTGACAAACAAAACTTCTGATTTGTAAGATGAAGATAACAAATTACTGCAACTGACTACAACGCGTTATTGTCTCTAGAACTCAAATCCCTCCTCTCGGTAAATGATCCGTTTCTGTGTTATTGAGATGTATTTTCTCGACAACATGATCATTGTGTTCCTTATTTACATTTTTTTAAAGATAAATTCGCTTCCTTTTATCTCATAATATTTCATCATTTAATAAAACTGGTTGTAATATTCTGTTACAGGGTGATTTAGTTATGGAATATTCAGGTGAAGTAATAGACATCACAGAAGCTAATCGTCGCATTGTTGAAGCACTTGGTCCCAACGCGTTGTCTAATATATCTTCATCACGTAAAGGTTTCCACCCACTCTCTGAAACCTATTTAGCACGACTCAGTTCTCATTTGAACTTAGTCCTGGATTCTGGAACTAAAGGTAATTTAAGCAGATTCATCAATCATGCATGTGAACCAAATTTATTTCCTGAATGTTGGACAGTTGGTGGTTACCCACGCCTTGGTAAGTTATGTCACATTTATAGGTTTTCATTTGTTTAACAAAAAAAATGTTACTATTATGTGTGGAACACTTTTTAATTTATATTTACCAATTCTAGGACTTTTCGCCTGTCGATTTATTGAAGCTAATGAAGAGTTAACAATCAATTATATTGCTGCTCAATTTCTGTCTACTGGTCTTATGGCTGCTAGTTGTATATGTTTATGTGGGGCTGATACGTGCATCAGTTCATTACGCCTACCAATATCATTCCAATCTTATGAAGAGGTAGTAAATGACGCTTCACAAAATTTACATCTGACGGAGAAAAGAAAATCTAAAAGATTTGATGAGTCAACTCTTCCTTTGGAAGCGTCAGCTTTAAGCCCGCCTATATCAAAATCACCACCAACAAAAACATGTGATGCCCCGACACCATCAGTGACTTCCCTTTTAGCTGCTGCTGCCTCTCAACTTACTACTACGCTACGTGATCGTTTACCACTTATTAGTCCAGCAACAATAGCTGCACGTGCTGCTCAATCGTCATCCATTTCTTCGAATAAAAAAAGTTTAGATAAAAACTATATAGTGCAAACAAAGGTAGAAGATAATTCAGAATCAAATCTAATTGGTTTTAATCCTGCACTTCATGAAGACTTTTGCTACAGGTAATCCAAAATCCACATTTCTCATGTTTTACATTGACTTGATTAAATAGTTTTGATTAATCATTAATTGATATTTTAAATTGGCAAACTATAACAATGTAATTAGCAAGCAGTGTATAATTATGTATTTCACTTGGAAATGTCTTCTGTAATTAAGCTGACTACTTTCAGTAAAGTGGGATTGTGGCTGACGACAGTATGCAGGACATACATTTCATCCTATTTGGAGCCTGTCAGCTGAACATATCTGCGTCCATGTTGATGTTCATAATCAGTTTCAAACGTCGATGCGTTATCTACTTAGCTTATCAGTTGTATTGTCCACTAACCTAATCAACGGGTATAATATTTATTCTTGCTCGTTAAAGCTAACAGGAAATTACAAATCCTTACAAACAATAATTAATTGTGAACTTTTGCTAAAGACAATGAAGATATTCATATATATATATATATATATATATATATATATATATATATATATATATATATATATATATATATATATAATATATATATATATATTACCAATAAGCGCAAATGCGGTTAATATAATACAACCTTTTGTTAAAGGGCATTATTTGTAAATCCCATCAATTATTTAACAATGAAATGGTGGTTCCTTGAGAAGAAATTATTTTAATTAGTTTATGGATCTTAAATCTCTGTCATTATACGTATCCATTGACTAAAAATAGTTTTGGCCAAGAATTCTCAGCCTAAAGTATTAGGAAATCTGAACGGCCATTATTCTGTATTTCCCAATATTAGAATGTTTAGAATACTTAATAAATGCTAGTACGCACAACTTAGCTATTATATTAAGGCCATTTACTATCATTCATCATTGTTATTTCGTCCTGTACTTAGTGCGGTTACCATATTTTCTTAAATGTTCTCGGTCTCTATTCCCTTCCATGAATACTAACTCTGCTACTACCTTCCCCACTCTGGGATTTGATTCGACAATTTAATCTCGACCTGCTAATTGAGGCATGGCAACTTGAACTGACGTACGCATGTACCAAGTTCTACGTTGTAACTGTCTGTCTGTCTGCGGCTTCCAGCCTAAGTAGTTGGACATTGCGGTGCACATTTTCTATGCTGAGTGCATGCAGCAGGTACCCCTGCACCCACACTTCTTACCGTGACATTTTTCTTGTGCTCATAACAATACCTGACCTTTTTCCTTTCCCGCTACATATAGATGTGGAGATGGTGGTGAATTAATACTATGCGACAAATCAACGTGTTCTAAATCATATCACTTAAATTGTCTTGGTCTGTCTGTGCCACCATTGGGTATTTGGTACTGTCCATGGCATTACTGTGATCTATGTGGCCACCCTTCAAATCATTTATGCTGGAGATGTCCTAATTCATATTGTGAAGAGCATGCCAGTCATAACTGCATACAAGTTGATACTTTAGATAGCGAACGTTGGAAATTAGCTAAATCTAGTTTGAATAACGTCACCAATTCTTCAATAGTATTCAGTGTTCGATGGATATGTTCAGATCATTTCGGTTTAAAAATATATGGTCCAGATTACCGACCTGTACTATGCTCAGACTCGAATCTTTCCACAAAAAAGGTTGCAGCCAACAAGAATTCGGATAAGGTGACTGACGAAGAGAAACAAAATGGTGGGGACACCAACGTAGTGAAATGTCCCACTAGCAAAGAAAAAGAAGTTGAAGACATAGTTCCCAAGGCACCTGATATTAATGACTCGAAAGTTTCCACCGTACTTGATAACTGTATAACAACGACTGCTGTCACTCCTACGACTACAGTTATCAATTCGAATAACAATGACCAGAAGCTGGAACCCAGACGCTTAGAACCACTCAAAGTGACATTGAAGCGCAGACTTAAGGCTGAATTAGCAGCTAAAGAAAATAATTCAATAGCTCACCTGAATAATGAAAATAATGTATCAAACGATCTACCGAATGTTACTTCTAATAGTATGAATAATGGTACTGTTACGAACACCTTGAGTGGAATCAGCCACAATGTTGGTCCTCGTAAACGCTTACCAATTAACAGTCCTTTGACGGATAAGAAGAGAACACGATTGTCAAGAGATAATGCTTCAAAATAAAATAATTGCATTTTTATACGATAGTAGCTTATTTTTCAGGTTTGCTTAAAACTACTTCTAGACAAATAGTACGCGTTTATCTGTTTTAATATTGGGTATTCAGCCCTAGAGTCACTTATATTAACGGCAATACTACTGCTATATATATATATATAGAATTGTTTCGATTTACTGTTTCTATTTTAATCTTTATGTTCATGTTATACATGCATACACTTCTCTCTTTACTATAATGCGCAAACCGGTAGTGTATCCCCTCATTTATGAACATAAGATACATTTGTAATCGTATTTTGTTATTTCATTTGTACTTCTATCTCATTTAATCTCTCTCTCTCTGCCACAGAATAAGCATTTCTCTTTTTTAATACAGAAATAGTAAAAGTTATGAATATTTGTCCTAGTGTAAGATTGATTTCTTTGTTATTATTTTCAAAATAATAAGTTTTTGTGTATTCGACTTACAATTTATTTTAGATGTTCAATTAATGGATGAAATTAATTGAAAAAGATGATGAACTCTAGTTTCATCGTTACTGACATTCATAACTGAGCGATCTTATTAGTCTTATAATTTCTTTCTTTCTCTGAAGACTGAATGGTAGTTGTTATGTCTTTCACTCCAATGAATAACGATCTCGTCAGAACTAATACAACAGTCGAGTATCAAAGATTTCGTATTCTATTCTGGTAGGTCTGTCTTGATACTAATTAGCCTCAAGTTGGAATACGAAGAACACGAAATTGCTGATCCAGTTAATTCAAGTTCAACATATTTCACACACTCATTTAAATATGTACATGCAAATTCAGACGATACAACAGCCTAGTTAGGATTATAATTATCAATACAAAAATAGCGACATTAATAATTGAAAAATAGAGTAGTAGGTACAAAAATAATTAGTTCTAGTTTGTTAATGGGTCAGATAGGAGGTTATGATAAAAGAAATATAAAAATAACAGAAACAAGATGTTCAATGCGTATCCATTCACAATATGTAAGTCTTCACAAAAATAGTCCATGAAATTTAATCATTCTCCAAAATCTATAAGCTTGCTACTACTAGTAACATATTCTTTATCTAATATTATATGATTAGTACAATAAGGAAGTTTCAGTAATACTGTTTCAACAAGCTCTACCTTTTCAAAATATATGCATGTATAGGTAAATAATATAGATGAAAGCCTTATGAGAAAAAAAACCGTTCCAATAGTTAATAACCTGCATTTTCACGTGCAGGTCCCCCAACTCTCAGTGAAGTTGAAAACGCCATAAGTAAATTGAAACGAGGGAAAGCAGCAGGACCTGATATGTTGTCTACCGATATCTTTAAGGATGGTGGTCTAGTTTTAGCTTGCAGGTTGACTGATATATTAGCCAAAGTCTAGGAACTAAACACCATCCCATCTGACTGGTCTCGATCGCTGATCTTTCCGATCTACAAAAAGGGACAGAAATCCTCTTGTGATAACCACAGAGGAATCAGTTTGACTAACATAGTATCTAAAATATTAGCCTTTTTAATCATTCGACGTTTATTCAACACTAGAGGACAACAGACTTGAGAAAACCAGGCTGGTTCCAGACCTGGACGAGGTTGCATTGGTCAAATATTTATCCTGCTCCAGATCCTCGAACATAGACATATGTACCAACGTTCGACTATAGTTGTATTTCTTAACTTCGAAGCAGCTTTCGACACTGTAGACAGTGAAGTTTTGTGGCAGTGTTTGTCATTGAAAGGCGTACCTCAAAAGTACATAAACCTTATAAAGGCCCTCTACTCGGTCACCACTGGCCGAGTCAGAGCATATGGCGAACTGTCACGAGAAGTTTCATCCTCAAGTGGGGTTCGTCAGTGTTGACCCTTATCCCCTTTCTTTATCTAGTCTCGTCATAGATGTACTCTTAGAAATCTCACTCACTTTTAACCTCTCAGGAATTAATCTCCTTCCAGGAGGTTCGCTTGTCGACGTAGAATATGCAGACGATATAGTCATATTTGGTGAAGACGCGCACAGCATTCACGGTCTCTTGAACACCTTGAGTAACAATGCAGGCATATTTGGGATGAGCTTCCCCTCTCCCAAATGCAAAATGTTACTCCAGGACTGGCATGCTTTTTCTCCTAAATTAGTTATAGGGAGTGAAGTAATTGGATGCGTTGATCGCTTCACTTATCTCGGAAGTCTCATCACCCCTGGTAGGTCGGTGTCTGACGAAATCTCAGCGCGGATTCAGAAAGTCCGAATGGCATTCGCCAATTTATGCCACTTACGGCGCACGCAAGATATCCGTGTTTCAACGAAAGGCCTGGTGTGCTGCGCAGCAGTCCGCGCCGTTTTAACATATGGCTGCGAAACGTGGGCCATGAAAACCCAAGATACGCATCGACTCCAGATGTTTGACCATAGGAATCTTCGTAACATCGCTCGTATATCATGGAAGAGTCAAATAAGTAATATTGAGATTAGGCAAAAGGTTCTTTGGAAACACGGTAAATCAGTCGAATAGGTCATTAACCTTCATCGACTGAGATGGCTGGGACATGTATTGAGCTTGCCGAACCACCGCCTACCTCGTCGAGCGATATTGGTTAGGGTTGAAGTAGGATGGAAAAAGGGTATTGGCGGCCAAAGTAAAACATGGCATCAGTCCATGATGTATTTGACTGTTGATCTAAGCCATGTTGGTAGATGTAGATTACCTGGTTGGGGTCCGCGTGTTAGTCGCAATGAATAGCTGGAGACACTTAGAGACGGCTTAGAATCGGTCACAGTGGTGCAAGTGTATTCACTCTTTAACCTCATCTAGATCTTGAATTCTATTATTCTTCACTGCACACCTTTACTTTACTCTTCCCTCTTGTATTCTGTTATCACGTTACCACTGTAATCTCGTAGTGCTAATGTGGTATAGCAACTTGAACCTGTGGGCGTATGTGCCCGGTTCTACGTTGCTGATAATGATGACTTTCAAGTGCATTAGTTCCAGGTCTGGTCAGCTCTTACAATTTCTTCACCGCCTACGATGTATGCTGTGTTTGCAGTTGATAATCTTTGATACTCTTCTTAACGTGATCGCGTCTATATCTGAAGATATGCAAATGTTAATTTGTAGATGAACTAGGTGGTTTTGTGTTGGATAGGGTAACACTTGTCAGTTTTTTACAGAATTTCGAATGCCTTTCCACAAATAAACTGACTAGCGTTACGTTTTATCTGTCAAACTGAAGATAGTAATTGTGACTCTTTCGTCAGTAAAAAGCAATAATATTTATATGTTGTGTAGACCTGCTTAATTAGTGACTTTATAGGATACTTCTATAGGTTTTTTCGAAAACGAAAAGAAAGCTTGTCCATGCAGCATGACATCCGCACTTTCTCTCTTTCAGCTATCGTTAAATTGTTTATAGGTGGAGTTTAAAGATGGGGCTGCTTTGTGTTGCACACAAGCATCATTTGTTACTTCTAGCAATATTGGCATTAGTCCGTAATGTCAAAATATTTTCCGGATAATCTTAAGCTTTCTACGTAATAGGTAACTGTTTTACGATAGCTGACTTCCGACTGGTTAGTTTTAAGTTTGGAATGAGTTCAGGTGTCGTCATTAGACGCTGACTGGCTGCATAATTAATTCATCACAAGCATATTTAAGACAGCTCGATTTTGTCGCTAAACTGCACTTTTACCCAAAAATCGTCTTATAGTTTGTGGGTGAACATAAGTAGAGATTGTGTTTTAGTTATTTATACACAAATAACACATCGCTATAAGCATAATTTTGGCTACGTCAGGTAAAAGGATCGGAATCACAATCTGTAGTCTATTTTTTGTGGTATCGGGACCACTGCATTTGTTAAACACTTAGTAGGCATTCATACCGCTTAAATTGTGAGCCTTCCATGGACTCCAAATTGTTGTTATATCCATCTTCCACAGTTATCGTAATCTTATTATGACCTGTACACAACTCCCCTAGTCGTCTTTATCGTATTGTGTATTTTCTGTTACTGTTTGGTCCAGTATTATTTTATTCAATAAACGATTTGACCTTAGCTCTCATTCGTCGGTGCTTGTTCTCTCTACCCATATCTCTTAAGTAGGCTTTGGTCTCTAAGGCAGTGTCGACTAATCACTGCTTCCCAAGACTATCAGGTCATGGTCGTAACGCGGTTCCCATTCGCTAGTTTCCTCTCGGAAATCACCAAGAAGGTTATTTCAGTAGTACTGTCAATGAAAGTCCTTTGCAAAAGTCGTCGCATGTGTTAATAATCCACTCTTCTTAATAACATCTAGACTAAGTCGCTATTGGTCAGTGTAGTCAATACTATTACTAGTTGAGTCTACTCTCAGTACTCTGTTTACTGTCGCTTTGCTGTCAACATTGCATTTTCGGAAATTAAATCACTTACATTTAAGTATTAGGGTTATACAATTATTGTTGCATTCACAGGTCAATACAAGTATTTCTGATAAATTTCATCTCGTTGCATTTCATAAATGTTTAGAAGGGACTGATCGTTTTAAATTATAATTTTGACAAATAAACATTTTCAGTTACAGGTTGTGTTAAATTCTAAGCGTTTGGTAGTTAACTGAAATACGGAAATGTGTCCCTATTTTTCTGCCCAGTAATGCTTCCGCTGGAGACCCCGTTGGTTGTCCGAGGGTTCGGTGTGGAACGGTAGATAAGCAAGAAGCTCTCTATGATCTCTTCGGTGGTCCTCTCCCCTCTTGATTTTTTAAGAGCATCTTTAAATGTGGTAACCAAGCGTTATACTTGTCCATTTGATTAAGGATGGAATGGTGTTCGGATATGCTTGATTTTGTTCTTCCGATAAAATTCTGAGAAGATAGAAGACGTAAACTGTGTTCAATTGTCGCTGACTATTTGTCCTAGTACCCCGAAACGACTGAATAATTGACGTAGTTTTCTGGCTGTGCAGCTTGTAGCTGGATGTTCAATGAGGAAAATCTCTGCCCACTTGTTGTATGTATCAACTACCATAAGGTAAGTCCATCCATGAAATGGATGCGTTGCTACGGTGACTGTGGTATTGGTCATGATTGCAGCTCTGCTTTCAGTGGTGCCTTTGTTGTTAATGCACATTTAGTACACGAACGGGATATCTGCTCAAGTTGTGTGTCTAATTGCGGCCAGTATACATAACTTCGTGCTAGTGCTTTCATGCGCTTTATTCCCGGGTGTCTTGCGTGCAGCTGTTCGAGCACTGTTGGTTGCAGCTTCTTTGGGATTATGACACATTCGGCAAACATAAGGCAATCATCGATAATTAAGAGAGACAGTCTGCACTGGTAAAACTGCTGAAGCTCTGTAGAACTGATCTTCGAGGGCCACTCTTCTAGGTGGGACTTTCTAACTTCTTGTAGAACTGGGTCTCGAAGAGTCTCTTCTCTGACTTAATCTGACGGCGCTGGGGTGTTTCGAATGGCATCTGCTACTACAGTCGTGTTTCTGGATGAACTGATATGGAGGCAATGATCATGTTCTCCTGTCCAGGATGTTGAACTCCAATTAGTCATAAGAGGGCATCGGCTTGACCGATAGTATTTGTTGACTGATACTTGATGTTGAAGTCGCAGCTCAGAAGCATTGTTGCCTAGCGCTTTAGTCTGTTAGCTGCATAAACAGGAATTTCTTTTTTAGAACCGAAGATTGTAATCAATGGTTTATGATCTGATAGTGGGGCAAACTTACGGCCATAGAGCATTTTATGAAATCTTTTAACAGAAAAAATGATTGCAAGGGCTTCCTTTTTAATTTGACTGTAGTTTCGCTCAGCTGGGGTGAGTGATTTAGCAGCATGAGCAATTGTCTTTTCTGATTTGTCTGGAAACACGTGAGATAGCACTGTTTCAACCCCATGACTAGAGGCATCAGATGCAACAACAATTCCCAAGCTGGGATCGAAGTGTGTTAACAGAAGCTTCGAGCTGAGTATTGATTTGACTTTGTCGAACGATGCTTGACATTCTACTGATCACTGCCAAAGTTTATCTTTTGTTAGTAATTCATTCAGAGGACCTCTCACTCGACGCATTTCAGGCAAAAATGTGCTGTAATGACTAACTAATCCTAAGAAGGATCTTAATGAAGGAGCGTCAGTTGGTACAGGCATTTCCTGAATGGCTTCTATATTGGCCAGGTCTGGTCGGTGACCGTTCTTATCTAGGATGAAACCAAGGTATTTGATTGAATGCATGAATAAGATACACTTTTCTTCACGTAGGTGGAAACCGTACTCCAACACTCGGTTAAGAACTTGATGTAGTCGATTAGAAAGCTCACTATGAGTGGAACCCATAACTATGATATCATCTAGATAAGCTGCTGTACCAGGTATACCTGTTAGCATCGTATCCATTACTTGCTGGAAGATGGCAGGTGCTGTCTTGATACTAAATGGTAGGCGGGTGTATTGAAATAACCCTTGATGAGTGTTGATAGTCAGAAGCTCTCTACTATCATCATCTACTTCTACTTGCAGATAGGCATCGGAAAAGTCTATTTTCGCGAAACATGTTCCACCATTTAGCTTAGCAAACAGGTCTTCAGGAACTGGTAACGGGTATTGATATACATCCAATGCATCATTTAAACCAGTTGAGAAATTAGCACATATGCGTAGAGTTCCATTGGACTTTCTAATCACTACGATCGGCGCTGCCCATGCAGAGTAATTGACTGGTTGGATTACTCCAGTTTGCTGCAAACGATTAAGTTCCTGATCAACGAATTCAAGAGCAGCATATGATACAGGACGTCTCGGACGAAAAACAGGTTTAGCATCTGGTTTCACGGGTAAATGAACTTTTATTTTGGTGCAGTGACCAAGGGTGTTCTGAAAAACAGGAGCGAATTTTCTCTTCAGCTTTCCCAGTAACTTTTCGCTTGTCTGTTTTGCACGTATAGGGGTGTCTAATGCTGGACACGACACGTTACAAACACTATTGATGGGTATATCCATTATTCTAAGTTTTTCTACTATATCTAGACCAAGAAAATCAAGGTATGGTTGTTCTGCAAGATAGCATATTCCTTTACAGCTATTTCCATTGAAGGAAAATTCACACTGTAATTCGCCAACCAGTTGCAGAACTCCTCCTGATGCGTTTTTGGCAGTTTTCTTAGATGGCTTTATTGGCAGTTTCCCAAGCAGGTTATATGTTTCTCTAGATACTAGGGTGATATCAGATGCTGTGTCGATTTGAAGACGAGCTGATATGCCGTTAATCTGGATAGTAACATACTTTCTCTGAATGTCATAGTCTGTTTGAAAGGCTGCTACCAGAGAAAGTGATTGAGATTAGGCTGACTTCATTTGTCGAGGATGTCTATGCGTCTTCTTGGGCTGGGACGTACGATTCGGTGGGCAATGACCTTCTTTGTGTCCACGTTTATTGCACATCTGACATTTATGCTTCTTAAATGGGCAGAATCGTACATAGTGCCAATCACCACATAACCAACATGCAGTCGTTGGTTTGTTACTTGTTTTCGGTTTTTGAGCTTTTAACCTAGTAATAGCGTTGACACTACTGCAGGTTAAATTAGGATTTAACTGTTCAATTAACTAATTGTCGTGTCTGATGTTTTGTAGCCGCTTACACCAATCTGTCAATGTTCTCAGTGTGATGTTTGGACCTTGATCCAATCGAGTTAAAAGTCTAGTTCTAATCTCAACATCTTGCGGTGGTTGAAGGGCTTTAATGAATATAAGGCATTTAAAATGGTCTTCTGTCAATGAGTGTAACTTAAACCGTTCACACTCTCTGTTGACGATGTCTGCTAGAGCACCATATTCACCAGCTTCGCGTTTCACCAAATTAAGACACTGATAACAAATACTAAACAATGAAGATGATTCGCCGAATATCTCTGGTAATTGAGCTACCGTCTCATCGAGGCTGAGTTCTCGAGGTAACTTTGGTAATATATGATCAGCATAGCGTGCATGTTCACTACTTCCCGGCTTACGCATCAACAATCGAGTCTTCCATGCACCATCTTGTTTACAGAATTCTATTCTAAATGTGTCTTCCCAACGCTTGAACCACATGAGAAAGGTATTTCCCCTTTCAGAGTCATAATAGAATTCTGGTATGCTGTTGGCAACTGCATCACAAGAAGTGCTTGAAGAAGCATGTGAACTCGAGCAATGGATGTTCAGCTGTTGCGTAAGAGTTTCTAACAACCGCATTTGTGCATCAAGTTGTGCTTGCTGTTGTTGTAGTATTCGATTGAGCTGGTCATCTGATATCGGCATTTTGAATGTATTTTCCTATTTCTCCGTCGCCACTGTTATTTTTCCTTGATACAACGACCCAACTACTCCTATTGCTTAGTAGTCTTAGACACCGAACACTCGACAAGACCCCAGATCAGAACACGTTTGAACAGGAACGAAATTATATTCCAAATAACAGAGGTAGACAGAAGTATGAATCAGATTCGATTATACTTTACACATTCCCTTATATATACAAAATAATCATAGTGATTATTCATCAAATGAAATTATCAACATTTTTTAATAATGCAATTAAATGTTGTCAAATGTGTTCACATAAAAGTGATAGAAGTTTATAAATCATGCATACAAAAAATCAATACAACTTAATAAAATGAACAGTTGTGTTTCTAGGGATTTCGAATCCCTAACACTGGGATATGTATCAAAACTTAATTATGCTTACTTGAACGAATAATATCGGCAACGTAAAATACGGGCATAATAAATGAAACTCAAACATTAACATGGACATACAAAGACAAATCTACGTTGGGGCATTTAAAATTTGAGAAAGGAGAAAAGCATGAAATGTCAATAGATAGCTTTCAAAGTCTTAAGAAATCATACAAATTACGTCCTCAAATATGCACGTACGTCTTGGTTATTACTCACTGATCTATATTTGCTTTCTAAAGCATAATATTACATCGATCTTAAAACATTACCGTATACACTGGCAAATAAACACAAGAGACGATTATTTCTAATGCAGAGACTATTTAAACATACGGAGAATTAAAGACTGTTCTTATTATTTTATCATCTGAGAACAATTTATACCACAAAATCCTTGAATTAATAAGTAACTTTTATAGATTATAATTATACAAAAATAAACAAGACATAAAATAATATGAAAAATCTATTTAATTAACATTAGAATCAAAAGGATTAGTCAATGAACCGAAATGTAACTGACTGAACCCTCCACAAATTTGCTTCTTGTGTTAAAAAGAATGTTTCGGAGAAAATATGCGTGGGATGATTTTCGAATTTAATGGTACCAAAAACATTTACCAAAACCAATAATCGGTCTCCACTTAGACTTTCTAAAGGTTAAACATAGAAAAAATTGCAATTATTAATTGTGAGTAATTTCAAAGAGTTGATAAATAGGTTTAACAGAAAAGTACATTCCATGCTTCATCGAGCTGCAACTGAGGAAAGCAAACCGCTAACTGTGGATCACTCTAGCTGATCGTGAAGATAAACACGTACATTAGAAGTCTGCAAAATATTATTGCATCAGTTTCCACTATGAAAATCATATACACGGGGATCCAGAAGTTTTTACAAGTATTAGTAACAGAACCCTAAAAATAACAATGGAGCTTCAATGAAAAGTAAAACTGACAGTTAATTGTTGGAACTCGAATTATTGTCTTATTCTCAAAACTGAATAGCACTAAGTTTAATAATATGGTAGCAACAGTATAAAAACTGGGAATCAGTTGATCTTCGCTCCTGTTTTAATAAACAACTTTAAGTCATAATCAGTGTTGTCGTTGAAGACTTTATGTCGCACTGTTTGAAGTCGGTCGTAGATGTTTTTACTCTTCATTTTCTAAATCTTAAATAAATTTCTAGTAAGAATCAACTGTGTGGTCTAGGTTGTTTTTTGCTATTATCTGACCTCATACTTATTTAAGTGGACTCACAAAACTGGTCAATTTCAAGGTTAATTAAAGCTTGTCAAGTTATATGAACAGTGAATCTGAAAAAGCAAATTTTTTACGCTGAAATGACTTCATCTGGTGGTTAAATAAATGTCAACCTGCCCGTATTTTTCATTCATTTACAATAGGTCACATAAATCTGTAAATGAACATAAATATTATATCGCGTCACATATAGACAGTAATTTTAAATATGTATTAATTCTATTCAAGATCCAATCTACAATTCACTATTGAGTATCGTCTATAAATTCACAAAACAAATCTTTTTACTGACTATCTGTAATCATGTCAAACATCACTCCATACTTTTAAACTTTCAATGATCAACTGTTTCTTCTGACTTATCTCTGTACTTGATTCTCTCTAGAAGTCGAAAATATACGCATTATTTCATTCTCTTTCGTTAATTTTCTCCGTACTGTTTAATGTCAATGGTTATCACTGAATATTTGAGAGTTATGTTTGAAACTAAGTCTGTGAATAAAATAACATTTAAAATATTAGTGACTGAAGAGCGTAAACAAAAACGTCATGTTTCATGTAAAACACAGATGTAGCTATACGTTTGAGAATAAATACTGATTGTTCAGGTATGAACTCACTATGTACAGGCTGACAGGATAATGAATGCAAATTGCAAGTACTGTCTGGAAGTTTAGAAAAGAAGTCAACTACAGCTTGCTGACCTTCCACACAATTCCCATTCCATAAAAGAACAACATTATCCGTAAAAAATCCAGGCAAATCAGGTCTGTTCGACTTGTTAAAAGCACGATAGTATAAAGCACTGAATTTTTCTCCTGTTTCTGAAGCAGTTTCCCATAGTTCATCGTCATTACTGGTAACTTCTGGAGTTTGACACATCTACATATGAATACAGAACAATCATTCATTTCAGAAGCTTTATAAAAAAAGATAACACAATGTGATCGCTAATATACAACACCTCTTCAAATGACGTGGGAGAGAAATCTGTATGTGATCTCTACTATAGACGATGAGACATCTGCTAACATTCAGCCACACTAATGAAAAGCTAGTAATCACATGATTACTAATATATAACATCAAGGAGTTATAGCCCAGTTTGAAACAAATTAAAATATTAACAAGATACGTGCACTTTTTACACGGAATATACCAAAGTTTCGACAGTATACAGAAAAAGTAGATATTTGCAAGCACTGCTTATCAATTCATGTTATTTGTGCACATAAAACTAAAGTGTACTGAACTGAACAAATCCTTCTTCTGTGAATAATCATATTTAAGATCAGATGCAGACCTATCACAGAATAAATAATACATACCGCCGCAAAAAGGCTCCCTCTAAAGAAACTACGAATTGATGGTGCAGTTGTATATCCATTGCGAATAATTAATTCACTGAAGTAACAATAGATGAAAAGAAAGTAAGTAATTACTAATTAGGATATAAAAGCTAATCTTAACTGAATTGCTGAGGATTGTCAAATATTCTATATGAGAAAATTATATGGTACGTAAAGTTTTATGGCGGCTCAGTGTAGGTGAAAAATAGCACACTTTGCATCTGCACTTGGCAACTAAGCATATATTAGTTACAACATAAACTTGAACCACATACAATAAACACTGAGAATCTATTCATCTACTTTTTCTATTGATAATCGTTGAATTATTACAAAATACCAAAAGAAACGTCGAACCCCTCTCAATGTAATTAGGATAAGCTTGTATTTTCCCGATGATTTGTAATGGACTGAAATTGATCAGTCTTTGTTGCCATGTGCCGATGATTCTTAAATAGGACGAAATGCGCGTCCTGAATTCCGCTTGCCAGTCACAATCCAACTTAAATATTACTTATGTACTATCGCTATATCGAGGCAATCCGCTTAGGATGAACATATTGCAACAGAGACTGACCACTTCCAGTCCATTACAAATCGACGGAAAAATACAAGCTTATACTAATTACATACATGTCGGCTACACAAGTGTGACATTCCGGACACAGTAGCCTAGTAGTGAACGCTGTGGCGTTTGGCACGGAGCGAATTGAGTTCGAATCCCAGTGTGAACATCAACATTGGGATGGAGATGCATCCAGCCGATGAGTCCCAAATAGGACGAAACGCGCGTCCTGAATTCCGATTGCCAGTCACAATCCAACTTAAATATTACCCTGTCACTGTGTAAACATGGAGTACAAGGTGACTATTATTCACGTTCATCACTACATCATCAGATGATCAAGACAGAAAAATGAGAATAGACATAGGACTGTTATCATGTATCAAAAACAATGGATATGAAACCTAATTACACAAATGGTGAATCAAAATGAAAAATATCAGGAATTAGGAGACTGTTTTCTTAGACATTTTAAAATCTGGACACCGACATGAGACGCCAAAATACAGTAACACAGAAACATATATCAAAAACTTACTGTTGAACGCTTAGAAATAAAGTGACTGAAAGTTTTCAATCAATGCAAAGAACTAATGACAAATATCAACTATTATTTAGATTTCATATCCAAAATGACACGAGGTTTGTGTGGATCTCTCGTACTACTTAGTGGATATGATCAGCTTAAAACATTAAAATATTATAGACTTTAACTTTATCTCTAGAGTCGTGGTAAAACGAATAGAGATATTACCGTAACAAATACTAGGAAATGAAACCAAGTATCCACTCATAAAACTATAATACAACTAGGTGAAACGTAATCGGCGACAATTAAAATAAACTAGTCATTCAACTTCACAACCTTCCAATTTACTACAAGCAACCACTGACAGAACACAACAAATAGCAAAAGTAAAACTGAGAACGAATGAGTATAGTTTTTTTATTACAGAGTTTATATTTCAAGTGGAAAAAGAAGCACAGGTTATTAAATGTATTAAACGCAAACAACATAAAAACCTGGTTTTAAGGACGATTATGATTAACAGGAAAAGTATTAGGAATAAACTGTGTAACAATGTACAAAGCAAAACAAATGCAAAACTGAAATTCGATGCCAAGGAAATCACAATGGGGGCAAATAAAGACTAGAATCCCCAACTGAATTAATACAAGATCAACAACGAGTATGTAGATTATGAGACCTACTCCCAAGCCAGATTTTGTAAAAATAACTTTGTTGGTCAAACAAAGAACGAATCAGACCAACTTGAACAGTTGCCACGGCAATCATAAGAATAACTTGAAACAATGAACCAGTTGTAATACGTTCTAAGTTTCCCTCCATCAATGATTTATCTGCAGAATCAAAATTACTAGAACGCTGTTGCATATGTTCGATGCGTCGTAAACGGCCAAATATCATGTCCAACTGGGCCTAATAAAAAAAGACGTTTCAATATATATATATATTGTAGCTACAGGTTATAAATAATCCATTTACTAAACAGAGGGTGTAGTTAGAATTAATATTAAGTGAATACGAACGGTGTTTATTTAGTTTATAAAAACCAACCATAAGCTTCTCAATATTCTCCACGTGTGCAGCATTTGCCTCTTGAGCTTGAGAATTTGCCAGGGCATTATTTCGTAATGTTTCTATAGCTTGTCGTTCTAGTTCATTAGGATTGTCCCAATTTAAGTTTACATCTACAGAAAAATAGACATTTTTATACGCATAACTAGCTTTTCTATTGTCCAAACAAATTGCATATGGCATAAGACGGAAGTGCTTTGGAACAGATACCCTGAAAATAAAGGGAATTACCCAATAGATAAATTACGCAAATAATAAAGTGAGATGTTTAAAACATAGTTCCAGTCACAAATGCCTAAGATTGTAGACTGAAATCTAGTAAGCCATAAGTACTACTTTGGAAAGAATGTGAACGAGAAGCTTTAGGTTAGTATTGTAGGCAATACCTACCGTTAGTCTTTTTAACGATGGACAATAGGTACGAAATTTCACCTGAAACAATAAAGCTAACAATACCCCTCAGTTAATCACAGAAAATGTAGGAAATGAGTGAATTAAACCAACAGTAGTGAGGAACTGAGCAACCTAAGGAGGGAGATGAAAACAAAAGAATGGGAAATATGAAATATCATAACTCTTGAAACTCAAAGTGCATAGTTCAAAGTCACAAGGATATATATAAATTGTTTTATAGCGTTTCTAATCACCGATAACAGTTCTCATGAAGACCTAAACAATGAAAAATGTGCTCCCCTATATGCACGTCATCAATAAATAATATGACAGCCTGGTCACTAATACTTTTATTCCAACCTAACCCAATGCTATTATGACGAATGGAAGTATGCAGTATCTGTGAACTCTTATTATGTGTAACAGCCATAGGGATTTACAACCTCATTAAATGAAATACTATTCTAAACAAGAAATCTATAATCTATACAAGCACTGCTAACTCAACGATTGTAACATATGGGCACAAAATGAATCGTTGTCTGGTGACCTCGGCATCAAACTAATGGTAAGCACAAAAAAACTACAACACCACTAGCCATCATATAAGTACACAAGAGGTTAACATAAAGGGTCCCCAGAACTTAAATAGAAGCATCAGTGTTTATTGAAAAGCTAGCACACCTTAGTAGGCTCAAAATCTAACAATTAGTGAAAGCGAATGAAACGTAGTTCATGATAGACAATGAACTTAGAAATTGTAAAAGGAGAATTACATTGGATAACATAAAACAGGATTTTACAATTACCAAACATAAAGACATCCGAGACTCATTATTACACTATATCCCAGACAATATGGCGAAATACGTTGAAATTATGCCGACTCTCAATTATTATGTGCACGCCACCCTCGGAAAGCCTTAGAAATTGACTTTGAACCCTAAAATCCTCACAAAATTTAAAGGCTGAAAATTGACATATAGATTTATTCGAGTTTATTTTAAAAAATACTGGACCAACAAATACTCGTTAAGGACTACTTTTTTGCTCCATTTTCACAAAAGATATATGCATGCATTTAAGTAGCCACATGTTACTGAAACTATGAACTAAAACCTGGAAGAATGAGCTTACGAGACTTGTGAGTCTGATAGTGGTGGGCGGATAGCTACCGGTTCTCCTTCAGGGTCCCGAATAAATATACCGACATCTAAATGGCCCCCTTTAACAACCTACAGAGAGAGTAACACTAAAACTGACACTCACTTGGTACTCCACCTCAAAATCAGCAATTGGTTTATAGAAGTAGCAATGCTTTACTCCAGGAGGTACAATTACAACCAAAGAAACAAAATCAACGTGGTTCTGAATCGGATCTTCACGTGAAGGCAAGGAGAAAACCTCATCTAACTGGTATTCTGGTGAAATGTCTTTCCGGGGCTTTTTGGGGCGATCGTTATAACTATGTTGATCCACAGCTTCCCAACGAGATCTGGTGACTAAATCATCACTAGGTTTTCTAACCGGACCGTCTTCAATATTACGAGGATGATGGTGATCAAACACTTCAGAGCCATGGTTAGACTCCATATGATTACGCCCATAACGAGAATAGTGAGAGGGCTGACTGATTCCAACACCTGGTACTTTTCTTTGAGACAAACGGTTGCCTGGCTCATGATTTTCGTAAATATGATCACGTGACTGATCACTTGGGCCAGGCTTTTGTCCATGGGCTATGTCTGAGTGCAAAGTACTAGGCACTGGTAGTATTTGCTTGGCATTATGAGCTGGGTCTTCATGAACATGCACAGGTTCATTAGGTCTAGAACTTGAGTAGTCACGTTGCTTATTGGCGTCGTAAGGGCCATGATTAAAATTACTTGATTCAACAGTATGAAGAGTAGATTGTTGTCCGTCTGGCATCACATGACTAACCGGGTTATGACCATTATTCTTTACATGACGATCGGGTTGGTCTTTATTTGGATTATCTTCCTTGACGTCGAAATATATACTATCTGAAGTCATTGAAGACGGATACTTGTTAGCACCATGATGTACTTCTTCATCCTTAACTTTACTGTCAGTGAGATGCCGACTATCTCCCCCGTTAGTAGAAGGCTGACATTGTGTAATCAAAAATAAAAATAAACTTAAAATCCGCAACGAAAACCACATCGAGACATGGACATGAACACTCCAAGCGACCGCTTTCAGAGTAGAAACAATTTATTACTGACAATAGCTAGTAAAAACAAAATGGGATCTGTAATACTAGCTGAATATCTAATATTTGCATAACCAGTTAGTTCAGACCAAGTGAATTTTCTGCGCTCGAGTCTTATTCTTGGAGTGAAGTTTGTAGTCTTTTTAAGGTTCAGTGCAGTAGTTTCAGACACTCTACTGCCAGATAATTCACTGGTTGATGTAGCTCGTAAATAAGTTAGTGTTTGTCCTAAAGCGGTGAGTTTGTGAGAATCGTAAGTTAACACGTTGATGGGCAGTCAGCTGGGAAGAAAGAAGGATGATGGAGAGACAACAAAGATATAAGTGGTAACAAAATTATGGACGAATGAGCTAGGCAAGATGGCGGTGGTAGTATGTGCATCGGTAAAATATAACAGGCATACGATGTAATAGGGTGATAAAAATGTGATCATGCCCTTTTCCCGGAGATAAATGGAATTTGCATGTACATACATGTTTATCCAACTGTTTCCAATAGGAATGTGTGAAAGTGTGACGAATCCGAAACAATATCATCTCAGACGTCTGGTCCGCGCGTAACTTTCTATCTAATTCCTGTCGTACAGTTAATGTTATGTGCAGCTGCTTATCGTACGTAAAGTAACACCGTCTGATGACTCTATTAATCTGGCTCACCATGAACATGGCGGCTAGGCCTTGACTAATAGTTAAGTTAGATTTCAAATAATAATAATAGAAAAGGTTACACATATATTAACATGACACATTAAATAGTGAGCCATCATCAGCACCATTCTCCTCTCATCGTCTTTAAACGGCTAAACATTCAATGAGCATTCAATAAGGACGTAAATAATAATAGGGTCTAGTGTTTGACTGACCATACACTATCTTGTGTGCCTCGATATATGGTCGAATACAGGTCTAGTAGGTGTCGGGAAGGAGTTCACAGGTAAGCAACTGTACTTTCTTTCAGATGAAGTCAAGTGTAGCTTAGGCTCTGGTTGCAATTTCCCGCTAGTTATTGAGGGTCGGAGTGAGACGCAGACTCTGTTCGTTTATGCTGACAGTGAGCGGGTTTTTTAAAAATAGAAATGATGGTCTCTTTCCCCTAGAAAAAGAAAGCTCTTGATACGTCATTTCTTTGTATCGAATTCTTGGTCATTGGACTGCAACTGTTGTTCGACCCAAAGTAGGTCTTCATGTATTTTTTTCCCGACGATACTTTTCTTAATGTTGCCGAATTCCTCGTGTTGTAGACAGTTTGTAGGACTGGTTTCTTGGTCTCAACCACCAGTCGAGCTGTCTTATTTTCATCGTCGTTCACTTGATCAACTTCTAATTGCTCAGTAAGTAGTTTGGTGTGGCCTACAGACTTATGCAAAGCTACACCGCTCGTTGACTCCAATAACCTCTCCCACCCTGACCTTAGTGGCCAGGTTCTTTGATTAATGTAAAACCAGCCGGTGGTAATGATGAATTTAAGATAACAATAACAGTGAGTTACAAGCACATATTGTTTTGTGACGAATCCCATAAGGTATATTAGTTTGTGCGTCATCATTCACACTGACATTTTCTAGTTGTCTCTGAACAACGTAAGGCTCATCGACCACTTAGGATTTAGGAAAATAAATGTGGTAGGGTTCGATATTCCAACAGCCCTACAAGTTATTCAGTCATGTGAATAACAAGTCAAAGAAGACTATAGTTGAAGCCACTCTTAGCGAGACTATGTGTGATGCTGTATCGATGGACCCAGAAGTCCGTCCAGTCACTTCATGATAGGAGGTCGTCCGCGACTCCGGGTTTGCCTTGTCGCCATTCTTGGAGTACCCTATATTTGTCAAAAAATTTTTTTGACCGTCCACGATGCTTTCTAATACTTTTAACAATTTTGGAATAAAAGTAACTGGTCTATAGTGGATTGGGTCTTGTTTGTCCCCGTCTCTCAGTATTTGGGAGATAATGGCTTTTTTTCATTCACTTAGAGTTTGTCAGCCAGAGAACTTCGGTCATAGATTTTACTAACGTGGCATGTTTTCATCTCATTTATGCATTTTTTCGAGTTAGGTTAATTCATTCTCTCCGAATAGTAGAGTTTCATCTTAATTTAATCCTAGTTCATATAATGCATTAGTTAATTTTTACATTTTTTCGAATTCAGCGCTTACATTTGATATAAGCACGACAAAAACTATCAAAAGGCAGACATCTGCAGTTCATTTAAAAATCCAAAATTCTTTCATCCCTGCATACTAAATGTACATATTATTTGGCTAAAGCCAATGCTACTTCTGTCTTCTAAATGATGTTTTTCATGGCCCTCTCTGCAAGTTTCAGCTCTATTTAATTGAATGATTTGAGTCCCAGATGTTTTTCAGTTGTAGAAATACTGCGCTCACCTTGCCAATCCGCGTCTTCAGATTTACATCACATCCTCCTTGTTTATCGACGATGCCGCTTCTCAGGTATGTAGACGTTCCCACATCTTCCAGAGATTCTCCGTCAAGTGCAATTGGATTGACACTCGTTGCTTTTCATTTGAGGATGTGGCTTAATGCAATGTGTATGTTGGGGCCTACTGTTGTCTACAGAGATTGCTGCTGCACTATCCGTTTTGACCTGTATTTGTTGTTGTGTGCTAGGTCATCTAAGTTTAAATCGTTTAGGTGCATCTAAATTGTCCACTGTATTCGGTGCCTACCTTGATATGTTATAGTTTTCGCAATCCAGTCAACCACCAAAAGAAAGAGAAAAAATGGGGTTTAGCAGCCTTGCCCGACACCGGCCTTTATTTCAAATGAGTCTGTGAGCCGTCCTCCATGCATTACTTTATAGTATAGTCTGACGTAAGGATCCCGTATAATATCGATTACCTTATCGGGTACACCAGAGTATCCGAAAAGGCTCCATAGTGTTTGCTTGTCCACGTCATCAAATTAATGTAAGTGATGTGTCCCATCAAATGATTGTTCAAAAATAAGCCGTCGCGTCACGAGTTGGCGCACTATTGATCTTTATGGAATCCGGCCAGTTAATCTCAAAGTTGGGCGTCGATTGGATCTTTCAGCCGGTCCGATAACACTCTGTAAAAGACTTCCCGGCACTGAAAATAGAGTGGTATCACTGTAGTTCACACACTTACTAAGACCTTCTTCCTATGGCATACTGATGTGATACCCTTCTTTCCAGTATGTTGGCACTTGTTCCTTTTTCCAAACCTTTTTAAAGCGATAGTGGAGCTTCTCTTCAGTTAAGTTCATCTTTGATTTCAGCGCCTTAGTTGATATGCTGTCTGGCCCTGATGACCATGTTAATCTCTTTGGTTGTTGGTGGGTCGACACCTGTGAGGAAATCAGTAGATTCTGCTTCGATGACTAGTGGGATCAGTGGAACTGGTCTATTTAGGGGTTATCCAAAGTGCACTACCCAACTGTTACGCTGTTCTTAGGTCTCAGTAATTAATTTACCACCCTTGTTATCGATTAGACGTTCTAGTTTACCCTATTTTCTAGCATCCCTCTTAGTTGCTGAATGTAAGTGTCTCGTATTTCCTTCCATTGCAGCTTTTTTCGTTTGTATTGCTAGATCTTACATATATTTCCACTCTAATATCCCTCTTCACTTTCTTGTTTGTGTGCATTCAGTTTGTGCCTCGGCTTTCTCGGTTTTTATTGTTGTGTTATTGCACCTCGGTTTTTGGATCCTGCTCAAAATACCAAGAGGGACCTATTCTTTATGGCGGTGATCTCTTTTGCCGAAAACCTTCCCCCTAGATGCACTAAGTTAGGACTAGATACGCTATGGAGGCGACAGGTAAAATTAAACCTAATCTTCTTTTATAAAATATTAAACAAATTAGCGTTTTCATCGCCTAATACAATTCAGTTTAAGGAACCTTCTTGCTATAACCTACGCAATTCAGCCTCGAAAATAAAAATATCGCAATCTAAATCTGCTCTTTATATGAATTATTTTACAAATAAATTCTCGAGAATCTGAAACCATTTGCCTCAAGTCATTCAGGAAACAGATTCACTTCCTTTATTTGTACGGCATGTTAGTAATTTCATCTCTCCTGAAATCTCGTCAAAAATGTTCACACCAACTATTGTTTCTTACTCCACCAGCGAAATAATAGGGACTCTGAACGTGTGAGCACCACTCACCTGTCTTGGTCATATGATAGTGTTCTTCCATTTTAATCAGCCTATAAGCATAAGTGGTATGTCAGAAGTATAATTACTAATCCTGCCCATTAGCTTTGTTAACCCCGGAATACCAGTGCTGTTGTTTTGTGTTCTTCCTTCTTTTGTCTTTCCTGTAGTTGTAGAAAATTATGTGCAAGACAAGTATGGAACTTACTGACACAAAACTATTGCCTTCTCCTCAACACCCAAGTTCCAAGTACCCTTGCTCCTATCTCTCGTCTGAACATGCACAGTGATCCAATCTGCTAACCCTCAGCCGTTTTTTTGAACTGTAACGCATTGGTCAAGGAGCGCGCGGTACTTTGTCATATATGCACCATGCTACAACACATATAATTGGTGTCCTAATACTGTGAAATTTGTTGCAGTTAGTTTGGTTCTCAATGCACATCTTTATATTTTATGAAAGTCCTGACAGTAACACTTCGTCGAAATATTTGTATGTATGTAAACTTATATCATTCAGATTATGCCTGTAAACTGCCATGCTCTCATGTACACAATGATACTTGAGAATAAAAACTATTTATTTATTTATTTATTACCATGCTTAGTATTACTCCCCAGAAGAAAACCAAGCTGGGTCGAGAAACTTCCTCAGTCACACTCCAAGCTGCTAATAAAACTAAGATCGCGACGTTTGGACAGAAAACAATGACACTAGATTTGGGTCTTAGAATAAAATTCCTCTGGGTCTCCACTGTAGCCGACCTAGATCTGGTAATACTATGAATGGATTTCTTAGAGAGATATAAATTTCTGGTTGACACTAGAAAACGACGTTTGACGTTAAAAGAAACTTCGAAATATACGAGAGGTAAAGAAAGTCGTATCACCTCTCTAAATTTAATACAAACTCCTCCAGTAACAACGGCAAAGTTCCAGGATATACTTGCGGAATCTCCAGAACTAACAAAATCGAACCGTCAACCTTCCAAAGTGAGTTAAAAGTATGTCATGCAATCAAGACGGTAGAGGCACCTGCTTTCGCTAAACCCAGAAGACTAGCACCTAAATAGCTTAAAATAGCTAGAGCCGAAATCGACTATATACTACAGCTGTGCATAATACGTCCATCTGATAGTTAATGGATATCTCTTTTGCATATGGTCTCAAAGAAAAGTAAAGGCGATTGGAGACCGTGTGGGGATTACAGAACCCTCAACCGTCAAACAGTACCAGACATGTACCCGATACCACATATTCAAGATTTTACAAATGGCTTACAGGGTATGAAGATATTTACTAAAATCGACTTAGTCAGGGCATACCACAATATCCCAGTAGCTGAGGAAGATATTCCGAAAACAGTTATCACAACACCTTTTGGATTATTCCAGTTTGTACGCATGCCAATCGGCCTACGGAACGCGGCACAAACATTCCAAAGGTTTATGGATAATTTACTTCGAGATACGCCGTTTGCTCAAGGGTACATAGATGACCTATTAATTGCCAGCCCGGACTTAGAATCACATGAACAACATGTGAAGGCAGTGCTTAGACGACTAAACAAAAATGGCATGAACATACACTAAAGTAAACGTGTTTTTGGTGTGAAAACGTTGGAATTCCTCGGACATACCATAAGCCCTGATAAAATTGCACCAATTAAACAAGAGGTGGATTCTATTAAACAATACCCCATTCCAAGCTCCATAACACAACTTAGAAGTTTTCTCGGTTTAATAAACTTTTATCGCAGATTTATACCCGGTTGTGCACAACCAATTCAACCATCAACGGATACGCTTAAAGGAAAACCGAAAGAGTTCAAGATGACCTCTGAGGCCGTCGATGCTATAAACCAATTAAAGCATAGACTTGCTCAAGCATCTACATTAACGTATCCGAATTCTCACTACCCAATTGCCTTAATGGTAGATGCTTCAGACAAAGCCGTAGGCGGTATTCTTAATCAACTAGTTAAAAACACCTGGGAACCGGTCGCATTCTTTCCAAAAAAACTCGCTCTAGCAGAGACAAGATATTCTACCTTTGGTGGAGAACTCCTCGCAATCTACCTTATCATCAAGCATTTCCGACACATGCTCGAAGGCAGGGAATTCGCAGTTTATACGGATCATAAACCGCTAACCAACGCATTAAGAACGAAGACTGTCAAATACTCTCCTCAAAAAGTCCGACACCTTGACTACATATCACAGTTCACTAGTGATATCCGGCACTTTAAAGGTGAAGACAATTAAGCGGCAGATGCATAATCTCGATTAGAAATGAATATAATACAACAGTCTACAGTAGACTGCGAGATTTTAGGAGACATTCAAGAAACTGATCAAGAATTACAAAACTTACTGTCAGGCAAATGCTCTAGCCTGAAACTAGAACAGCTGCCATCACCTAGGGAAGATGTCCTGATTTACCATGACGCAACAAAGGTGGTGTCTCGACCTTTCGTTCCTAAAAATATGCGGCGGTTAATAATTAATAACTTTCATTCACTGTCTCACTCTGGCGTGAAATCTTCTACTAAACCAACCAACACCAGGTATATATGGCCAAATCTTCAGAAAGATGTACATAAATGGGTCAGAGAATGTTCGGCGTGTCGACACTCAAAAGTTAGCCGACACACAAATTCACTCATCAGAGTTTTTCCCCGACCGGATGCGCGTTTTGCACACGTACATATCGACTTAGTGGGCCCTTTACCGCGTTCAAGTGGCTTTACCTACCTGTTTAGATGCATAGATAGGTTTACGAGGTTCCCTATAGCCATACCGATCGCGGACATCACAGCCGAAACAGTAGCCAAAGTCTTCATACAGAACTGGGTGACCATTTTTGGTACAACTATCACAATAACGACAGACAGAGGGGCACAATTCGAATCTGAACTATTCACCAACTTGGCTAAACTTCTAGGCTCAAACAGAATTCGCCGCACGGTATATCATCCTCAAGCAAACGAGATGGTAGAACGGTTCCATAGTCAACTAAAGGCCGCTCTTATATGTCATTCAAACCTCAGTCAGTGGACAGAATTCCTACCATTAGTTATGTTGGGAATACGAACAGCTGTCAAAACTGACTCACAATGTTATGCGGCAGAACTAGTTTTCGGGACCACTCTGAGACTCCCAGGTGAGTTCATTAGCCCTCACACCGACAGTAAAATGCTCGACATGGGAACTTACGCAGATCAACTGAGGGACTAAATGTTTAAACTTAAACTGATCATTACTCGTGAACAATCGCGAGCGACATTTTTACCAAAGGATCTAAGCAATCGCTTGCACGTCTGGATAAGATGTGACAAAGTAAAAGCACCACTTAGCCCTCCTTTCGAAGGTCCATTTAAAGTTGTTTCAAGAAAACCTAAGTATTTTGTAATACAAAAACAAAGAACCCTTGACTCAGTAAGTATTAATAGGCCAAAACCGGCCTATCTAGATAATGAACCACCGTGCGTGTTATTAGATCGTTTATCTAATCAAACAAACACGGAATCAGCAAATAAGAACATAAAGGCTACAAAATTAACTAAAAGCGTTAGATGGGCACAGCCGATTATTTAGGCGGGGATGTCCACAGTTTTAGTTTCGGCCTAAAAAGTAATTACGTAACTCCCAAAATTTTCGAGCTGGTAAATACTTGAAAAAATAAATAAATAAGTAAACATAAAATAAAACGAAAATTAAAAAACAATATATTTCTCTTTGTCCTAAGTCGACAAACGTTATCGTAATATTAGTACTCTTAAGTACTATATATATATATGTACATATATATATGATAGTCCATATATGCGTTTTATTCTAAATATTCTCTCGCCCTGTAAATCAATTTTAACCAATGTATATGTGTATTCCCATGGTGAAACCCATAGCGGTTCATTCGCAGCGCTTATTGTAGATAAACTGTGTGGTTAAAAAAATAAAGTTTAAAAAATAAAAATTGAGATTACATTGGAACCGTTGTCCAATAGAATGTAGGTGTTATCTAAGGTGGAAGAACTATTAACACTTATAGGCACGGCGGTGAGGTAGAATCACTCCCGTCTTGAGTTTCTGCCAATACATTTTATTTACCTTTGGCTCTCTGTTGATTGGCACTTCTAACGACGGGTGTGCTCAAGTAATACTACCTAGGCTCGCAAGTTATCTCATACGGCAATTTCTAACAAATGTGCTCTATCCCTAAGCAAGTGAATTACAATCCAGTGCTCTTCACAAATAATAATAATAATAATAATAATTTATTCTCAAGTAACAATTTGTACATGAGAGCATGCCAGTTTACAGGCATGATCTGAATGATATAAGTTTACATACATACAAGTATTTCGACGAAGTTTTAGTGTCAGGAATTTTCTAGGTATAAAGATATGTATTGAGAAACAAACCAATTGCAACAAATTTCACAGTATTAGGACACCATTTATATGTGTTGTAGCATGGTGCATATATGACAAAGTACCGCGCGCTCCTTGACCAATGCGTTACAGTTCAAAAAAACGGCTGAGGGTTAGCAGATTGGATCACTGTGCATGTTCAGACGAGAGATAGGAGCAAGGGTACTTGGAACTTGGGTGTTGAGGAGAAGGCAATAGTTTTGTGTCAGTAAGTTCCATATTTATCTTGCACATAATATTCTGCAACTAGAGGAAAGACAAAAGAAGGAAGAACACAAAACAACAGCACTGGTATTCCGGGGTTAACAAAACTAATGGGCAGGATTAGTAATTATACTTCTGACATACCACTTATGCTTATAGGCTGATTAAAATGGAAGAATACTATCATATGACCAAGACAGGTGAGTGGTGCTCACACGTTCAGAGTCCCTATTATTTCGCTGGTGGAGTAAGAAACAATAGTTGGTGTGAACATTTTTGACGAGATTTCAGGAGAGATGAAATTACTAACATGCCGTACAAATAAAGGAAGTGAATCTGTTTCCTGAATGACTTGAGGCAAATGGTTTCAGATTCTCGAGAATTTATTTGTAAAATAATTCATATAAAGAGCAGATTTAGATTGCGATATTTTTATTTTCGAGCTAGCTTTTCTCGCACGTTATGATTTAAAAATATATTGCAAGCAGTGCTTGCTGTCTCAGAAGACACACTCAAATTTTACAATTTCAAGTTTCATAGTTCTCACAGTTTTCTTTCCAACAAACTTTCAATGTTGATGAGCTGCAGGTTGTGTTATACTAGCGAATCTACGTAACGACCGGTTTACATAGTGTTTAACTGAACCCTTCGATTTTACCAGCCACAAACGCTCACTTTTTCATTTTCCTAGTTGGTAACCAAGTTAGTAAACGTTTGATAAAAGTTTTAATTAACAACATTATATCCAGTTTTTGAGACATTCAAAGAAATCACAGTATTTCTATACGCTTACGAGTCATCAGAAAGAAGACAGTTTCCTTGGAGTTCTCTTGTATTTAAAGGCTGTTACTCTTCACAGTTCAACGCATTTTACTGACTAACCCGAAGGGCTTTTCAAGTTTCCGTATAAGACCTCGCTATGCTGAATGTAGAAACTTATGACTCTAAATGGTATTCGAGTCTGCTTCCTTCCACCATCAACTTTGCCACATTAGCAATATCAGAATCTGATAAGCCACATTTAATTCCTTCAAAAATTGTGGGTGTTTGGCCAGGTTATCATTAGAATGCCCAAGCACGTACTCTGGCAATTTAAATAATAAACTATCACTACAAACTAACAGGTTGTTTGATGTTTCCTTGTTAACTTCATCCATCATATCAGTGCATACATTATCACCAAAACTATAAACATAATCATAATTCACTGCACCGCTCATCGCTCACGCAAATTTTCTTTAAAACCTAGCCAAAATACATTAATCAATCGTCCAGCACAGGTTTTTTATTTTATTTCACATTAAAACGAATGGTTGTTTCGTCCAAAATAAAAAAGTTGTCCGAATACCGATAACCAAGTTTAGAAACTGCCAAATAAGCTAGTAGGATGAGCACGGAGATGCATCAGTCACAATCAGCTCTTATAGGATTAGGAATCCATCACATGCATAGTTAAACTCTTTCCTCAGTTTGGGATTGTAACGCATTGGTCAAGGAGCGTGCGGTTCTTTGTCACATATGCACTGTGCTACAACACATATAATTGGTTCTCGATTCATGCCTTTATATGTTATGAACGTCGTGGCAATAACACCTCATCGAAATATTTGTATGTATGTAATCTCATGTCATTCTGATCATGCCTGTAAACTGGAATGCTCTCATGCATACAATGATACTTGAAAATGAAAGCTATTGATTTATTGATTTATTTATTCACGAAAGTAGTTACACTTTAGCGCCTAGGTATATCCCGATCTAGTGACAGAAGAAACCAGACTATTATGGGAATAGGTCTTTATTCAGTAGCGTTGGCAGGAGACAGTGGAGCGCAGCTCTAGTTATTCAAACACACAAATACCTCTCAACGTTCAATATAAGCTAATAGGAAATATAGTCCCTATGCAGAATAAGGAAGCAAATGAATACTGGAGCTTGATTGTTTTGTCGTATGCTTTAGGTTTGAAGTAAACTTTTAACCAGTCAAGCTAAGTGGCTACAACACCACCATTGCACTATTACTTGATGACAGAACGTTCCTAACGAAAAATAAGTTATGTAGCCAAGATACTTGGACTGTGATTAAACCACAGTTACTGCACATGTTAAGACTAAGAAGAAGTTGTAGGTAGTCCAATTTTCCAATAAGAAATCTATAGTTAAAAGTAGGAATTTCAGGAGTAGACGTCTAATGAGCATTGATTTTTTTAACTCACGTTGCCAGCCACTATAATGTCTTCGTTTATATCTAACTGAATTGTTCATGATAGGTCGTAAACATTTTATAAAGACACGTAAGTACACAATACGATTTCGGAACACGATTAGGCAGTTAAACAAAACAAAAAGGCAACACTTTAGGATACCTGGTAAAAAAATGGTGAGCCAGGATTTGAAGCAGGCCGCCAACCACATGATATTTGCAACCTCTCTAATCCCATGCAACCCCAGTCAGTTAAAATTCCCACCCTACCCCCTTCCCCGGGCTAACAAGTCCAAGTAGTCTCAGCAGCTCTCATAATGAATCCAGCCGTAACTCTAACTATCAGTATGAGCTACCTGAAAACTAACAACCACCCACATTTCACATAAACTGCACCCCTGATATTAATTATGGTTCATATATTATATGAATGATACCCTCAGCCAGTTTTACTTATATAGTCACGCATTCATTTTATGTCTAATAAATGCTAGGTCGACATATAACAAAATGACTGACTTGATCATGCTACCCTCACTCTGTATGCCATCGCTCATCATGATAACTGAAACATGGACCAAGTCAAACAATCCTGATATAAATATATCTCTTGATAATTACAGTCTATAACGTAGTGATAGATTGCATGAACGTGGTGGAGGTAGTGTAACATGTCCATTCAAGGCTGAATTTGCTCCTATGTGATATACCGGGGCTTAATGTAATACAAGATTTTGTGTAAGTTGTCTTCAAGCTTACAAGGTCTACATCGATCTTGTTCGGTTGCGTGTACCAGCTTCTTAACGCCTCGTTAAGGAATATAGATTTACTAACAGAAATTTTCATACTACAATCCTCTCTACCTTTCACTATCAAGCTTCTTTGTGGAGATTCTAGCATGCCCGAGATCTCGTGGTCCCCAACTAAAGCACCAAAACGCTACGACCCGTTTATCGAATGTTTAAAACTCGACGGTTGGACTCAGTGCGTTTGTAACCCTACAGGACTCCAAAATATCCTAGACTTAGTTTTCATAAACAGTCTCCTTCATCCTAACTGTAATCTGCTTAAAGTAGTTTTTGTTGTGACCCTCAATCTTTCGTGTATTTATCTGCTGACTACCACGTTTGAGAATAACCAGTTGGGTGACTGCAAGGTAGGCTGTGGTACTGGATACTACGAATATAACCCAGACAAACCGAATGCTTATTGTTCACTATGTTTTGTGTGATAGATTGCGAAATCGTTCGTGGTCAGCGATTATATATGTGTATGCCGCAGTATGTTCGAGTATACTTGTGCTTGCTAGTATTTTTTATGTTGTAGGCCCTGCCCCAAACAACCTCTGCTTATTTTGGAGAAAAATGATACGCATCTACTCTTTTTTAGTGAAGAATGCTAAGAGAGGTGGAATGTTAATACTATTGAACGTTGTTTAGAAACACTGAATTAAGTTATTGGCCGATATTGGCTCTAAAATTGACTGAGCAAACCGTTTGTGTTGTTGAGGTTCGATATTATCTAGAAAGGTTACTTTATTTATTGTGCACATAATTTACTTTAGTGCTGTCGATTCTGTATGATCATGTTGTCAGTGGTGAGATTATAAACTGAATTGTAAAGGTGTACCTTTTATTCAAACTGGCCGATTAGTAATAATGCGGTCAAGCTCAACTATAGTTAAAGATTCATCGTCGGTCTAGAACAGGACTTACGTAGTTTTCGGAGGCTCTCCTATCAGTTCATCCATAACAAATTAGCTTAGTTAGTTTCAAATCATTAGCTGTCTGATACCTTTAACATTTAACATGTCTTGTATCGCTAGTAAACTGAGATATGAAACCCAACTGACGAATTTCTCGTGGGAATTGTTAATGAGACTTTGCATTTTTGGCGTTCGCTAAAGTTGATGATTCGTATTAACAGCAGTATTCTTGTTTTCCAACATGCGTTGAATATGAATAATAACCAAGTAAATCGTTAAAAGCTCACTTCCAAAGGCAGAATGCCGGGTTTCCGCGGGAGCTAAACGTTTTGAAAAAAATGAGATAGGTTGCTGTGCTTTCCACTGGCACGTCGGCTATCACTTCATCATATAAACATCACAAATTCACACCTGCTTTAGCCTGGATGCTAACGGGTTGATTAAATTGGACCACCCAGCCGTATCAGACGTCTATCAGCATATAACAGTAAACGCCAGGTTGAGTGAAGGCTATGCGTCAAGGTTAGTGACAGGCATGGCTGAATAATTAGTGAGTCTAACAACTAGAAGTAGCTGAAGTCGGTTCTCGTCTCTGTACCTTTTTCATAATAATGCGGGCACGACTTAACCACAGTAAGTGTTTTTAATAACACACATCCCGTCTGCAATAGTTAGAGTAGGCCAGTCTATGGGGATAATCAGTTAGTATACTTACTTACTTACTGCCCGTTACTCCTCGCTGAGGAGCATAGGCCGCTCACCAGTGTTCTCCATTTAACTCTGTCCTGAGCAATCCTTTCCAGTTGTTTCCGGTTGCTGTTCATCCTTTTAATGTCTGCTTCCAATTCTCGACGCAGCGTGTTCTTTGGCCTTCCCCTTTTCCGTTTCCCAGCAGGATTCCATGTCAATGCTTGTCTCGTGATGCAGTCTGATGGTTTGCGTAGTGTATGTCCTATCCATTTCCATCGTCTTTTCCTAATTTCCTCTTCGGCTGGAAGTTGCTTTGTCCTCTCCCATAGTAAGTTGTTGCTGATGGTTTCCGGCCAACGCACATTCAGTATCTTGCGTAGGCAGTTGTTTATAAATACCTGTATCCGTCTGAGGATGTTTGCAGTAATTCTCCAGGTTTCAGCTCCATACAGCAGGACTGTCTTCACGTTCGAATTGAAGAGTCTGACTTTGAGGTTAGTTGATATTTGTTTTGAGTTCCAGATGTTTTTCAACTGCAGGAATGCTGCCCTTGCCTTGCCAACCCTTGTCTTTACATCTGCATCAGACCCTCCTTTTTCATCGATGATGCTCCCCAGATATGTGAAGGTATCCACCTCTTCCAGAGTTTCCCCATCAAGTTGAATTTGGTTGGTGCTCCCTGTGTTGTATTTGAGAATCTTGCTCTTACCCTTATGTATGTTCAACCCTACTGCTGCTGAAGTTGTTGCTACACTGATTGTCTTCGCTTGCATTTGTTGGTGTGTATGTGCTAAAAGAGCTAGATCATCTGCGAAGTCCAAATCATCGAGTTGCATCCTACTTGTCCATTGAATCCCGTACATTCCCTCAGATGTGGAGGTCTTCATGATCCAGTCGACCACTAGGAGGAAGAGAAAAGGTGACAGCAAGCAACCTTGTCTGACTCCGGTCCTCACTGAAAATGCATTTGTCAGTTGTCCTCTATGCACAATTTTGCACTGTGTTCCGTCGTATGAGTTCCGGATGATGTTGACGAGTTTCTCTGGTACACCGTAGTGTCGAAGAAGTTTCCATAGTTTTCTCCTATCTACTCTGTCAAACGCCTTCTCATAATCAATGAAGTTGATGTACAGGGGCGAGTTCCATTCAATTGATTGTTCAACGATGATCCGTAGTGTTGCGATTTGGTCCGTGCACGACCGATCCTTCCGAAAACCAGCTTGTTGATCTCGAAGTTGAGTCTCCACTGAATCTTTCATTCTGTTCAACAATACTCTGTTAAAGATTTTCCCTGGTATCGACAGTAGCGTGATCCCTCTGTAGTTGTCACATTTTCTCAAATCTCCTTTCTTTGGTATCTTGATAAGATAACCTTCTTTCCAGTCTGCCGGCACTTGTTCTTCTTCCCAGATCTTTTTGAATAAAACGTGGAATATCTTTGCTGTTAGGTCGATATCTGACTTGAGTGCTTCAGCTGGTTTATTGTCCGGTCCTGCTGCTTTCCCACGTTTGATTTGCCTGATGGCCATCTTGATTTCTTCCATCGTTGGTGGAGTGACATCTATCGGGAGATCTGTAGGTGCTGCTTCAATGTCCGGTGGGTTCGGTGGAGCTGGCCTATTTAGAAGTTCCTCAAAGTGTTCTACCCACCTATTCTTTTGTTCTTCAATCTCAGTGAGTGTCTTGCCTTCTTTGTTCTTGATCGGTCGCTCTGGTTTACCATGTTTATCTGCCAGTTTCTTCGTTGTGTCGTATAGCTGTTTCATATTTCCTTCTCTTGCAGCCTTCTCCGCTGTCGTTGCAAGGCTTTCGATGTATTTCCGTTTGTCAGCTCTAATGCTCTTCTTTACTTGCTTATTTGCTTCCGAGTATTCAGCTTGAGCCTTGATTTTTTCTGCTCTTGTTCGGCTGTTGTTGATTTCTATCTTCTTGTTCCTCCTTTGTTGAATTTTGCTCAATGTCTCAGTGGAGATCCATTCCTTATAATGGTGCTTCTTGCGGCCTAGAACCTCCTGACACGTTGACGTTAGTGCTTCTTTGATTTCTTTCCAGTTATCCTCCATAGTGGTTTCTTTTTTTGGCAGATCTTGTAAGGCTTGGAACCTGTTGTTGAGAGATATTTTGAATTCATTGAGTTTGTCAGTGTCTCGGAGAAAGCCTGTATTGAACCGTTGTACTGCTGCCACTCCAGTTGTCCACTGCTTCTTTAGCTTCAGTTTTATTTTAGAAACCACCAAGTGGTGGTCTGAAGCTATGTCAGCTCCTCTCCTGGTTCTTACATCTTCCATTGATCTTCTAAATTTTTTATTGATACATATATGATCGATTTGATTCTCAGTAGTATGATCCGGTGAGACCCATGTAGCCTTGTGTATGCGTTTGTGGGCGAATATTGTACCACCTATAACCAATTTGTTGAAGGCACATAGGTTTGCAAGTCTTTCACCATTGTCGTTTCTGTCTCCCAGTCCTTGGCGTCCCATGATTTCTTCATATCCAGTGTTGTCCATTCCGACTTTGGCGTTGAGGTCTCCCATCAGTATTGTCAGATCCTTTCCTCGACACTTTGCTATAATTGGTTGCAGTCTATCGTAAAACTGATCTTTGTCTTCGTCGTTGCCGTCGTTGGTTGGTGCATAGCATTGGATAATATTCATTGTAATCCCCTCCCTCATTGTTTTGAAAGATGCTTTGATGATCCTGGGTCCATTTGGTTCCCATCCCACCAGTGCATTACGTGCCTCCTTGGACAGCATCAGAGCAACTCCTTGAGTGTGGGGAGCATTTTCCTCTTCGTGGCCGGAGTATAGTAGCGTCTCTCCCGAAGCTAATGTTTTCTGTCCAGCTTGAGTCCAATGAGTTTCGCTGATTCCGAGTATTGTCAAGTTGTATCTCTTCATTTCTGCAGCTATTTGATTTGTCTTCCCGCTCTCCCACATTGTTCGAACATTCCATGTACCTATAAAAATATTTGCCTGTAGCCCTCCTAGGGTTACTGCCGGTCCCAAGCCCGGGTAAAGGAGGAGGGTTGGGCATGGGACTAGCACCCCCATCCCGTAAAAACCCAAACTTGCTAAAAAAACGCAAACCAGATTAAACAAGTTAGTATAACTTGCATATAAACATCAACTAAGTCAACAATTTTTCACTGTACCATTTATTACGCAACATGAATTAACCCAGCAAACGATCAAGGTAAGCTACCCGGTTAAGCCCCTTGGTGTAAACCAGTAGGCCTATTGTCATACTACTACTGAGCTCAACAGAATACCTAATATCAGAATGGACAGATGTAGCATACACTGCAATAACCAATCTACCACGTAGTCTACGCCGTTTAGTGTTAAAACCTTCGCTAAGTGGCCATTATATTTTGATGTTTACCTTCAAAAGGTTGTCATGTAGCGTACAACTACCACCATTAATTCATACCGTGGAAATTACAATGACTGCAACCAAGAATGCGGCACAATCCTTGATTCGAGTCGAGTGGCTGTAAAAAGATATTATAGACGAAAGCGCAAAGAAATTAATTGGTTTAGACCGGCTGAAAATATATCACAGGTTTCCACTACTAGTTTTAACTGCCAATCAGCGGCATGCGCTTTTGGCGGGATATGCGTCACAGTTCCTCAACGTCTAAGCCATCTTGGTAGCCGTTCTTCGTCCTGTCATCTAATTGATTCATTATAATGTTTTCAAAGCTGTTTCAGGTGTTTTATCTGTCTGAATTCCTACTTATCTGTCATTTATGTTGATGTTTGCACGTTCATTTGTTAATTGGTTATTTTAAGTGATTAACAACATCTGGAAAATACTCGGTCTTGATATGCTTCCCTGTTTCTTGTCCCCCAGCATTAAGAATTGACGATGACACCCAAAAACACTCGTAAGTCTGAAACTTGATATCTGCTAGCTGATTTCAAACACTCCCGAAGAACAGTCAAAGAGTGGGACCCTCTATTATAACTGTTAGCGGGATATAGACTGGATTAAAGCATGCTCAGTGCATGGTCGTGATGGCTCACGCTGATTGGCTATTTCTAAACCAATCAGCTCTAGTGGATTGTTGCAGAAGATTCTGGAAGCTTCTTATGTAAATACTACAAATACATTAACGTTTCTCTAACTAACGATTGCTACTTCTGTCTATCCTTGTTATTTGGAATATAATTTGTTCCTGTTCAAACGTGTTCTGATTTGGGATCTTGTCGAGTGTTTGGTGTCTAAGAATATTAAGCAATAGGAGTAATTGGGTCGTTATATCTAGGAAACATAACAGTGACAACGAGAGTGAAAATTATCGAACCCAAGCAAGCTCAGCATCTGCAGCTAACCAAGATCATTTGATTATTGGTCGAGAAATCCAGTCACATGAAGGACCAATCACAACTCCGGGTTCTCATCACTGACCTTATATTACTGGCCATTAGCTGAGTCAATATTTTCAGCAAATCATCATGTCAGCACTCAGTGAACATGCCAACCTATTGATATATGAGCTTCTTCTTGCAAACCAGCGATTGATGGAATTCGCATTAGAGGAATTGGGTATTCAGCCCAGCAGCATCAGCATGCCGGTGATGGACGGAGTAATACCGGAGCCTGCGTCTGAAGTTGAACCCCAAATTCAACCGGTATGCTAGACAGAAGTACCTCTGTCCCATGTGCCTAGTATTGCTGTGCCGGAGAAACAAGTCTCGCTGGAGACATTTGCTGAAATCATTCCAGAGGTGGAACAATCATTAGGTGATAAACCAGCCGCGGTAGTAGAATTATTCACAAAATCTCACAGCGCTTATCCCAACAGACGTAAGCAGAGCATAGCCGCTAGTCCAGGTCAGAAAGTCATCCCGAGAACCGTGTTCAAACCGTCTGTTGAGCCCAACACGTCACATTATTCAGCAGGGATGTGCATTAAATATAAGAACACCGCTACTGTTGTAAATGTACGCTCCAGACGTGATCGATTCCTTGGCTTCACAACCCATCCACGAAGTTTTATCAATACCAGCTCAAAGACTATGCATGTTCAACATAATGCAGTGTTGTTCCTGTAACTACACAAAGACCCCACAATTTTCCGTGGAGGAGGAGATTAGTGGTAGATTGTGGTTATTTACGTAATTCATAATTAGTCATGTTTCCTTTTCTCTCTGAGTATTCGTTTTAGTTGTACACGATCACACTCAGGATTACGTAAACCATGGGACCAGGTCATTATCTTCATTTTTCAAAAAGGGGAAGTGTTAGGGATTCGAAATCCCTAGAAATGCAATTAATCATTTTATCAAGTTGTATTGATTTTTTGTTAACGTGATTTGTAAACTTTCATCACTTGTATGTGAGCACATTTGACAACATTTAATTGTATTATAAATGTTGTATTATAAATGTTGATAATTTCATTTGAGGAATAATCACTGATTATTTTGTATATATAAGGGAATGTGTGAAATATAATCTGAATCTGATTCCAATTCTGATTTTGATTCTGCTTGGTTGGTCTATCGGCTTGTTCCTCTATCTCTGGCTTCGGAATTAGTGGGCTTAGGTCAGTCCCGCATTATCCACTAGGCACAGCTCAATAAGCAGCCGCGCACAACGATTAATTTTTTTCTCGACATAACAATAACACATCGTTGCGGCATTGTAAGTCGATACACTCAACATTTTGAATCAACTGAGAAATTTTCATTTTCAGAACTAAGCAGGACAATCCAGCCGTTTGCCCTTATTAAACTGAGACTAGTGTTGAGGCTAGTTCGATAATAATTGGTAACTTAAGTTCTAGTTCATGTAAAACTTAATCAATTCGTTTAGTTTTGTTTCTGATTGTTAAATTTTTCTTCGTGAAATCCTAACCTTTATGAGTTAGAATGCTGGTTTTGTTGGTGTCTGAATAATGTGAATGTGATTAATTGATGCTACTGGTGAAAATCCTTTTTATACCTACAAATGATAAGGCTTCGTAGAAAAGTGTATGTAATTTATTACTCCCTAAAATGTCATTATTGAACCCTTTGCAACATCCAGTTTGTTGAGTACCTCTAAACTGATACCACTTGGTTTTACTGTTTCACATGAGAAGACTAAGAATGCACAAAAGGTTAGCACATAGAGTAAGTTTAAAGAAGCTTTGCGACTTCTACAGTTACTGTATTTCATAATAACCGGAGCTAACGTTTACGCCTTATGTAACTTAATAACAAAAGGCAACTAGGGAACAGGACAAATTGCCAATAATAATTATAATAATAGTAATACATATTAGTACCAAGGATAACTTTGACAATTTAAAATAAATTGAACATTTGATAGATTGCTTATAAAATAAATGACATATATTTGTAAAATTCCAAAGAGTGTAAATTAAAATTTCTGACGTTTCGCAGCTAAGTGCAAGTTGCTTCTTCAGAGAAATGAATAACCGTATTTAATTGTATGTATTTATGTACAATCAACATAGAACCTGGCACATGTGTGCATCGGTTCAAGTTGCCATACCACCATGGCACAGAAAGATTAACACCACCACCACTGGTAAAAATCACTTCAATAAAATAAAATAATAATAGTAACAAGGAGTGTGAACATATAGAATATGGTTCAGGAGGCGTTGAAAGAAAGTAATGGAATAATTTAAAGCTCATGATTTAAGGGAGGACAATGAGTGTATACAACTGTGCCATTGTGACAGATTCTGGGCCATGTCACTCAGTGTTTCTAGCCACTGGTTACGGTAATCGCGAGGACCCAATCCAGGTAGTCTGCAGCTACCGACACGACTTAAACTGGTAGTCAGTGACTTTATGGACTGATGCCATGTTTTAGTTTGGCCACCTGTAACTCTCTTCCATCCTATTCCCATATCAGCCAGCATTGCGCGTCGAGGAAGACGGTGGTTGGGCATACGCAGCACATGTCCCAACCACCTCAGTCGATGAAGATTCACAACCTCATCGACCGATATACCACATTTGCCTAACACGCGTCGTCTAACCTCGTTATTACTTACTCAGTGATCCCAGTCATATAGGTCAAGGTGGTTTGAGATGAGACATGTATGTACATGTTAGTGTGATGTGTGAGGAAAATATGTGAAAATAAATTGTATGTATGTTCATGTGTATGAAATTTGATGTACTTTAATTGTGGCTAGTTGGATAGAAAGTCCATGTTGGGTGGATAGAATGACCTTCCCTTTTGTTAAGTGCAGTTGGATTTAACAAAATGTGAAGCGCCTCAGCTATTCGTCATTCCTTATAATTGGAAAAACCTTTTTAAATGATTCGAATATTTTTAATATCGATTTTATGGTTGTGATAGATAGCACGTACTGCTATTGCTGATTTAATTTGTGATTTTTCAAGTTCAACAGGATTATTAGGAGGTCGTTTAGTGTAGCTTTCATGTTCTTTGGCACGAGTTTTGATTTCTCGTGAAGATTCTCCAATATAGAAGGCATCACAATCAACACAACCTAGCCTGTAGACACAATTCTGTGTTGAGGTGAAAGAAATTCTGTCCTTTATTTTAACCAATACACTTCGAATAGTGTTGGTAGTTTTGTAGAAAGTTTGAATTCCGTGTTGTTTTAGAATTCTTTGTAATTCATCAGTCGTGTTTTGACGGTAAGGTAGAACGGCTGTACCAATCCAAGATGTTCTGACCAATTTACTACTATTTAGTAATAAGTCGTTTTGGTTTTGCAAATTGTCAATAATATTCATTGGAAAATTATTAAGCCGTAGGATGTTGACTATATTTTTGCATTCGTATTGCTTGTCGTCTTCAGATGTAATGAGTCTACTGGCTTTTCTGAATAAGTTTAGAGCCAGCGATATCTTTGCACTGAATGGATGTGCTGAGTTGAAATCGATATATCGATTTGAGTGTGTCGGCTTGCGGTAAATTCTCAGATTAAGAGTTCTATTTGAATTTCTTTTTACTAAGCAGTCTAAAAATGGTAACTCATTGTGTTCATTTTCACTTTCTAAATTAAATCTGATATTCTGAGATAGGTTGTTGATTCGTTTGGAGAATGATCTTAGAAAAGTCTTTTTGATGATGGCAAAAGTGTCATCAACATATCTTAGCCAAACCCTTGGTCTAATGACATTATTAATAATGTGAGATTCAATATGGGTCATGAAAATGTTTGCTACAATTGGTGAAACGGGGGGAGCCCATTGCTACTCCGTTGGTTTGTTTGTAGAGAATCCCTTTGAACTTGAAAAAAGTTGAATCCAAGCATAGGCTTAGGGATTTCATGATTAAACTGATACTTAATGGGCACCGGCTAGATAGTGTATGATCATTTTCTAGTAATCCATCAATAAATTCTAGGCATATATCAATTGGAATACTAGTATATAAAGATACAACATCATAGCTTACCATCGTTTCAATATCTTCAATTATCAAATCTGATATTTTTGATTTGAAATCATATGTGTCTTTGACAACATTGTGTAAATTTTGTTGTAGCGGTTTTTTTAAAATGTTGCTTAGATATCTAGCAAGCGCATAAGTTGGAGTGTTGGTGAAATCAACTATTGGTCTCAGTGGGACACCAGATTTATGAATTTTTGGTAAACCATAGAAACGAGAAGTTGTGCATGATTTAGGACATAAAGTAAACCAAAGAGAAGCACTAATGAAGGGTTTCAATTCTTTGAGAAGTTGACCCATCTCCGATTTCACTTTATTTTTTACTGTTGAATGATTTTTTCAATCAATCATTAGAGATGTTCCTGTAGATAGATGTTCAAAGGCTTTCTCTTCATGATCTGTTTTACTCATTACAACTGTGGTATTACTTTTATCGGCCTTGGTAATTGTTATTGACTTAGCTTTTTGTAGTGAATACAGAGCTTTTAGTTCTCCCTTTGACATATTTGAAGGAATATGATTTTGTTTAGTCAGGACGTGGGGAGTTTTTTGACGTAAAATATGCGCTTCTTTAACGGGTAACCTTTCTAGTAATGGCTCCAGAATTGGCGCTATTTCTAACGTGGTGAGAGGCTTTCTGTGAATATTGAAGTTAAGTCCTCTTTCGAGTAAAGCGATTTCATATATATCTGAAGTCCTATTTGACATATTGTGGACTGTTCTTAATTTGGTCAGTTTCGGTGTAGTTGTTGGAGCTCTTCTTTCTACTGTTCTTCCTTTCATTCTGTCATATTTTCTAATTTGTCTTAATTTTGACGACTTTAAATAGCTGTTTTCTCTTTCACTGAAAAGGCTGAGAATAGGAGACTGTAGTTCCATTGGAGTTAAATGTTTTATTGCATCATCAAGATTATTGATGCGATTTCGGTATTTCTCTAGCAATAATGTGCATTTGTGAATACGTTCTCGTAAGAAAATGCGCGATACGCGTTGAGCAGCCTGAATGGATCGTCGAGAAGATTCAAGTGGCTTGACAAGTAACGATTTAGGAATGATGTTGTCCTGTAGACAGCGTTTATTAAATATTCGATGATTGTACCAATTGCATTTACACTTCGATAATTGGATTCGGTTATTATTCAATTTGTACATATCATTACCAAGGATAACTTTGATAATTTCAAATAAATTGTGCATTGGATATTTTGTTTATAAAATAAGCTTTATATATTTGTAAGATTCCCAAATATATCATTTATTTTATAAAACAATCTATCCAATGCTCAATTTATTTGAAATTATTAAGGTTAACCTTGGTAATAATATGTACCAATTGATTAGTAACCGATAGAAGGGATGCAGAGTTAGTTTACAAAAAAGATACTGGGGATGTATTGTGGACTAAAGTTCACTGCACGGTGCGATACACTGGGCTTAGAACCACTTTGGAAAAGACGAGCTAAGCTCAATCTGACATTCTTTTCTAAGGTTTTACACCATCTAGCATACTCCTCCGACCCTATATTAAGGTTTATCAATGCACCTAATTATAGCCTTAGAATTCATACGGGTATAGTGTGGGTGGGACACTGTAAGACTAAAACACGGTCAAATGTTTTCGTGCATAAATTCACTGCCATTTGGAATAGTTTACCGGCAGAAATCCGTACGCTAGATAGCCTAGATCACTTTATACAGGCGATAAACCAACTATATAGTGACTCCAAGGCACTGAATAAACTACCAATATGTCCAAATTCTAGTATAACGTGCGAAGTACTCGGTCCGCTCAATGTGTGACACGAGAATGCAGACCAGATAAAACGACTGGATAACGACTGATCTCCCCATATCTAGAATCGAAAGACTTGTAATGAACCTTCGACGACTTACCACTAAACCAGGAATCAATAAACAATGGCTTTTTAAGGTACTTAGACTGTAAACACTATAATCATGCACGTTGTAGTTAAAATAAGCCGAAAAATATTCTAGTTTGAGACTGTTTATTTCGATACCACTAATTAAATCCGTTTTCTTCTTCCTATCTCATAATCTATGTCACCGTCTTCCCGAGTTTATGGTCTGGACTTGCAAGGAATTGATCTCCTTTAAGCAACTTACTCCAAACGCTGGCTTGGAACGTAATCAATGCACCAACAACTTACCGCTCAAGACCAGCCCACACAAATTGGCTGCCTTAACCAAGTCTCAAAATACCAGCCTTACCCTGTCTATGGATAGTCTCCATGGTTCGTCCTGCTCTCTCGCATCTGTTCCCTAAGATTACAGCACCAGGGGACAAAAAGCGCCCGGTTGTTTACTGGAAGTGTTCTGTAATACAAAATATACCTCTAGTACTGCAGTACTGTAAACTGTTAAGCTGCTACCGTTGGCTTCCTAATTAATTAATATCTTCGTAAATCGTCAATTACATAACAGTAACTCTGCTAAAACCCTGTTACAATTAATCCATATCATTCTGATCATGCCTGTAAACTGGTATGCTCTCATGTACAAATTGTTACTTGAGAATAAATTATTATTATTATTATTATTATTGTTTCTTTTTGTATTCAGTCGTAAAAATAAGCCTTCTGTTTTGTAATAATTAAGATTACATATATATTTTTTATACATAGCATTTCAGTTTTATCGCTAGGTACCACTAATAAACTCTATTTTTCCGCTCCTAATGCATTATTATAGTATTCATATAACATGTAAGATTCGACCCAAACCACAAGCCTAGAGGACGTGTCATCGGTAGACCTAGACACCGTTGTGACTACGAAAATCCGGCTCCCAGAATTCGATCGTAGTGACTCCGAGTTGTGGTTTGCTCAACTAGAGCATTATTTCATGAGACACAATATCAAATCTGAAGGAGTTTGCTATGGAGATCTATGTTCAGTCCTAATCCTTTCAGTAGCTAAGGAAGTCGGCGACTTTATTTCAAGTCCACTAACATTACAACGATACACCATCCTAAGACGAAAAATAACTAGTCGTCAATGATCATCAGACGGGCAAAGAATACAAAGGCTTTTCCAAGAAGAAACGAGTGATGGGTCACCGCCAAAACTTTTGCATCTCCAAATCTTAGTGGATGACAGCACATTGGGTGAAGTAGTCCTAAAACAAGGATGGATACAAGCTCTCCTATGCCATATCCAACACCATTTGGATGCACAGGGTCCTGACACCACCTATCAATTATTACAGATAGAATAATGGAAAGAGGTTCCCCAACTGCATCACGTATGATACACCATACTCAAAAAGAAGAATCAGCAAATGATCCAGTCATAGCACAACTCACTGTGAGTGTTAAAAGTCTCACAGAGGCCGTCGGCAAAATGCAAATGGATCGCAGAGACATGAGCAAACCACCACAAAAACACAGGTCCCAACCACGGAACACGTCACAAACGTCCAGACAATCTAGACAGTTTTGTCGGCATCACAGTAAATTTAGTGTTCAATCAACCAAATGCAGTCAACTATGCGGCTGGCCCAAACAGACTCCGACGAATATGGAAAACAAACAACTCTTCCCCGGGTCGCGACGACTGAAGAGATGTGCATAATCAGTCGCCTGTTTTACAGTAGAGAAATTCGGGCTTGTGCTTTTTCGTGGATACTGGCATCGTGCTTGGTATCACTCCCCAGAAGAAAACCAAGCTGGGTCGAGAAACTTCCTCAGTCACACTCCAAGCTGCTAATAAAACTAAAATCGCGACGTTTGGACAGAAAACAATGACACTAGATTTGGGTCTTAGAATAAAATTCCTCTGGGTTTCCACTGTAGCCGACCTAGATCTGGTAATACTATGAATGGATTTCTTAGAGAGATATAAATTTCTGGTTGACACTAGAAAACGACGTTTGACGTTAAAAGAAACTTCGAAATATACGAGAGGTAAAGAAAGTCGTATCACCTCTCTAAATTTAATACAAACTCCTCCAGTAACAACGGCAAAGTTCCAGGATATACTTGCGGAATCTCCAGAACTAACAAAATCGAACCGTCAACCTTCCAAAGTGAGTTAAAAGTATGTCATGCAATCAAGACGGTAGAGGCACCTGCTTTCGCTAAACCCAGAAGACTAGCACCTAAATAGCTTAAAATAGCTAGAGCCGAAATCGACTATATACTACAGCTGTGCATAATACGTCCATCTGATAGTTAATGGATATCTCTTTTGCATATGGTCTCAAAGAAAAGTAAAGGCGATTGGAGACCGTGTGGGGATTACAGATCCCTCAACCGTCAAACGGTACCAGATAGGTACTCGATACTGCATGTCCAAGACTTTATGAATGGCTTACAGAATATGTGGGTATTCACTAAAAGTAACTTAGAGCATATCACAATATTCCAGTATCTGAGGAATATATTTCGAAGACAGCCATTACAACACTTTTTGGGCTATTCGAGTGTGTACGCATGCCAATCGGCCTACGGGACGCGGCACGGAATTAACAAGTAAAAACGTGATACTACCATGAATCGCAAAATAAACCCTGGCAATAACGATGAATTCCGAAAAGAACCCAGGCAAGTTTCACTGTTTTGCCAGTTGATTTACTACACGCACCCCACTAGTACTTGATATGTATGTATATTACTTAGACTAGTCATATGCATTTCATATAAACCACTATTAAAACCATTTGCTGCATAAGATATGTGTTCTTAGTAACTTTATACGACAATATACTACAACGAAAAAGTGTGTTGTTTTCAAGCGAAACATATTAAATTCTACATTCATTCGACTTTTCTTAGTTCTAATTACTTTCCCACAATATATAAATATCACTAAGCTAGCTGCAGTAACTTATTGAACTTCTATATTATCTCTAGCATCTGTAGTGGCATGTCGTGTCTAAGATTTTAGATTGTGTTGTTAGATTTTCCAATCATTTTATTCTATACGAACTTACACAACGAACTACCTTACACATACATTGTATTGTCTATGTGCTATTCGAATTTAATAATTTTTTGACGAAAACTAGAATTTGTCACTAAACCCATTTTAGTAGTTACTGCTGGGCGTACTTGTTTTTATAAATTCAGAGATTATATCACCTGCCTTAAACTACGTTTAACATAGTCCAGGTAATAAAGTTACCACATATTGGCACTACTGTATATTTATTAGTCAAACGACCATTCAAATAAACTTTGGAGCCTAACATTAAAAATGGTCCTAGATAAACGAATACTTCTGGACTGCAGATTAGACTATAGTCAGGCAGCTTAGATCCGTTAACGGCTAAAAGCAACTAATATCTCTGATCCACCAAAAAACACCAACTCATTTTTCACTAGCTTATTCCAAATGAACACTACGATTAGTTGCTTATAATAGTTTCGGGATGTCATCAAAAAACATTGTCATGACTTGGCAATCACGTGATATGATTGACAAAATTAACAGAACTATTAACAAACTGTGTCGATAAACTGACTGAAAATTATCATTCAATAGTGTGGTTACCGCACAGTTAGCTTTATACGAACAATTATTATAAGTCCATACCATTATCACAGACATGGGTTAGGAGTAATACTTCCCTAAGCTAAAACCTATGCTCTCTCGGATAATCACATGCTTTGTATTTATTTCATTCACATTCACAAACTTAATTAACTGAAGGTATTGTCCAGTACTTTACCTGTAAGCTTATTATATTGGCTATATGGCTTTCATTGATTTAGAACTTTTGTTTGACTTAATGCTCACAACCCGCTTACGTGCACAGTTATTTTTAACTATCTGTCTTTAACCCTGATAAGCCTAAGCATTTTCATGTTCCCTGTAATTCATTTTCTTTCCTAAGCATATGTTATAATTTTCCGTACTGACGGGTATTGTCAGTGCTCACCAGTACGAACCCAGTCATAAAAGGCGGTCGTCACATATTCAAGGTCGCGTACCTGATCTGACTTCTGGCAAGTTCATCATTCATATATATATATATATATTTAATGACATTAATTTTTTAATGAATTTGCGTGCACAACATATCTACAGCATGGTTATTTCCTTTCAGGTTGCCGAACCGTTCCGGAAACCAAACGCTTACGTACAGACGAACACTTACTAATTATAATTGTACATTTTTTGTACTTTAATGTTTCATACAAACAGTGGAGAAATTCTTCGGGTGTAATTGGGTTTTACCATTTTTTGAAACAGATTCTTATTTAATTCTGACTTGAGGGTGACTCAAGAGGCAGGTGAGTAAACATATGATGGCTGGACAGAGCATAGGAAAATCATACCACATCAACACGGTGTTAGGTAAACCGCTGGAGGTACTTCCTCAGACATTCTTGCCTCATTTTCCTACCCTCTGTTACTTCCCAAGCTCTGGTCACCCTTAGGAGGTCAAGTTCACCAGATACCTGACCATCATTCGTTGGAAAATATGTAAACGCTACATGATTAGATCACAGGTTTAAGAAGTAAATGTCATTCATATAGTATCGTCGAATAGTGACAGACTGTTTGCCATTGGTTGAATGTCAGGAGCTGGACGAGCTAGTAATTCTCAATTGAGCTACAGTGGCAGAAATGAGATGATTTCGTTCAGTATGTTAATCGAACCGACGTTCTTAATGAAGTCGATTCTAGAGGGAAGCTAATGTAGCAACTAAAGTTGACTAGTTGAGAGTTGACTTCAAACCTTAGGCATACGCCAAAACAGTAAAGCCCAAATTTTCATTCACTTTCTTATCCTGATAGGAATTATATTTTCGATTGTCTTATATTGAATGTTGAGAAGTTTTGTGTGTTTGGATGATTAGTATCGCTCTCCACTCTCTCCCGCCCACGATACAAAAATAAAGACTTACTCCCCAATAATCTGGTTTCTTCTGTCAATGGAACGGGATGTACTAAGGCGCTAAAAAGTTTTCTTATTCGTAATGTATTATTCATGGTTTACAAATTGTAGTTTCTTAAGTTAGCAAATTTCCAACTGAAGTAATGGAATTGTGGCTTTATATTATTGAAATCAGAAGCTACATGATGCAGTGTTCAACTAAATCTACGAATGATGCTGAAGAGTGGAAAAAATTCTGTTATTACGTTGCAATAAACTACTCATGTAGGCTCTGTTTATTGATGTTCGGGTGGCTGCATGGTTTATAGGTGAATTTCGTTCTAATCCTAATAATCAGCAATGAATAAGTCCTCTGCACTACTCTTCCTCCTACGGTATATGTGTACAATCAGTTTAAAGTTCAAGTGATTGGGTTCACAACTAAACTAAGCTTATATTCAGATCATTTAATACAAGTGCATCATTTCACAAAAATGATACTCTAGTTTTCCCCGTAATGTTCAGAATACCCGATTAGCATTTTGAAATCTCCCTTCAAGGACTTCAAAAACTAGTTGTTATGATTGTTTACTATATTTAACAAGAACCTATTGCATACTTTTAGTATGATTCGACTGTGCAGTTATCAGTGGCCTGGCTACTTGTAACTCGCTTTCACTAAATTGTGAAAACTATGGTTAGTCAGTGAGCCACAACGTAGAACCTAGTAAGTAGGCACGTTAGTTGAAGTTTCCATGCTCTAATTAGCATAGAGATAAAATTTTCAGACCGAATCTTAGATTAGTCGAGGTAGTAGGTGTTAACATTAGTGAAGAGAATTGGCTCAGCCAAATTGCCAACGATTTCACGAACTAGTAGGATGCTTCAATTCGGCCACTTCCCGAATATTTATTGCTGTATGGATAACTGCACTATTAAATGCTTTGGCAATATTAAACACCAGGTCGGATATCTAGATCTAATCACTAACATAAAACCAGTAAACTTCATCGTACAACTATTAATAATAACCGACGATTACTGGAGCATAACTGTAACAAAACATATGTAGAAAGATTAGGTTAATTCCTCTAGAACCCCTATGGAGACGACGTCTAAAAACTAACTTAATTTATCTTCAGAAAATAATTCACGGTCTCACTTTCTCAACGTTTTATCCCTCCTGGAAGATTTCACTTAAATAATAATAACAATAATTTATTTTCTGAATATCAGGAGCAAGCCACTTTTACAGGCAAGATCAACAATAACATATCAGATAGTTAAAATGGTTTAACTGTTATGCAGACTTATTATACAATAATGTACAGATATATTGGAATGATAAATTTTGTTTTAAACTGGCATTTATCTAGCGTCCATTACAAACATGGCCTCTGGACGACCTTGTGATGCGGGAGAATAACAGGATGGGTTCATGTCACCAATACGACGAGTTACATTTTGACAGAAAATGTAGACGTCCAACCTTTTACGTAAGATAAAGCAATCTCCAAGTTCTGAAAGGAAAGAAGGAGGACAAACAACAGAACGGAGCAACAGTATTATGACAGCTATACTTTTCTGATTACTTATGCAATCAGAAAAGTATGACTGTTTGAACTGGCAAATACTTGGATATTAAAGCTTATTTGGCGAGTGTTAAATATTTATCCTTGATAGGTTGGCTATTTCGGAAGTGTACAATAGTAGTGTTCAGACCATGTCACTGTGAAAGGTAAGGTTTCATAAGGTTAATGATACATGCTTGAGATATGAGCCGTGAACTCGTATGCTAGATATGAGGTGGTCCGTAAATTACCATGTCTGGATTTCTAGATAGTTCAGGAAAGAGTTGTTGGGTCCCATCGGTATTAAAAAACAAGCTTATCATGCGTTTAAATTGTGGTAAATTATCACAGGAGCGAATAGAAACTGGTAACCTATTCCATAGTAAACTGTACAATGTTATCAAAAAGTTATTTCGTGATTTGTATTTACATTTTTCGGTATACAGTGTTCGGACCAGATTCCTTAGGTTATATTTGAGAGCACTCTTCCAGGAGGGATAAAACGTTGAGAAAGTGAGACCGTGATTTATTTCATGAAAATAAATTAGGTTAGTTTTTAGACGTTTTCATAGGGGTTCTAGAGGAAGTAACCTACATCTTTCTACATATGTTTTGTTACAGTTATACTTCAGTAATCGTCGGGTGAAAGTTCTCTGGAGATTTCAATTCGTATGGTGTCTGTATGGTTCATATTAGAGAAGACGAGCGAGCAGTATTCTAGGGTAGGACGTACGCACATCCTGCATATTGCAAGCTAGGCTTTCCTGGTGAAAAAATTTGGAAGAATAAAGCTAATTCATCGTCTCGATTTGGATATAATTGACGATACATGCTCAGTAAACTTAAGGCTCTTGCTGTAGCATATACCTGAGTCACATGTAGAGCTCAGTGTTTGAATTTTACATTCATTCAAATAGAGTTCTTGTTGAACATCATATTTTCCGAATTGTATAATCCCACACTTACTGTGGTTGAGTGGTAGTTGCCATTTCTGGCTCCAAATCGATAGGTTATCTAGATCTTTCTGGATATCGGATGTGCCTTCATTAGATGCACTAGGCTTAAAGCTGTACACTATTTTCAGGTCATCTGCATACAGGTATGGTCTACCAAAATGTATGACTTCACATATATCATTTATATACATAAGAAAGAGAAGAGGACCTAGGACACTGCCCTGAACAACCCCACTTGTGATTATTTTGGGTGACTAAAGGTGGTCATTATATTTAACTATCTGGCTTCTTTCTGTGATAAATGAACTGAGCCAAGAGTGTAATGGGTCTTTGATTCCGAACGACTTTAGTTTATAGGGAAGTTTATAATGTGGGACTTTATCAAAAGCTTTCTTGAAGTCAAGGAAGACGGTCGATACTACCATTCCCTTATCGCGTTGAGTGGTTATATCGTTAAGATAGTCTAATAGGCACGTATCACATGACCTAGTTCTTAGGAACCAGTGTTGTGAGGTAGAGATCAGATTATGTTTCTGGAGGTACTGAAATATTCCAAACCTTAACTACTTTTTCTATCACTCTAGAGATAACAGACGTTAGGTTAATTGGTCGGTAGTTTTCGACATTTCGACTGGTCCACTATTGAGTTTGGGGATAATGCATGTGGTTTTCCAGATTGATGGGTAGCATGCAGTGGAGAGTGATTTCCACTCGTTAGTGTAGTACTAAAGTGTTCACTGAATAGTGAAGCTAGAAGTATAGGGTTGTTGTATATTGGATTTTCACTAATAAACAGATCTCTTTTCGTTTTAGAACCCTTGTTTTTGTCTCTAAAAATTTTTAGAACAGAGGGATTTTTGTTTATGATAGCTTGTTTCTCTTCTACAATGGCTCTTTCTATGCGTATCTCTACAGTCATTACAAATATTTCTTTCGTTGTCACTAGCGATAAAAATTCTCTGGATCTATGAAATTGGGAAGAATGTTTTCGGAGGCGTCTTCGTATTTGCGTTGGGATGAACAAATCTTTGGAAATCCTAGGTTTTGTTTGTCGTAATAATGCAATCATATCGAAGGCATCATTTATGTTATGATAGAGAATTTCTGTCGATTTGTTAGCGTTGCTTTCAGCAAAGTAACTTTCCCAATTGAGACTGCCTATGTAGTTCTGGAAGTTCATCCAGTCGGCTTTGTGAATTTGTCGACTGAGTGAAGTTATTTGATGCTTAGTTGCCGTAATGTTTATATCAAACCTGCATATAACAATGTTATAGTCGCTACCAGGGAATTTTTTACCGGTATGCACAGCGTATGGGCAGAGGCCGTTTGTGAAAACTAAGTCTAGGATATTTTGGAGTCTAGTAGGGCTACGAACGCACTGAGTCCAACCACCGAGTTCTAAACTTTCGATAAACGGGTCGTAGCGCTTTGGTGCTTTAGGTGGGGACCATGAAATTTCAGGCATGTTAAAATCTCCACATATAAGCTTGCTAGTGAAGGGTAGAGAGGATGCTAGTATGAAGATTCCTGTTAGTAGATCTATATTCTTTAACGGGGCGTTGGGAGGCTGGTACATTCAACCGAGCAAGATCGATGTAGTCCTTGTCGGTTTCAGGACAACCCACACAGAATCTTGTGTTGCATTTAGCCCTGGAATATCACATAGGAGCGACTTCAGCTTTGAATGGACATATATTATGCACCCTCCACCGCGTCCATGTAGTCTATCACTACGGTATAGGTTGTAATTATCAAGAGATATTTATATCAAGGATGCCTGAATTAGTCCATGCTTCAGTAATCATAATGAGCGATGGTTCACAGAGTGACGCTAGCATGATTAAGTCAGTCATTTTTTTACATATCGACCTAGCATTTATTAGACATAAGGTAAATGCGTGGCTATATGAGCAAAACTGATTAAGGGTATCATTCATATATGAACCATAGTTAATGTCAGGGGTGTAGTTTAAGTGGGGTGTAGATGGTCGTCGGTTCTCGGACAGTTCATATTGATAGTCAAGGTTACGACTGGATTTATTATAGGAGCTGTTAAGTGTATACGAACTTGTTAGCCCGGGGGATAGGGTGGGAATTTTAACTGGCTGAGATTGTGTGGGATTAAGGAGGTTGCATATACCATATGGTTGGAGATTACGTCGACTAGTTGTTTCGCTAGTGGTGCTACTATGTCCTGTGTCCCGAAAAAATTCTGATTACCGTCTATTATGTTATGATAATTATGAAAGTTGGGATTTATATAGTTAGGGCTAAAACCGTTCTTATTTGTGTCACTATAAGATGGGTTTAAAAGTGGTGAAAGCGTGTTTTTTTGCGTATATGCATTATGAGAGCTTATAATTGGTGGTTTGGTTAATGCCCTAAAGTGTCTAGTGTTATTTTCCCAAGTGTGTCTATTATAGTAAGTAGGGTGTTGTACTGGATGAGGGGTAAGGGGCCTCTTCTCGATAGGTTGGCTGTTAAATTGTAGAGGACGTGAGTACAGATGTCCTTTGTTACGTCGTCTATCATTCTTCATGTCGCGTTTTTTATCTGAAAGTTGAGTGGACTGAGGCCTATCGTTTTCTTCATTATCTTGAGTACTCATAAATTTGTTGCAAGCTAGTGGGGAGAATTTATTTAAAGAGGCTAATGTAATCTTAGCGTTTTGTCTACTTGGAGTATGATCTTTGGTCTGCGTGCGGTTATTGGCACGGACCGGAATTTGTTGTTGGTTTGCTTGGAATTGTTTAGTTTTAGGTCTAAGCTTAGTTATGTCGTCTTTTGGAGTAGCCCGTTGAGAAATGGGCTTTGGTTGGCTTTGGATATCAATATTTGAGTCGTTTAAAGGGTCTGAGATTGGTTATTATGCGTAGGAACAACCCGGGGTGGGATTTATAGTACACGTACACTTATTAGCATCCACAGGAATATATAAATGATATATGTGAAGTCATACATTTTGGTAGACCATACCTGTATGCAGATGACCTGAAAATAGTGTACAGCTTTAAGCCTAGTGCATCTAATGAAGGCACATCCGATATCCAGAAAGATCTAGATAACCTATCGATTTGGAGCCAGAAATGGCAACTACCACTCAACCACAGTAAGTGTGGGATTATACAATTCGGAAAATATGATGTTCAACAAGAACTCTATTTGAATGAATGTAAAATTCAAACACTGAGCTCTACATGTGACTCAGGTATATGCTACAGCAAGAGCCTTAAGTTTACTGAGCATGTATCGTCAATTATATCCAAATCGAGACGATGAATTAGCTTTATTCTTCCAAATTTTTTCACCAGGAAAGCCTAGCTTGCAATATGCAGGATGTGCGTACGTCCTACCCTAGAATACTGCTCGCTCGTCTTCTCTAATATGAACCATACAGACACCATACGAATTGAAATCTCCAGAGAACTTTCACCCGACGATTACTGAAGTATAACTGTAACAAAACATATGTAGAAAGATGTAGGTTACTTCCTCTAGAACCCCTATGAAAACGTCTAAAAACTAACCTAATTTATTTTCATGAAATAAATCACGGTCTCACTTTCTCAACGTTTTATCCCTCCTGGAAGAGTGCTCTCAAATATAACCTAAGGAATCTGGTCCGAACACTGTATACCGAAAAATGTAAATACAAATCACGAAATAACTTTTTGATAACATTGTACAGTTTACTATGGAATAGGTTACCAGTTTCTATTCGCTCCTGTGATAATTTACCACAATTTAAACGCATGATAAGCTTGTTTTTTAATACCGATGGGACCCAACAACTCTTTCCTGAACTATCTAGAAATCCAGACATGGTAATTTACGGACCACCTCATATCTAGCATACGAGTTCACGGCTCATATCTCAAGCATGTATCATTAACCTTATGAAACCTTACCTTTCACAGTGACATGGTCTGAACACTACTATTGTACACTTCCGAAATAGCCAACCTATCAAGGATAAATATTTAACACTCGCCAAATAAGCTTTAATATCCAAGTATTTGCCAGTTCAAACAGTCATACTTTTCTGATTGCATAAGTAATCAGAAAAGTATAGCTGTCATAATACTGTTGCTCCGTTCTGTTGTTTGTCCTCCTTCTTTCCTTTCAGAACTTGGAGATTGCTTTATCTTACGTAAAAGGTTGGACGTCTACATTTTCTGTCAAAATGTAACTCGTCGTATTGGTGACATGAACCCATCCTGTTATTCTCCCGCATCACAAGGTCGTCCAGAGGCCATGTTTGTAATGGACGCTAGATAAATGCCAGTTTAAAACAAAATTTATCATTCCAATATATCTGTACATTATTGTATAATAAGTCTGCATAACAGTTAAACCATTTTAACTATCTGATATGTTATTGTTGATCTTGCCTGTAAAAGTGGCTTGCTCCTGATATTCAGAAAATAAATTATTGTTATTATTATTTAAGTGAAATCTTCCAGGAGGGATAAAACGTTGAGAAAGTGAGACCGTGAATTATTTTCTGAAGATAAATTAAGTTAGTTTTTAGACGTCGTCTCCATAGGGGTTCTAGAGGAATTAACCTAATCTTTCTACATATGTTTTGTTACAGTTATGCTCCAGTAATCGTCGGTTATTATTAATAGTTGTACGATGAAGTTTACTGGTTTTATGTTAGTGATTAGATCTAGATATCCGACCTGGTGTTTAATATTGCCAAAGCATTTAATAGTGCAGTTATCCATACAGCAATAAATATTCGGGAAGTGGCCGAATTGAAGCATCCTACTAGTTCGTGAAATCGTTGGCAATTTGGCTGAGCCAATTCTCTTCACTAATGTTAACACCTACTACCTCGACTAATCTAAGATTCGGTCTGAAAATTTTATCTCTATGCTAATTAGAGCATGGAAACTTCAACTAACGTGCCTACTTACTAGGTTCTACGTTGTGGCTCACTGACTAACCATAGTTTTCACAATTTAGTGAAAGCGAGTTACAAGTAGCCAGGCCACTGATAACTGCACAGTCGAATCATACTAAAAGTATGCAATAGGTTCTTGTTAAATATAGTAAACAATCATAACAACTAGTTTTTGAAGTCCTTGAAGGGAGATTTCAAAATGCTAATCGGGTATTCTGAACATTACGGGGAAAACTAGAGTATCATTTTTGTGAAATGATGCACTTGTATTAAATGATCTGAATATAAGCTTAGTTTAGTTGTGAACCCAATCACTTGAACTTTAAACTGATTGTACACATATACCGTAGGAGGAAGAGTAGTGCAGAGGACTTATTCATTGCTGATTATTAGGATTAGAACGAAATTCACCTATAAACCATGCAGCCACCCGAACATCAATAAACAGAGCCTACATGAGTAGTTTATTGCAACGTAATAACAGAATTTTTTCCACTCTTCAGCATCATTCGTAGATTTAGTTGAACACTGCATCATGTAGCTTCTGATTTCAATAATATAAAGCCACAATTCCATTACTTCAGTTGGAAATTTGCTAACTTAAGAAACTACAATTTGTAAACCATGAATAATACATTACGAATAAGAAAACTTTTTAGCGCCTTAGTACATCCCGTTCCATTGACAGAAGAAACCAGATTATTGGGGAGTAAGTCTTTATTTTTGTATCGTGGGCGGGAGAGAGTGGAGAGCGATACTAATCATCCAAACACACAAAACTTCTCAACATTCAATATAAGACAATCGAAAATATAATTCCTATCAGGATAAGAAAGTGAATGAAAATTTGGGCTTTACTGTTTTGGCGTATGCCTAAGGTTTGAAGTCAACTCTCAACTAGTCAACTTTAGTTGCTACATTAGCTTCCCTCTAGAATCGACTTCATTAAGAACGTCGGTTCGATTAACATACTGAACGAAATCATCTCATTTCTGCCACTGTAGCTCAATTGAGAATTACTAGCTCGTCCAGCTCCTGACATTCAACCAATGGCAAACAGTCTGTCACTATTCGACGATACTATATGAATGACATTTACTTCTTAAACCTGTGATCTAATCATGTAGCGTTTACATATTTTCCAACGAATGATGGTCAGGTATCTGGTGAACTTGACCTCCTAAGGGTGACCAGAGCTTGGGAAGTAACAGAGGGTAGGAAAATGAGGCAAGAATGTCTGAGGAAGTACCTCCAGCGGTTTACCTAACACCGTGTTGATGTGGTATGATTTTCCTATGCTCTGTCCAGCCATCATATGTTTACTCACCTGCCTCTTGAGTCACCCTCAAGTCAGAATTAAATAAGAATCTGTTTCAAAAAATGGTAAAACCCAATTACACCCGAAGAATTTCTCCACTGTTTGTATGAAACATTAAAGTACAAAAAATGTACAATTATAATTAGTAAGTGTTCGTCTGTACGTAAGCGTTTGGTTTCCGGAACGGTTCGGCAACCTGAAAGGATATAAACCCTCGCGCGTTCTTCGAAAACGGTAACGTTCTTCCACGTGGTTTAACTGTTTCGCTTCTTTCCGAGTTATCTTGCACATCTCTCACTTCGTTATATTATTTGTAGTACTACAGCAGTATTACCTAACTTTACATACAACCTTGCAGTATCTTAATATCTAGATATAACAAAATGGCACGAGTTAAAGCAAAACGTTCAAAGCCTAATACTAGTTCTCCTAAACCGAGCGACATTCCCTCTACCAGTTTTTCTCTTCCTAATCCATCAGACACACAAACAAATTGTAGCAAAACTAAAAGACCAATATTTAATAGCCCTTCCCCTGCACACTCTGATGCATCTGTTAACGAAGCGCTTATCACCAATCAGCAACTAGCTGACAGTTGCATACCACTTGTTAAGGTAGTCAGCATTGCCGATCAGAATACTGATATTGCTTCTTATAAAATGGAAGTGGACGACATTAAGTCAACACTAACCAAGTTGCAGGATGTCCTACAAGATCTAGCCCCAATATCATACCTATTTGGTAAACATAATAACACTGACATAGAAAAAGTTAAGCAAGCTGAAATCTTCCTAGATTTCATTTCGACCGAAGTTGTGAAGCGTATTAGTTCGCTCCATAAGGCAATAGTTTACAACATCCCTGAGGACTCTCCTCTAAATAAGGTAAAGACAACTTTCTTAAAGGCTTCAGGCATGTCCCAAGTGCTTTGTAAGTGCAAAAGACTAAGAAAAAAAGACTGGCAAAGTAGCTGCCCAATTCTTTTTTACTTTAAATACACACCGGATTGTGAGAAATTTATCAAGTCAATGAGCCGTATAAGAACTAGCAGTGAGTACAAGAATGTACTAATATCTGCTGATAAAACACCACTACAACGCAGAACTCGTAGCAGGCATAACGCCACAGCTCATAATCTAAACGAACCTAAACATGAACTAGCAAATCAGAACAATCCTAGCAAAGCTAGTCCTACAGTAACCTGTGGTGAACGTAATATGCCATCGGAACTTTCAACCACACCGACTAAACTTAAAACTGAAGGGCCACATGGTTTAAATGAACTGACCAGCTCGCCCTGTGTAAACCACAATACTATGGTATTAGCAACGGAAATAGCTGCCGACCTTATCGATTTAGACACTACTCCCCTGAAGAATACGATTGATCCTCATGCTAAAGTGCTGTGCGAGGAAACGTTATACACTGCAAAGCATCGCTGCACTGCAAAGACAATAAAGGAACTCAAAAATTGGCATAACGATAGTAATGAGTACCTACGCACTGGGAATAGATTCTCTCTCTTAGAATCAGGCAACAAACCTCAAACCAATAGCACTAAAAAGACCCAAAATAGTCGGAACCTTAATAGGTTAGATAATAAAATTAACGGCAAACCCCAAAATATTAGGCAAACTAAGCCTCTGCCATCTAAAGTAAAAACTAATACTCAGTGTGGTAATAAACGATTTCTCTCCTCCCATCCTTACGCTAAACCAAATAAATACTCAGAAAAAATCGGAGTGACACACTCTACAGTGCCAGAGTACCAAATACTATTGGCCCAAGACATTACTACACAAAGAAGCCACCCATTACCACTTATGCCATCTCAGTTCCAAATGAACAGTAGCATGGCTCACCACAACCATGGAAAATATCCACACCACCAATATAAGTGGCCACATAGATATGAAAATCTACAACCGAGACAATTCCCTAGAGCATATTCCCTAAATCCCAACCAAATGTACTCGAACTTCATGCCACTAAACAACAGAAACCAACATAAGAACCCGATGGGATCCGCCTACAAGATACCTACAAACCTTGCTCAACAGGCTTATTACACCTACACTAATAGTCCAGCACTTTCCTTTGGCGGCCCAACGGTCACATCGAGATCGTACAAATCACTAATAAATCCCCCTCAAACTTCAGTGTATCATGACCACGGGTTGCTTCGTTATGCCTCTATGGCATACAATAACAATGTGCCAACGTATAATTGCTTGCTGTCCACATACAATCCACCAGAATTTTTTCATATGAACCGCTATCCACAGTATTCTCTTCCCCAATAGACTCAAATAGAACCTCGAATCGTAACTTCGCACCTTTTACAAACAATGAATCCCTTAAGTCTACCTTCTCACTATCCCGCCATACTCGTCTCACTTCCTCCCCTGTTCAGTCCTCACTTATTCCACATCGTCATATAGATAGTACCCTGCCAAGTGACAAAGTACCCTCTCCCAACCCCCTAGTGGCTAATGTCTCGCTGCTATCACTCCCCTATACTCCATTTTCTTCTTCCATTCCAAACAGAGTTCATAGGGATTCTCCACTAACTCGGGTAACCCGTGACCTATCTAATTTGATTAGTCCCATACAGTTCTCCACTATTCTATTTAACTCCCGTTCCCACTTCAATAAAATCACTCATCTTAAATCCCTAATGTACTCAGTTAACCCATGCTGTGTCCTAATAACTGAAACTTAGTGTACTCCCGATATCTCAGACCTTACACTTCAAGTTGATAACTATGCCATATATTGCAAAGATAGGAATTCAGGAAAAGGCGGAGGATGTATAATATATGTTCGATCCGATTTTTCATCATCTCTTATCTCCCCAAAAGGTAGTGAACTCTTAGATGACGCTATATTTGTCAGTATTGACAACTGTTCCCATTATCAATTCCTGATAGGTTGTATTTATAGACCACCTAATGCTACCCATACTTTTACCCAACAATTAGGTCATTTATTCGCATCATTATCATTGCTTCCTATGACCAAGTTGATAGGAGGAGATTTCAATATGCCTTCTGTTACTTGGAACCCTTTGCATGGACCTCCACACCTTGATAAATTCTATGGAATACTTGAAAGTAATGCATGGACTCAAGTAGTACGTAAAGCTACACGAAAGTCCAACTTATTAGACTTAATCTTCTTACAAAATGCCCCAAACTACTCAGTCAGTACTAGTCTTGAATTTCCTGGCAGCGACCACAAAGTTGTCATTTGCCAGTTAATTGTCAATGAATGTTCATGTACTAAGAGTAAAACAAACGATCCTCTTGATTCTCGTAGAAACTATGCTCAAATTAACTGGTCTAATGCCGAGAAATTACTACATGATCTTAATTGGGATATATTTTTCTCCTCTTACGAAGTTAATAACTCACTAGATGCTTTTTACCATAATATAAATTTATGTCTTGACAGTGTTGCACCTTTTAAAGTGATTAAACCGCACATCCCAAATAGTAAATACATCCCTGTTAAATTTAAAAACAAACTAAGGAAGTTACGAAAGAGATTATTCGTTCAGCATGACTTTTCCGTAATTTCCAGTATCCATTCAGTATTCACAAATATAGCAAACTACAGAAAAACGAGAGAGCTAGAAGCCGAAAAAATGCTTCTGAAATTACCTGACAAAATAGCCTATTTAGCAGCCACCCTCAGAAAGAAACTTTATGCCCAGTCCAGTCTTCCTACTACTCTCAAAATCAAAAATAAAATAACTAGTAACCCTATGGAGATCTGCGCAGCGTTTAGTAAATCATTTGCACACTCTTTTACTAAAAACAGTCCACTTATAGGGATGATCAGCAACTTTAACCAGCATAAATTAACTGGCATGAAGTTTACAGTTACTAATGTTAGAAATGCTATAAGATCACTAAAACCTTCATTTAATAGCGGGGAGGATGGAATACCGGTCAATTTGATTAAATATGGTAGCTCAGCCTTCCCAATACTGCTCACAAAAATATTTAATCTCTCCTTGGAAGATGGAATTTTTCCTAGTTTCTGGAAAACCACGTATATAATCCCTCACTTCAAAAAGGGTACCAGACTTAGCATTGAAAATTACCGTCCAATTAATCACTCTTCCGTTTTATCTAGAGTCATGGAGAAAGTTATAAAAGAGGAGATTTACACTCACATAGTTAAGCACAAGCTAATTAAATCTTCCCAGCACGGCTTCATGTCTAAGAAATCCTGCATAACTTGCCACCTAGAATACTTCGACTATATAATAAACAATAGAGATGATGGAAAATTAATTGTTACCCTATACTTTGACTTTACTAAAGCGTTCGACAAAGTACATCACTCATCTCTCTTATATAAATTACAAGCTTTCGGGATAACGGGCAAATTGCATGATTGGTTAGCTTCGTTTTTGAAAGATCGCATTCAATTAGTGAAACTAGGACGATATCACTCACGTCCTCAAAATATCACCAGTGGTGTCTTCCAGGGTTCAGTCATTGGACCATTGTTATTTATTATGTATGTTAATGACATATGTCACTGTTTTCAAGAGGGTAAGACCTTTATGTTTGCGGACGACCTCAAAGTTGTCTATACATTCAACCCAGATGAAGGTCGAAATATTAACGACATAATACAGAGAGATCTCAATAAACTAAGCAAATGGTGTGATAAATGGTTTCTTCCCCTTAACACACAAAAGTCAGGGTACCTATGTTTCAGAGAATCTAACCCCGAGATCAACCTACACCTTAACGAACATGAATTTCGTCATCTAAATGGCGTCTGTGATTTAGGAGTAAGATACTCAAAAAGTCTATCCTTTACCGAGCATGCTTCATCACAGGTCTCTAAAGCTCGTAGACTTATTGGTTTTATTCATCGTAACTATCGTCTTAGCGAATCTAAAGTTATTCTTTATAAAACTTGTGTTAGACCTCTACTTGAGTACTGCCCAATTATATATAGTTGCATGCGTTCACTAGATCGGCAAAAAATAGAGAAAGTTCAACGGCATCTTACTAGACTATTAACCCCTGGCCGACCCTATGATGCTAGATGCTGTGCTTGGAAGTTAGACCCTTTATGGGTCAGAAGGATTAAACTTAATCTTACTATACTCTATAAAATTCTTCATAAAGAAATTATAACAGATTGTACTGCCTTGACATTTGCTGGAAAACATAAGTATGACTTGCGGAACCAAAACTCTCTGGGAACAGTGCAGAGAGCCACTAGTAAGCTAAAATTCTCCTTCTTTGTTGCACGTTATGCTAACCTTTGGAACCGGTTACCAGAAACCATACGACAATCTAACTCATTGTCACAGTTTAGATTGGCAATAAACCTACACTTGGACAATGCCGGCATCTGTAACTTACTTAACACAACTTATATAGACTATGGTACATTTATCAATGGACCTCCTGGCATTTAATTCTACTTATAACTCGACTAAACAATAAAAGGCACTTGTAGACTTTAAAAGCTTTTTAATTATTCACCTACAGGCAATAGAACGTTTTTCTGCCTAGAAGAGAGTGCTTTGGAAACTCGTAATGTCTATGCACTTCTTAGAGGTGATGTAGTATGCCTTTATTCTCCCATACTTTATCTTATAGGATAAAGTAGGTCTGAAATTTACCATAGTTATCTCTAGTATCAGTTGACGTTTCCCAGAATAAAAAAGTCGAATAACAAATGAGATTTAGTTAATCCAATATGTACACTCTAGGTCTCACTATAATCAGATGTACTTAACTGATTCTGTGCCCTCTCGCGCTTTCGCTTGTTCCTTTTCTTTATATTTTCAGTTCCCAACTATCGTGGCACGCTGAAAATATAACCCAAAGTCCACGCTGGGAAGGAAATTGCATCTTTGTGATCTACTCATGATGCTTTAATGTGTTACCTCCAATCTCCATCGTCCACCTACAAGGTGCCGTCCCACACAAGGACATGTTCGTACTTGACGCCACAATAGACTATTTCAAACAACTGTGTGGTATCTAAATCTTCCTTGCGTCGCGTCTTTGACACTCCTTTTTTGAATTGATTACATATATTAATAAGTGTTCTCTACTAATACATTCCTGAAAACTCAAGAATGAAATGCATCTTCCAGCTTGTCTTGTAAATGGTATTATTAGTCAAGCATTCATTTCGCAAAAACTTTGTGTTCCTTTGTAAAAGAGTTAAACTTTCTGTATCATAATGACCATGCCTGTAAACCAGCGTGATTTCTGTAATAAATAAATAAATAAAATAAACATGCTGTAGATATGTTGTGCACGCAAATTCATTAAAAAATTAATGTCATTAAATATATATATATGAATGAGTGAACTTGCCAGAAGTCAGATCAGGTACGCGACCTTGAATATGTGACGACCGCCTTTTATGACTGGGTTCGTACTGGTGAGCACTGACAATACCCGTCAGTACGGAAAATTATAACATATGCTTAGGAAAGAAAATGAATTACAGGGAACATGAAAATGCTTAGGCTTATCAGGGTTAAAGACAGATAGTTAAAAATAACTGTGCACGTAAGCGGGTTGTGAGCATTAAGTCAAACAAAAGTTCTAAATCAATGAAAGCCATATAGCCAATATAATAAGCTTACAGGTAAAGTACTGGACAATACCTTCAGTTAATTAAGTTTGTGAATGTGAATGAAATAAATACAAAGCATGTGATTATCCGAGAGAGCATAGGTTTTAGCTTAGGGAAGTATTACTCCTAACCCATGTCTGTGATAATGGTATGGACTTATAATAATTGTTCGTATAAAGCTAACTGTGCGGTAACCACACTATTGAATGATAATTTTCAGTCAGTTTATCGACACAGTTTGTTAATAGTTCTGTTAATTTTGTCAATCATATCACGTGATTGCCAAGTCATGACAATGTTTTTTGATGACATCCCGAAACTATTATAAGCAACTAATCGTAGTGTTCATTTGGAATAAGCTAGTGAAAAATGAGTTGGTGTTTTTTGGTGGATCAGAGATATTAGTTGCTTTTAGCCGTTAACGGATCTAAGCTGCCTGACTATAGTCTAATCTGCAGTCCAGAAGTATTCGTTTATCTAGGACCATTTTTAATGTTAGGCTCCAAAGTTTATTTGAATGGTCGTTTGACTAATAAATATACAGTAGTGCCAATATGTGGTAACTTTATTACCTGGACTATGTTAAACGTAGTTTAAGGCAGGTGATATAATCTCTGAATTTATAAAAACAAGTACGCCCAGCAGTAACTACTAAAATGGGTTTAGTGACAAATTCTAGTTTTCGTCAAAAAATTATTAAATTCGAATAGCACATAGACAATACAATGTATGTGTAAGGTAGTTCGTTGTGTAAGTTCGTATAGAATAAAATGATTGGAAAATCTAACAACACAATCTAAAATCTTAGACACGACATGCCACTACAGATGCTAGAGATAATATAGAAGTTCAATAAGTTACTGCAGCTAGCTTAGTGATATTTATATATTGTGGGAAAGTAATTAGAACTAAGAAAAGTCGAATGAATGTAGAATTTAATATGTTTCGCTTGAAAACAACACACTTTTTCGTTGTAGTATATTGTCGTATAAAGTTACTAAGAACACATATCTTATGCAGCAAATGGTTTTAATAGTGGTTTATATGAAATGCATATGACTAGTCTAAGTAATATACATACATATCAAGTACTAGTGGGGTGCGTGTAGTAAATCAACTGGCAAAACAGTGAAACTTGCCTGGGTTCTTTTCGGAATTCATCGTTATTGCCAGGGTTTATTTTGCGATTCATGGTAGTATCACGTTTTTACTTGTTAATTCCGTGCCGCGTCCCGTAGGCCGATTGGCATGCGTACACACTCGAATAGCCCAAAAAGTGTTGTAATGGCTGTCTTCGAAATATATTCCTCAGATACTGGAATATTGTGATATGCTCTAAGTTACTTTTAGTGAATACCCACATATTCTGTAAGCCATTCATAAAGTCTTGGACATGCAGTATCGAGTACCTATCTGGTACCGTTTGACGGTTGAGGGATCTGTAATCCCCACACGGTCTCCAATCGCCTTTACTTTTCTTTGAGACCATATGCAAAAGAGATATCCATTAACTATCAGATGGACGTATTATGCACAGCTGTAGTATATAGTCGATTTCGGCTCTAGCTATTTTAAGCTATTTAGGTGCTAGTCTTCTGGGTTTAGCGAAAGCAGGTGCCTCTACCGTCTTGATTGCATGACATACTTTTAACTCACTTTGGAAGGTTGACGGTTCGATTTTGTTAGTTCTGGAGATTCCGCAAGTATATCCTGGAACTTTGCCGTTGTTACTGGAGGAGTTTGTATTAAATTTAGAGAGGTGATACGACTTTCTTTACCTCTCGTATATTTCGAAGTTTCTTTTAACGTCAAACGTCGTTTTCTAGTGTCAACCAGAAATTTATATCTCTCTAAGAAATCCATTCATAGTATTACCAGATCTAGGTCGGCTACAGTGGAAACCCAGAGGAATTTTATTCTAAGACCCAAATCTAGTGTCATTGTTTTCTGTCCAAACGTCGCGATTTTAGTTTTATTAGCAGCTTGGAGTGTGACTGAGGAAGTTTCTCGACCCAGCTTGGTTTTCTTCTGGGGAGTGATACCAAGCACGATGCCAGTATCCACGAAAAAGCACAAGCCCGAATTTCTCTACTGTAAAACAGGCGACTGATTATGCACATCTCTTCAGTCGTCGCGACCCGGGGAAGAGTTGTTTGTTTTCCATATTCGTCGGAGTCTGTTTGGGCCAGCCGCATAGTTGACTGCATTTGGTTGATTGAACACTAAATTTACTGTGATGCCGACAAAACTGTCTAGATTGTCTGGACGTTTGTGACGTGTTCCGTGGTTGGGACCTGTGTTTTTGTGGTGGTTTGCTCATGTCTCTGCGATCCATTTGCATTTTGCCGACGGCCTCTGTGAGACTTTTAACACTCACAGTGAGTTGTGCTATGACTGGATCATTTGCTGATTCTTCTTTTTGAGTATGGTGTATCATACGTGATGCAGTTGGGGAACCTCTTTCCATTATTCTATCTGTAATAATTGATAGGTGGTGTCAGGACCCTGTGCATCCAAATGGTGTTGGATATGGCATAGGAGAGCTTGTATCCATCCTTGTTTTAGGACTACTTCACCCAATGTGCTGTCATCCACTAAGATTTGGAGATGCAAAAGTTTTGGCGGTGACCCATCACTCGTTTCTTCTTGGAAAAGCCTTTGTATTCTTTGCCCGTCTGATGATCATTGACGACTAGTTATTTTTCGTCTTAGGATGGTGTATCGTTGTAATGTTAGTGGACTTGAAATAAAGTCGCCGACTTCCTTAGCTACTGAAAGGATTAGGACTGAACATAGATCTCCATAGCAAACTCCTTCAGATTTGATATTGTGTCTCATGAAATAATGCTCTAGTTGAGCAAACCACAACTCGGAGTCACTACGATCGAATTCTGGGAGCCGGATTTTCGTAGTCACAACGGTGTCTAGGTCTACCGATGACACGTCCTCTAGGCTTGTGGTTTGGGTCGAATCTTACATGTTATATGATTACTATAACAATAAATAAATTAATAAATTACATTTATTCTCATTGTGTACATGAGAGCATGCCAATTTACAGGCATGATCAGAATGATATGAGTTTCAGTTCCTACAGATACTTACAGTGTCACTGTAAGGACATTGATAACACACAAACAGCTGATTTGAAAGCCAAACCAGCTGCAACAATGTTTACGGTGCTAAGACATTGAATATATGTATTGTGGCGTGGAGTATATACTACAGGGAAACGCGCGCTCCTTGACCAGTGCGTTACGATTCCAAAAACCGGCTGAGTTAGCAGAATGGATCAAATGTGGGATAAAACCAAGAGTATTTGGAATTCGGGTGTTGAAGAAAAGCTAGTAGTATCGTGCCATGTTTGTCCTGTACATAATCATCTATAGGTTCTGGTTAGTGACGCACTTCATTGGCGAGATACCGGGTTCGACGAACATTCATCGTGAGGTATTGGAGTCTGCAAGGTTGATATTTGGGTAAAATCTCAAAAGAAAAAAAAAAGAGAAAAAAGATTTTTTTGTGTAGTGCACAGGTATAAGGATGACCCAGATCATGATCCGAATGATTGTAAGTCGTTGTTTCTAGCAAGTGAATTGTAGATGAACGTTTAGTGGTTTATTGATATATTTTACTCAGACAGGTAGTCACGTTACGTCCTTGATGTCCAATCTTTTTCAGACATTAAGGGGGCCTATTACTTATAGTGTGTCTGAATACGTGCCTTCGTCTACCAAGAAGCTAATATCTCTGAGAGCTGTATTAAGTAGCTTGCAAAATACTGGAAGATTATCTGCCATGCGTACTGCTGCTGTCAGTTTGTTCTATATTTGACCATACCATACGTGGAAGCATATCGAGGCACTCATTCGATGCATAAGATGGGACTCTTATCTCACTACTGGAAACATCGACACAGCCATCTCAGTCCTCTACAGCAATCTGATCAGTTGTTTAGACTGCATAGCCGCATACGTAGAACGAGTGTCTGATATTAACAATGCACGCTCACATATCCCAAAATGTCTTAGGAGAAAATTGAGGCACCTGAGGCTTCGATACTACAAGCATCATGACATAACCTCACTATATAATGTATTCAAAATAGTCGAAAATCTCGACAGTGCCCAGCACAAATACTTACTCATTATGGAAACAAAAGCATTGAATAGTATCAACCCAATTTCATCAATGATCAATCTATTTAAATCTCGCCTTGATTCAAAATCTAATAAACCTCCCACACTATTCATCACAAAAGACGGTATCGACGACGACCCAGCTCCCATTAGCGAACAATTTAATAGCTACTTCTCCTCATGGTGTTCCACAGAACCTGGAGCCACTGCGAACCCCATATCGATGATGACATCTAAGTGTCTATCTACAGTTGAATTTACCAGCACAAATATAAAGAGAGCCATAGCCACGCTAAAAAAAATCTAATGACAATGGGCCTGATGGCATTCCTGCTTCCCTCATGAAATATGGTGGAAAAGATTTACCAATTATCTGCCTGAAACTTTTTACTTTATCTATGGACAAACAGCATTATCCGGACATATGGAAAACATTGTTCATAACTCCGCGATTCAAAAGCAGATCACGCAACGTTATAGAAAACTACAGGCCAATTAATACGACATCCGTGCTGTCCAGAATCATGGAGAAAGTCATTCATAAACAATTGTCATCATTCTTACTTTCGGAAAACCTGATCAATCCATCTCAACATGGGTTCATGGAAAAACGCTCTTGTGCTACATCCCACTTGGAAGAAACAAAGGTTCCTCAATTATTGTACTTTATTTTGACTTCAGTAAAGCATTTGATTGTGTCCCCCACAACCTTCTCCTCTCAAAACTACACTCTTATGGCATACGAAATCCACTGTTAAGCTGGTTTAAATCATTCCTCACAGGGCGCCGCCAAATTGTAAAGATCGGCTCTAGCTACTCAAAGCCAGAAAATGTATCCAGCGGAGTTGTGCAAGGAAGTGTAATTGGACCATTGCTCTTTCTTCTCTTCATCAATGGTGTGTGCCAGCAATTTGTGCACAGTAAAATCTTCCTCTTTGCAGATGATCTAAAGGTTGCATATCTATTCCCACACACTACAAATAAAAACACTATTACTAAAATAATACAAAAGGAAATTGATAACTTATCAGAATGGACCAAAATATGGCATCTCCCCCTAAACGTGCACAAAAGTGGATACATTTCCACTGGTCGCAGATGGAACCTCAGTCTCCACCTATGCAAAATGCAAATAAAACCTCTAAGCGTCGCTCAAGATTTGGGGCTCAGATATACTGATAGCATTAACTTCTCGGAGCACGTCGCATTTCAAGCTTCCAAAGCGAAGAAGTTAATAAAAAATTTTCTCAATCTAAACTCAAAAATATTACTATACACAAAGTGTGTTCGTCCAATATTAAAATACGGTTGTCTACTCTACAGCAACTGTAGACGCTTAGATTTGATGAAAATCGAGCGAATTCAACGAGCATTTACTAAGAGCTTATTAGGTGACTACAGTACACAAACTTATCAACAACGATGCGATAAACTAAAGCTAGAACCCCTTTGGCTCCGACGCTTGAAACTAAACCTTACTCTCATGTACCGCCTTATTAGTGGCGCAACTTACGCGTCGACATCACAGCCCATCCTCTACACCTCCACACATAACCTACGTAATAAGGAAAACACTATTATTATTCAGCGATGTCGCACTCAGCTACTCCAGAGCTTTATCACAGTGAGATATGCGACTCTATGGAATGAACTTCCCAAGCACTTCGCTGCAGCAAGTCGTTAGCCACGTTCAAAACACTACTTCAAGAATACCTCTCAGGTGAAGGTCTATGTAACCTCCTCAACTACCCTGAGATAACTGATTCAGATATTAGAACAAGGTCCCAGCGCCGTATAAACAGTTTTCTCAGATAAATCATTCTTACTTTCGGAAAACCTGATCAATCCATCTCAACATGGGTTCATGGAAAAACGCTCTTGTGCTACATCCCACTTGGAAGAAACAAAGGTTCCTCAATTATTGTACTTTATTTTGACTTCAGTAAAGCATTTGATTGTGTCCCCCACAACCTTCTCCTCTCAAAACTACACTCTTATGGCATACGAAATCCACTGTTAAGCTGGTTTAAATCATTCCTCACAGGGCGCCGCCAAATTGTAAAGATCGGCTCTAGCTACTCAAAGCCAGAAAATGTATCCAGCGGAGTTGTGCAAGGAAGTGTAATTGGACCATTGCTCTTTCTTCTCTTCATCAATGGTGTGTGCCAGCAATTTGTGCACAGTAAAATCTTCCTCTTTGCAGATGATCTAAAGGTTGCATATCTATTCCCACACACTACAAATAAAAACACTATTACTAAAATAATACAAAAGGAAATTGATAACTTATCAGAATGGACCAAAATATGGCATCTCCCCCTAAACGTGCACAAAAGTGGATACATTTCCACTGGTCGCAGATGGAACCTCAGTCTCCACCTATGCAAAATGCAAATAAAACCTCTAAGCGTCGCTCAAGATTTGGGGCTCAGATATACTGATAGCATTAACTTCTCGGAGCACGTCGCATTTCAAGCTTCCAAAGCGAAGAAGTTAATAAAAAATTTTCTCAATCTAAACTCAAAAATATTACTATACACAAAGTGTGTTCGTCCAATATTAAAATACGGTTGTCTACTCTACAGCAACTGTAGACGCTTAGATTTGATGAAAATCGAGCGAATTCAACGAGCATTTACTAAGAGCTTATTAGGTGACTACAGTACACAAACTTATCAACAACGATGCGATAAACTAAAGCTAGAACCCCTTTGGCTCCGACGCTTGAAACTAAACCTTACTCTCATGTACCGCCTTATTAGTGGCGCAACTTACGCGTCGACATCACAGCCCATCCTCTACACCTCCACACATAACCTACGTAATAAGGAAAACACTATTATTATTCAGCGATGTCGCACTCAGCTACTCCAGAGCTTTATCACAGTGAGATATGCGACTCTATGGAATGAACTTCCCAAGCACATTCGCTGCAGCAAGTCGTTAGCCACGTTCAAAACACTACTTCAAGAATACCTCTCAGGTGAAGGTCTATGTAACCTCCTCAACTACCCTGAGATAACTGATCATATATATAAACAAGGTCCCAGCTCCGTATAAACAGTTTTAAAATATATCAAATGCATTCATAATACACCATATGCCTAACGATTCATAATTAATAATGCATATTTTTATATTGTTCCAACCTACACGCACACACCTTAATTCACTTATTCGAAAACTCATAATTTCATTACACTGATAACTTTTCTTATCCATCTTCTATCATCAATTATACACCAATTCACTACTTCGATGGCAATTTGACCTTTTAATTATGTTGGGTTCATTAGTTGTCTAATAATCCTATACACATTGAATTCATACTGTAATTATCCATTGATTTTCAACACCATATACTTATTCATGTACACACACACACAAGCACACTTCTTTATTCAGAAATTTCACCCCTTTAATATCACTTGAGTGAAAATTCACAATTTCATCACACTGTTAATTGCACTGTATGACCTCTCCATTAATATAATCCTCTATGTACTTTATATGGTTAATAGTGTATATTTCCATTCTGTTCCAATCTACTTCATTATTAGTATTATAACTATTATCTGTCTACCTTATTACTATTATTGTTAATAACATTATTACTATTATCTGTCTACTTTATTATTATTATTTAATTCATCCTTCTAATATCACTTGAGTGCAAATTCACAATTTCATCACACTGTTAATTGCACTGTTTGATCTCTCCATTACTATAATTCTCTATATATTTTACATGGTCATTAGTGCATATTTTCACTCTGTTCCAATCTACTTTACTATTATTATTATTGTCTTCTGTCATTACTTATAAACCAATTAAAAATTTTGATTACAACTTGACCTTTTAATTATATTGGGTTTATTAGTTGGCTAATAAACCTATTTATGCAAAGTCTAATCTATGACTACGCATTGAACCCTTTAGAATTTTTCTTTCTTTTTTCTTCTTTATTTACACGACCTACATCACATTAGCGTTTATAATCTTAATACTACTTCGCTAATTTGATTTATTGAATTATTATACCCAACTGATGAAGCCCAAAATGGTTTCTTCACAATGCTTATTGTAAATGAGTAGCATGTGATTAAAACAAATAAATAAATAATCAAATAAAAGTTTGCGCGAGCTTTTGTTTTGTAATTTTCAATTTCAACTTGGGAGATCTTATTTCTCAGATGATAGTCCCGAGTTTAGGTACGGTATGCAATATTAATTGAGGTGCAGGTCATATTATGCAGCAGTTTATAAAAAGGATTAAGTTTGTTCTCAGTCTTCTTTTCCATAGAGGTTCAAGTTTGAGCATGTGACATCTAGTTTTGTAGTCTATTTTAGAATCACCTTTAATCATCTGCCGTGTTAAGTAGCGTTGAATACTCTCTACTCTGATTTTGTCACTTGTTCGTAAATCGTTAAATAGGAAGGAACAGTACTCAAGTGTAGGTCTTACACATATTTTGTAGAGACTGAGTCTCGATTTATTTTGATGAAAGTTTCTTAAAATGAAGCCTAGGAGCCGTCGTGATTTAGACAGTTTGGCAGAAATGTGCTCAGAGAAGTTAATGTTGTGGGAATATTGTATGCCTAGGTCGGTTACCGTATTAAGTTTGGGGAGTTTGTGGTTGCTAAGTACAAGTTGAACTTCAAGTTTTGGGTCCCCCATGCACATCCACCCACATTTCTGAGTATTGAATTCCAGACACCACTTGGAGCACCATTTACCTAGATTGTTTAGCTCGTCCTGCATATTTTCGATGTAATGTGCCACGTCTTATAGACTACTTTCAAGTCGTCAACATACAGGTATGGCTTTCCTGTTCTGAAGCACCTGCATATGCTATTGATATATATAATGAAGAGTAAGGGCCCTAGAACACTGCCTTGCACAACCCCGTTGGTTATAAGTCGTGGTGTTGACGTTACAGTGCCTACCTTCGTTATCTGATATCGGTTTGTGAGAAATGATTTGAACCACCCTAGGAGTGGGTTAGTGATTCCTACGGACTGCAGTTTGCAGATGACGTGATTGTGTGGTACCCTATCAAAAGCCTTTTTTATGTCAAAGTATAGTATTATCACTAACTTTTTCTGGTCACGGTTTCGAGTAATCTCGTCAAAGAAATCAATGAGGCATGTGGCGCATGACCTCCTTTTGAGAAAGCCAGGCTGGGATGCACTAATTAAGCCTCCATTTAGTAGGTAGTCAGATGTTTGATCATTGACTACCTTATCCATTACTCGTGAGATCACTGGCGTGATATTAATTGGTCGATAGTTTTGGACCAGGTTCCTTGCTCCTGTCTCATGTTTAGGGAGTACGTAGGTGGATTTCCAGATTTCAGGATAAGTTTCAACTTCTAGTGAGAGTGTGAACATTTTAAGTAGGAGAATAGGTATGTCTGGTCCAGCATGCTTGTAGAAGAATGATGGGATATTATCAATCCCTGAGCTATTATTAGGCTTAAGCGTCTTTATAGCTTCATTGATATTTTTTTAAGCTAAAATGTATAGTACTTAGCGTTGTGTTGCATATCCTATCTACACTGATGTCCGGCGTTTGAATTGTGTTTTCGTTATTCGCCAACCTTTCGCTTAGAAGTTCGCATATAACTCGTGGGTCATCGTAGGTTACCTCATTTTGATGGATGGGATCCAGCACTACTCATGAGCATTGGTTTAGTTAGGGCTAAGGGGGCAGTAAATGAATTGAGATTATAATTATGAATATAACTATTAATATAACTTGGACTAGATATTAGAGGACTATAGCATTTACTTAGCTGAGATGTTATTGAGGATGTACTCAGTGGCTGTTCCGTGAGGTCCATGTCCTGAACATCATTATTATCTCTGTGGTAGTTACTTAAGACGCTTTTGTTAACCGGATATGAGATGGTAGTAACGTTTTTCCTTAGTGATGATGTGAGTCGTGATTTGGGGCATTCACGATTGGCACGAATTATTGGTTCAAGATGGGTGGTAGAGGTAGTGAGTGAAAGTGAAATGGGTTGTAAAGTGTTGAATGAGGATGCGCTAAAAAAGGATATAAGTGATCATGTGTGACTTTTGGTTCACAATAGTTGGACAGTATGTCATGAGTTCTAGACACATAGTCATGAGCAGAAACGTTTGCTATAGGTAGCTGTGTCGGTATCAGATTTTCAAGTCTATATGGCCATCTATATTGGTGATAGAGATAATCTCCATGGTTGTTGTGATTCGTACCACTATTTGGTTGGTGTAATGGTAGTGTAAGTGGCAAAGGGTGACTTCTGCGTACAGGATTGTCTTTCTGGGACATTAGTATTTGGTACTCTGATGCAGTCGGGTGTGTCGCCTTATACCTTTTAGAGTAATCATGAGAACCAACGTGAGAATAGGAGAGAAATCGTTTACTGCCACACTGAGTATTAACTTTTAGCTTAGGTGGTAGAGATTTAGTCTGCCTAGGTCCGTAGTGTATCTTAAGCCTAGGTCCAGAATCGTCTTACATTCGGAGATTTGTTTCCCATTTACCACAAAGTGTAGGTTGAGGTTGTGACACACAATGCTGATCTAGCCACATTCCTTAGTGTTAAAGTGAAGTTGGTGTTCTTTACACCAGGCAGTGACTTCGTCTAGCTCTTGCTGTACGATCTTAACAGTGTCATGCAGCTCATTTATGTCGCATGAGTAGACAACTTTCAAGTCATCTGCGTATAAGAAGGTTTTCCCAGTGTTAAAACAGTTACTGATACTGTTGATATATATTGTAAACAAGAGAGGCCTTAGTACGCTTCCCCGTATAACCCCACTGGTTACTCTTTTAGGAGATGACTGTGCTGAGTTTACTTTTGTTATCTGAAACCGGCTAGTTAAGAATGATTTAAGCCAGCTCAGCAAAGGGTTTCGAATCCCTATGGAGCATAATTTCTCATAGAGTATGCTGTGTGGTACTTTGCCAAAAGCCCTAGATATATCGAAGTATAGGACTAAAACTAATTTGAGTAAGTCGCGGCAAGATGTAATGTGATTAATGAAGTCAAAGTAACAGGTCAAACACGATCGACTCCTTATAAAACCATGTTGTGGTTTAGATATTTGGCTTTGTGCTAGTAAGTATTCTGAGATGCCATTTTTTATTATCCTCTCGATGATTCGTGAAAGAACAGGTGTAAAATTTATAGGCCTATAATTACTTGCACAAGCTCTATCACCGGCCTTACATTTGGGGATAATGTAGCTAGTTTTCCGAATGTTTGGGTATTCACTTGTGTTTAGCGACAAAGTAAACAATTTAAGAAGTAGAAGTGGCATATCCTCACCACATCCTTTGAGGAAGACTAATAGGAGCCCATCGGTTCCAGAACCTTTTGTAGACCTAAGGTTTCCGATAGCTTCAGCTATGCATTTAGTGCTGAAAGGTATTTTGGACAATGTACTGTCGACAAGTACCATGCGCTTATAATTTGTAGGCCTCAAAGTTGTTAAACAAGTTATTAAAAATTTCGCATATCGCTCTGGAGTCGTTGTATACCTTGCCGTCTTGGATCAAAAATGGGATGTCTGTTGGGGTGCGTGTACGTTTATTAAGGAGTGCTGTCAGATTATTCGTTTTAGTACCGCTTTTAAGCGCAATAAGCTCCTCGTTCTTTTTACCTTGATCAAGTGCCATCCTAACAGATTCTAGGGTTTCCCATATTGAGTATAGATATAAAAAATCATAAGAAGAGAAATAACAAGTTGAAAGCTTTCCGAGTTTCGCCCGGTGTTTACTTGGAAGAAACGACAACTTATTCCTAGAGGGCGTGCGTGTTGTTTTTGGGGGGTAATGGTATCTAAGGATGATATAATTGTCGTGTAAAAAGTTGTTAAAGAGTCTTGAAGTGAGTCAGTAGTAAAAAAGCCGTTCCAGTCACAGTATTTTATGAGTCTCTCCAAAGCTCCCAGTCTGTATTCTTAAAGCACCGGGTGTCTGTGTCACATCGGTACTGTTCATGTGCTGTTTTCAGTGAGGGAATTGGCAAAGAACAAAATAATGATAGGGACAACAGAAATTAAACACAGGGCTCACCAGTTTAAAGCCTTGGTACATCCCGTTGACAGAAGAAACCAGATTATTGGGGAGTAAGTCTTTATTTTTGTATCGTAGGCAGGAGAGAGTGGAGAGCGATACTAATCATCCAAACACACAAAACTTCTCAACATTCGATATAAGACAATCGAAAATATATTTCCGATCAAGATAAGAAAGTGAATGAATATTTGGGCCTTACTGTTTTGGCGTATGCCTAAGGCTTGACGTCAACTCTCAACTAGTCAACCTAAGCTGCCACAAATTCAAATTGCTTCCCATTATAAAGTATGAAGCAAATGTGAATCTTTAAAATTGAGTGCCAATTAAAATGTGTAGAACACACAAGACAACTATACGCCCTGTTTCAAATTAAGCATCACTCCTAGGCTTCTGTCAATGGCACATGCCTAGTTGTCTACCTATCTTTATACGTATTACTGTATGTTGACTTTTATACACATTGTGTGAGCTGTTACCTTTATTAGTAGGCTTTGACCAGTAGATAAAGAATTAAGTATCTAATATTTCAATATCAGTTGACCCAAATGGAGGAACATTATCAGTCCTTGTAAATTCATTCTAAGTGTATTTGGCTAATATTATGCAGGGTTGTATTTATACGTGATTTCGAGTATATTCTGAGTAAGTATTTGTATTATTATGAAGTGAAGTATATTCTCAGCTTCCATAAGTAAACCAGTAGCAGTTAGCTACTTAGAGTTTATTTCTTAATTAGTAATTATATAATGGATATGAAATGGTTGTATCACACTTTCAGCATGTGGTACTTAATTCACCTTGCAACAGTGATATATACTGACTGTACAGAATGTGAGAAGTATATTATTTTTAATGTTACAGAAGTAACTTCAGTAGACACATCTTATATGCTTTTTATAAATAATTTTAGTTAGTTTGGTTTTCTTAATGAATTTTGCGAGGATCAATGCTTAAGTACAAGAGTTTTCGTCTAAAGCTATATAAAATATCTTTGTTCATTGATAAAGACGACCAGCGACCCATATTAGGCATAGTTAACTAAAGAAACTGTCCATTTATATGTATCAAAACCTTATAGCAAACTACTTATGTAAAAAACTTTGGCACCTATAACTACACGAGTCATATAACGAAGTCTAACATGCAACGCATAATCACAAATATCATAAGGTTCGATGATTTGTTGAAAGCAATTTCTAAACATTTCCCATATAACTGAGTAAATGTAAGTTTATAAATGCGGCGGCTAAGGTTTGCGCAATATCAAGATCACCAGCCTATAATATATTTCCAACAGTTTAAACTAGCTAGTCATAAGGGATTGGATATTGGACTCACGCGGGATATCAAGGTTGTTTACGATCACTTTAGCGGGCGGTATTTCGAGTGTTTTGTTAACGAATATCGCGGCTTCTTCATGGTACGCAAGCGCCTAAATAATTGTATCCCTTCGGGTGCAGACTGTAATAATCGTCACTTGGAGCCCCTTCAAAAAGATCGATGCAAAAGGTAATTATCTTTGGTATGATAACTATATTTAGGTCACCCCCAAGCTCCAACATTAAATATAAAGATCTGGTAGGTTTTGCATTTAGATATCAATAAACGTGTATAATCTACAGTTCTCCCTTGCTAGTCGTAACGAACTTTATTTCCTTTATGCTGGGTTGTTTTTATCAGTTGTTTCTGGAGCTGCATTTCCTGTATCCATATTAGTCTTCCGCATGATTGTCAATGAATTCATAAATTCCGGTGACGTTTCATATACAGGGATTTATCGGGCATCTATTTGGCTTGTGGTTATCGCCTCTGTCGCGTTTATAATATCATTCTGCCAAGTGTGGCTTATAAACATCAGTACTTCATGTGTGGTAAATCGTATAAGACAACGATTACTACAGGTATGATTTTTATATTAACTGATGTCATTACTTCTCTCCGTACTGTTTTGTGCTTTTTGTATGGACCATTTTCAATCATGACTAGAGTCTTCCACCATAAGTTATTTAATAACGCTTCAATTTTAGGATTCTATTTATTTTATCTCAAGATAACTATCAAATTATAGGTTTACCATTACGTTGGTGCTCATAACTAGCTTCAACGACCTGCATTTTAAATATTGGCAATGAGGTTATAAGGCAAGCTGAGGATGCATGCTTTTGACGACAGATGATGCCCTCTAAGGATTGCTCACCGTGGAAACAGCCACTTAAGTAGTCCTGACGTCAGGTGTAGAATGCTAAGTAAATATCACAAATCACGTAGTGTATTCGCGACGTTAGCTGTGTCTAAGAGCCACTTGCCTAGACATGAAATACTGATTGCCTTTAGTTGAAAGTTCTAGGTTGTCTATGGTTGATTGGCTGATCAATAGATTAAACGATCGTAGCTGGAAGTTGTAAATTTAACTGGAAGCTGTAGAAAGTAATCTATTAAATAATTGGAAGATACCTTAAATAATTTTTATAACAACTGAACTGTGAATGTGTTGTACCTAAAAATACTATTCACAATGAATCTCTATCCTATACAAACTATTTAACATTGAAAATGAATGTAAAATACTGTGAAAATGTAAAGACGTTCACTTTAGTAAGACAGTAGTATAATCTATGCACTTGTTTAAAGTCATGTACTGTATATTTTTTTCACAATTATAGTTAGCTTTTTAGCAATTTAGCTAGGTAATATTATAGGCGAACGACAAGGTACAGGACCATTTAACTATGTGAAAATACTATGTTTATGTCTTAGTCTAGAATTTTAAATAACCCACACTGCTTTTATTTACGATACGTGGTGTGCTGAGACTTCTCGTTATTTTTCGAAGCTCACTTCTATTACTATGTCAAACTGTTATTTGAATGTTACATAATCTAGCCGTATATCGACATCAATGAAGTGATTTTGAATTAGCCAGAAGTATCATAAAGCAATGATCATAAAAACTTTGTCGAAGTAATCAGATTCATCATTTTTGACCAAACTCAGTTATGGTGTTTTACTTGGCTGTGTTATGTTAATGAAATGGAAATGTCTTCAAGATTTCATTCATCCATGACATAGCTAAGTCAACTTATTTTGTACTGTTGTGGCTTTTTACATATTTTCTATGTTGATTTTACTATATTTACCATGTTCCTCGGTAGCAACCGTTTTGACTGAGTATCGTTCACAACGTGTTAATTTTTTGTCTAACATTCTATTCTCAAAAGTACTCACTCATAGGTTAGTTGACGAGTAAGCAGTGCTTAAACGGCAGTCTCTACTAAAATGATGTAACCATCTCATATCTTCCACAAGTAACCACACTACATGAATTTCTAACTGCCACTTTTTCAACTTTTGCCTCATTTACATAGCTGTTGGAAGTATAAAGTCATCATCTCTTCATGTAAAATAAACTACTAGCTTGCACAGCCCAACAACTCTCATTGGTATAGTCTCCCTGTGTGTAACTACTTATTTGTTAACTTACTGAATGACCTTCTTGCATATTGGAAATGCACAAAAACCTTTGTGTTTTGTTTTCATCAGGCACACTTTTCTATAATAAAGGATAAAAGCCTTAATTAAGGTATCTGGCTCCAAACTGGAGCAAACGTACCTGTGACATTGTTAATTAGTTCAATTTGGTATAGTAGACACGGAAAACAAAGATATTATTGTAGAAAGAGACAGAAAGTGATTGCTTAAAAATCAAAAATGTAATAATATGGAAAAAAATCACAAGGCTGAAGATACAGTTCTGATAGAAATACAATCAAGAAAGGCTTCATTCCGTTGAGAAAAGTTATCGCACTTTTATGAAAATTTTAATAGGAAACTTTAGAAGAATCATTACTGCTATCTATTTTGAGTCATATTCGATAAGGTCTCAATCCGCTGGAGTTGATCCATTTCTAGGACCTTACCCAAATAGTCGGGATAAGCCAACAAAGTTCAGTCATGTACAACATTCACTTCACGGCGCTGTCATAAACTGACTACCTCTCCGCTTTTTGCAATCAGCTTCAGTGTGAGCAAATAATATGCGATAAGGAAGCCGCTGAAACAGCATTTAGAAGCCACCGAAGCCAGTGTTTCAAGATGGTAGCACCAATTGAGTTTTCATCATTTCGCCTGAATACATGTTGATGAATATCAGCACTACTAACATGATATTCCCATTAAGTGTAAGCAATTATCCAGTAAACAATGATCAGACATAGAGACACCGATCATCAGCTCGGAGGGACCAGTTTTCACAAGCATTGAGCAGAACCGCTCTCACCGAAGCATTGTAAGATGACTTTATACATCTAGACTCATCACGATGGTTCTAATGATGGTCCGTTTGGACATAAGCCTATCTGCCTTTCATTATACATAAATTAATCTCATCTGACACCACAACTAACACTCACACAACTACCAAGATGCACAAACTGCTCGACTACTAACAGCTCACCACAAAAAGTGAGAGCAGGTACAGACCTTTACCAGTCTTACAGGAGTACTTTACATTTTAAAGGTAAAAATTACATGTTATGCCTACAGATATTATTTGCCAACTGACTAGTCGCTCTTTGAATGGCTTGTGTGTAGTTGCATAGTAAAGTAATATGGTTTTCGTACTCAAGATCGAAAAGTCTTTATTTAGTTAACAAATCCACACCACCATCAGTTACTTACTTCCAAGTTGTTTCCAGAATGTCTTTAGTGTCAAAGCTGGAGGGGCTGATGAGATTGGGCGATCCTGTCTAACCCCACTGGCGGAGTGCTACAGTATGGAAGTGGTTGTATACTCTAACTCTGCCTAAGTGTTTATTTGCAGAGCCTTTATGATTTTAATAAATTCCTCAGGCACACCCTTCTCCAACAGACAAATTTAGAACACATTCCTGTCCTACAAATCAAAGGAGGCCCTGATTTCAATAAACGTTTGTTGGTCTGGAATTCATGTGACAGTATTCCAACATTTAGAGGTGGATGGAAATGTAATCAATTCATTTGGACCTAATCGAAAATTAAACCTGTCCCTTATAAGTTAGTTCTGCACGCGTTTTGCGCAGTCTGCGAAGTATGACGGGAGCCAATAATTTGGAAGTAATTAGGATTAGACCCATCCTCCTATAGTTCTTACATTGCTTATGTAAGCCCTTTTTAAAGATGAAGATAATAACCGCTTCTTTCCAGGATGGCTAAACACTCAGTTTCCCAAACCTTTCCAAACAACCGTGTCAGTTCCCTGACCAGGAGTTCGACACTTTTAAAGGCCGGGGAGGAACCCTTTTGAGCCTGGAGACTTATTACGATTCGGGAGCTGGAGTTACTAGCTTACTTCCTTTTCTTTAACGGTGTGACCAGTATCTGCACTTGGGTTGCAGAGAGAGGGCGCCCGTAACACATCGATAGTGGCTGTGTCGGAAATCGAGGCTAGCCAAAAATAGGTTATGGTCTGTACAAGTATTAAAAGATAGTCATCGTTATCTGACCTCCTACAATTGAGTTCCCATTGACCACCTAAGTAACTCTCCTCGCCTAGATACCTGACATGGAAATTCAAGTCTCTAGATGGTACTGCATTGTCTGTCGAATCCGCTTTCTTTAAAAGATCATTTAACTGATGATAGAATTCATCTTTGATTACATCCGGGCCACAGTCTGTCGGCGCGATGATTACGAAAAGATGTCGTTCCCGATGCCAGTTTCTTCTCACTTTGATGAAACCTTCTGATATAACAACGTATAAGTGTTTGTTAATTGAAATCCGATCGATTAACCTTACCTCTGTTCTGGTGCGTAGTGTGATACCGATGCTAGAGTCCCTAGATAAGCGTACGCGGAACATACTCTTCGTATCGACAGATGGGAAGCGAGCTTGTAGTACATCACTAAAGTCATGAATACGGGTCTCCGAGATACAGCGAACGTAGATGTCAAGACATTCCATAGATACTTCCAAATTTATCTGTTGTCCGATGTTCATCAACGTTTGCATGTTGATGGATGCCAGTTTATATGGGAAACGGCTTTTGAAAGGCTGTATCAGATTTCGATGTCTGCGGTAGCAATCAGAAAGTCTACCACTTAATATCTCTTTGCCAGACTAATGGGACATAAGTTTTTATTACGGAAAACCTTAGTAAATTTAATATGTAGTCAAAATAAAAAAGGGAAACAAAAACAATAGAAAGCAATGTAATATAAAATGAAAACGTTTTTATTAGAATGATAGTAAGCATCGCTTGATTTCGAGAAGCAATATAATGAGCAGATTATTTTCTTCATAATTCTTAATCATCGTAGTTGTATGGGCTTAGATACTGTCCAGACACCCAAACCAAAACAGATGATTCCCCTAGGGGGCTAATTTCCGAACCTTTGATCTTAAGATCAATTCACAAGGGAGTGGGACATTATCAGGAGATACAGTCTAATGGTAACCGACGACCGAAGTTGGTTAGTACAGTCTTCGTTCCTATAGGATCATGGAGCTCATGTGCACTATTCGTTTAGAACCAGGGTTTTCCAACTTCCCTAGGCGGACCCTTCATGTTCATCAGCCCGGTTTAAGTGCTGAATGTTCACTTTCATCATCCTACTTAAGCAAGCAATACTCCAGCTGCGAGAAGGAAGTAAGTAGGACTTTTCTGCCAGATGCTAGATGCATGGCCGTATGAGAGAGTTTTAAGTGCTAAAGAGAACTCTCCACTCTCGGGGCATTGGGGAGGGGTGGATAGAGAACGCAGACGATATGCTCTAAACGATAAAATGTTATTATTATAAATAAATGTAAATACAATTCACGAAATTAGTGGGACAGTAGCCACCAGTCAGGACTTATCTAAAAAGTACACCATCTTTTGTTCATATCCCCATGCGAAGTGAATCTTAATGTATACCAATTAGTTCGTCTCAGTTTAGTTGTTTATTATACATGTCTTTAAAGTACATGTATCCATGGACGGAAATGCTATCACATTATGATGTAACCCGGTAAGAGGTGTAGACATTTAAGATCGAGGATAGATTCAATGAAATTGATAGTTATAAAAATAATAAAGGAAAATAGTAAATTCCTTGATATAATAAGTGAAAATTTGTGCATTGTTAGGTAATATTAAATCTGTCTCATGCCTAGTGTCAGTGATTCTAGCACGTATCATATAAATGATTCTGGGCTAAAAAAATCCATCAGAATGCTATTACTCCAGCTCATGTAAATGGGTGTTATGAATCACGGATTTGATTATTAAATAAGGCTCGGACTGTTAATTGACGTAAGGACAATAACGATCCTTAGATAAAACGCAGTTATATGATGTAGCTAAGCGAAATTTTTTTATGGGATACAATTATTGGTTAGTGAACTGTAAGCAGAAACAATAACAAACACGACGGTCAGTGTTTTTACCTAACAGACTAGTATATAAAATATTTAGCACAAAACTACTAATTAATGTTAGAAATGATTCGATTCATCAACTTTATGGGTCACTGTCTCTCCAATTAACCAAAACCAGTTCCCCCCCATCATACTGATAAGAAATGTTTTTGTGTCCAGTACACAACAACCGACATGATTGTTGTAATAATCTCTCCAGTTGGAGTTTATGCTTAAAAGAAATCCAACATATTACCTTGTAATAATGTTATTATCTTTCAACCAAAATACCTCTGAGACTTCTTAAGGTGGTGTAGTATTTAATTTTCGCGACTGTTCTCAAGTTGTTTGTCATCATGTAGTAGAGTCACTGGGATGATTAATTACCCAAAGACTATTTTTGAAAGTAAAATGCCAATTATTGTACCACAAATCCTATCAGTTAGTGCCTTATTTATGCTCTGTCGAGTATTTTCGTATAAGAAATCAGTGGATGCATCAGTGCAGTGTGTTTGAGTTTGTGCAATTGTTAAAAGTGATGACAGTCATTTAAGGTGATTTTAATAGGGCTTTTTTCAGAAAAAACAATTGTTTCCTGCATTTGTAGTAAATGTAATAAAACGTCTCTTTGTAGGCTGTATTGTGTCAAGATATATCTTGGCTAGATGAGCACGCCGTTGGAAGCCTTGTAAATAAATTAACTGAACATACAGCTAACGTACATCTTGGTATTGGAGAAAAATTGAGCGAGTTTATTCAAAATATTTCTAGTTTCCTTTTTGGCCTGTCTATTGCTTTCGCGTGTGGTTGGAAGCTTAGTTTGGTAGCTTGTTCAACTTTGCCTTTAGTACTTGTTGGTTTTTCGTTATTTGGTACTACTGTGAGACGCTTTACTGTCAAGGAGCAGGATGCTTACTCAAAGTCTAGTACAGTTGCAGAGGAAGTTTTGGGTGCTATACGGACAGTAGTTGCTTTTGCAGGAGAGAGTAAAGAAGTATTACGTTATAGCAGTAATCTGGATAAGGCTGCCATTTGTGGTGTAAAACAGGCAGGTTGCCTTGGATTCGGTAAGATTAGCCTTTTATATATTGCTTTATAACACATCTAATTATCTAGTTTATCTCACAGCACAAGAAAACGCTATTTTTGGTCTACATATCTTGAAATAAGCCATACTTATATAAATGCGTATTTTTCGAGAGCTAAATCTACTTTCATCTATCATAGTTATACAAAATTATTGTCGCATAGTTTTGGCCTCATTTGCATCGTTATAACCTTTCCTAAAGTACTAACTAGACATTTAATGAGAGAGTTTTCTCCTGTAGAGTAAAACCTATATATATATATAAACGTACTATAGAACTATCGAAATCTAGGAAGTTTTAAACAGCTGTTAATCCGTGACAAATCTATCATTCGGTTGAACTAATTTCTACAAACTTACCATTTAAACACTAATCGTTTATTCATTCAACGATTGCTCGACTAGGTTTCCCGAAACCTCACTCTGAACTTCATGTCGGACATTTTATTGTCCAATCACTGTATTAAATCGGTAAACAGGCTTCACTAACTAAAACTCGAAAATCTCTTGCGATTAACGTATTTTGTGTCTCCAAAATACCCATAAAGGATCCTAACGTGATTATTCCCTTGGCTTTACCTAATCAATACAAGGAAACAGCATGATTCACCCTTCCTTTATGTGGGGATACGACAGTAGGTTCTCATGACCTTATTGGTGGTGTAGGTATAGCACTAAGTTCGCGAATAGTACACTTTTTGAATGGACTTCTTGTCAATGGTCGTGTATATGCCGCCTATATAAATGGTGCAATAAGAACTTGCTGATGCTTTTTATCCGTTTCTGCCCATGCCTCACTAACTGCAACTTGGATGTAGTAAAATATGTATTTCACAGTTAGTTCTCTAACATATTTCAGAAAGCCATATTTTAATGCCAAAAGCTGTAGGTTAAGTCAAGCTAAAAAACACAGGTGGATCTTTTGCCATCCCAGCCCAACAAACGGATAATAGAGACCGTCTCTCACAATTATGCTCAGATTACCGTTTATTTTTAGAAAGCACAAACTTCAAGCATAATTAAAGATATTGCTTAATACGGAAACCTTCAACATCAATCCAACGATAAACACAAATAGACTATATCAGCATCAATCATTATTCGAGAGGCGCCGTTAATGACCGCCGCTCATTTTTGGGAACATTTTGGATTCTGACTGTGCCCTAGTGAGAGCGCGCATTTCCATGCATTTTACTGAACGCAGAAATGTGATAGCAGGAAAATCTCTTGGCTACAGCTCGAGAACGAGAAAGTCGAGTATATACTCAGAGAAAGATTAGCCAAGCACTTAGTCGATCATAGACAGCAGGTTCATTTCGATGCAACTTGGAATGATTTTCAAGCAACTTTAAGTGCAGCAACGATGTCTGCACCCAATCTAAACCAAAGACCGACGGGTTTCAGAAATTCCCACCTAGCTGATGTAAATTACTTCGGCAGATTTTGAGGATGGTGAAGGGTGACGACAACTTAGACGTAAACTAACACAAAGTCTGCATAAATTCAGAACAGTGTCGGACAACAAAATCAAAAGTTATGGAAACTTCTGCCACAATAGGCAATACTTGACAACTGTTCTTACTCATCAAGAAAATCAGCTATTAACTAGACTGTTTAAGAAGAAAGGGTTCATGATCCATCCTTATTCGAGAAGATTAGCTTGATGAGCGGAGTATTTTTCAGAAATAGTTTACTTGACCTTCAGCTACTCTTCGCCTACTGACTGTCCCCAAAATGACTGAGTAGAGAATCGACACATGTCCCCCAACTCTTGGCGAGATTAAAAAGGCCACAAGTAATTTAAATTATCTGAAAGCACCAAGACTTGAAAAGTTGACTCCAGACATCTTTAGGGGTGGTGGTCCAGTCTTAATAGGTTGGTCGGGGACTGCATATAATCACATCTGAGTGGTCTCGATCGCTGATCATCTCAGTTTACAAGAAAGGACCAAAATCTTGAGATATCCACAATGGATTCAATCTAACTAACATAGTGTCTGAAATATTAACTTCTGTAATCATTTGACGCTTATCTGAAGGCAGAAAACGACAAAATTGGGAAAACTGAGCTGGTTTCAGACCTCGGTGTCTTCGCCGAGGTCTCTCTGTCAAATTATAGAAAATAGGCATAATCACCAACGTTCAATAATATTGATATTCCTTAACTCGAAAGCAACCTTCGACTCCACAAACTGAAAGGTTCTTGACAGTATTTGTCATTAAAAAGCGTACCTTAGAAGTTCATAAACCTTACGAAAACTGTCTACGCGAACACCATTGATTGAGTTAGAACTTATAGCGAACTGTCTTCGGAATTGTCAACCTAAGGTGGTGTTCGTCAGGGTTGCTCTCTATCCCCTTTTTATCTAATTTCATCATAAATGTCCTATAAGTTGCACTTTCTTCATCTAACTTCAGGGATCTATCTACCAGAAAGCCTAGTTATCGATTTAGAATATCCAGATGATATAGTCCTATTCAGCAAAAACGCTGACAATATATAGAGTCACTTGAACACCCTAAGTAACAATGTAGACATACTCGAGATACGTTTCTCTCCCTCTGAATGCAAAATGTTAATTCAAGACTAGTCTACATCATCGCCTAGATTGGTGGTGGGGGGGGGGTGAAGTAGTTGAGTGTATTAAGTACTCCGCTTATCTCAGAAATCTCATCAGCCCCGAATGGACGCAAAACATGGGCTGTGAGAATAGGTGATATGTGTAGACTTCAGGTCCTCTATAACAGAAGTCTTCGATGCATTACTTACACGTCACGGAGTGACCAAGTAAGCAATATTATTGTTAAATACAGTACTAGGGAAATCGGCAAATCAATTGAATAGATTGTGAACCGTCATTGATCGTAGTATTTGAGGAATGTATTACGTATGCCCAACTACTTCGTGACTCGTCTTATTACATTGATTGGTGTAGCAGTAAGATGGAAGAGAGGTAAGGACGGCCAAACCAAAATAGTGGCATCAGTCCATTAAGCCTTTGACTACTGACCATGCTAGTAGTTACTGACCACCTAGTTGAGGTCTACATGATAATCGGAATCAGTGGCTCGAGACACAGTGCTATAGCTCATAATCGACCACAGTGACGAAAGTGCATTCACTCTGTATCTTCCAGATGTCAAGCTCCATTATTCTTTCGCACACATCTTTGGTAGATTCCTTTCCGTGGTATTCGACTGTCGTGTTAATCTCGTAAATTTGATCTTGTCTTGTTAGTGTGGTATGGTAACTAGGATCTATGCACATATATGCCAGATTCTACGTTATGACCAATTGATTTAGTGGTTGGCTGTCAAACAGATTTCCTGTGCCCCATTAAATATTTGTGACTGGTGCTATTCAATTTGTAGAGTATCTTATTTACATGTATTTGATAAAACATTGTGGCCGATCATGAATATTGCTCTCCGTTAATAGTTTCTATGCTCCTCGAGACATAATTTGCTATTTTTGTTGTCTGGTGATCATGTTATTTATTTCGCTCACTAGCAAATACTGTAATTACTGAGCAGTTTAGTCACTTTTTGGGAGTATGTTCTAAAGCTTAAAATCTTTTTGAATTATTAGTGGAGTAACATATGTGAAATCTATCGTAAGCAAGCACTGTATGAATCCTGACTGTTCTTAATTGGTATTTCTGTCAGTTTTGGAATACTAAATCTTGGACACGTATTTACTATATAGCAGCAGATAAAAGTAACAGAGTGATTTCGATTTGTTTTAGGTTTAATTTCAGTGTTGAGCAGTTTAGAACAGGATTTAGACACATCGTGAATAGTATTTAAGTATGGGAGCATACTGTCGGGAGATAAGTAGTTATTGTGATCTCCTAAGATGTTTTGTAATTATTTAATACATTACTTTTATAGCTTTTGACTATGTTCACAACTACTTCCAATTAGCATGAGCCATAGACAATCTAGAACTTGGCATAATTATGCATTAGCTCAATTTGTAGTACCACAATAGCCTGATGAGAGCATGCCAACAAGATGAGTGCGAAAGGAGTTGAAATAATTTAATATGAATGATAACGAGATAGATTAAACATCAAGAACACGCTTTCATATAATGGAAATAAAATGTTATGTATGAACAAACACTCGGACTCAAAATCTAGAGGAAGATAAGGACTAAAATCACCTACCTTTCTGCAACCGATTCTAAACCATATCGCTCAATGTTTCCGATCACTGCTTGCGTAATTTTACAACACTTTCAGTTACTGTCTAAAATATTTCTACTTACTCGGTTATTAAATGGCATCGAAATTTTATATTTATGTTTCATATCTTCGTTTCACACTTCTTATTAATAACATATTTCAGTCCACTTATTGTCAGGTCTAATTTCTAAGTAATGATAATTACTTGTAAGTCTTCAATTTCTCGGAAAGCAGACCAATTTGTTTTACTACAGTTCAATCTCACTAAATAGTTGTCATTTGTTTCCCAATCCAAGAGTTACAGAGTCCAATTTCATCCACTATATATATATTACTGAAGGTTTATTACATGAGCCCGTGTATTACAGTAGGATATTCATTAATTAGCATCAGTTTTGTCTAATCATGAAAATACAAGTTTTCATTATGATAAAAAAACAAGTATTAAGTATTTTAATAAGTATTTTAATAAATAGTCCTGTTTGCATTACTTTGCACTTTAAGTCGTGCGGTTTGAAGGGAAACCATTCATATTTCAGTCACAAAGCTGCAGGTCTAAACCTCGCCCAACCCATTACAGTTTAAACAGCTGCATAGTATAACATATACAGAAAATGTAGCCCAAACCAGGGTTCACAAAACTGTACTTCATGTTTAAATGGCATTTTATTCCGTTATGTTCCCTTTTGCCATACATATCTTAATATCCTCTATACATGGATAATTGGAACTCTATAAAATACAGATTTCGTAAATTATTTTCTGGATGGTGGGTACGTTACAATTAAATATTGTCGATTATCGAACTTATGCATTTATAATCACTTGTTTGTAACCAAATAGAAGATTGGTCTTGATGCTGTTATTTTATGTCCACTATGTAATGCAAAACAGTTTGCAATATTCACCATGTAACTGATTATATGTACACTTTTTAGTATATTTTTGAAATCTAACTTTTTTAGCTGGAGGCTTTATTGGGATGTCAGTATACACTTCTGCAGCATTAGTATTTTGGTATGGAGTGATATTAATTCGACAAGGTGAATATGATTCAGGATCTGTAATACTGGTATGTTTAAATTACTTTGACTCAGTAATTATTTAATATAGCATTATAGTGATCTTTGTACTTTTACTGAATGCTTCACTACATCAGTGAACTGAACCAAAGTTTCGAGTCGCTCCTTTATACAGATTTGTTTGGATAAGTCATAATCAAAGCTTGTATTTTTGTAAATTTAATTCATATGTAAATTTCTGTGTATATTGCCTCTTCGGGATATATGCAGAATATACCCGTTTTAATTTCTCTTGGTGGAAACGATGATTCATCATTTCGTAAATTAAACAGTTTCAGTCTTACTTTACTGGCATTAATTTTCTTCCATTTGATCTCACCTTCATTTCCATCAATTACGTGTCAGTTTGGTACCTCATCCCTTTCACTTTTCTTTGGTTAACCGGATAGTTCTACAAAATCCCAGTCTAAACTTGTAAACCTAGGCAAAGTAAATAAATTTGGGTTTAATTATCAAACCGCTTTTACCTTAGTTTTTGGCAACAATGTGTTTGATGTCATTCATATTTTTAAAAAAGTTGACTTGGCTCGTACTTTTTATTCATTTCACGAGTGTTCGTACTGTAATACTTTTCGCCTTGAAAGAAAATCTTTAAAACCCACTGACTTAGTGGAGAAGTACCCACTAGTATATTGATTCATACTTATTGGCATTTATATTTCATCCTCACAAATATGAGAAAATTGTTCCAACATTATTTTTACCCAAATAAGTTGCCACCATGATTGTTCCGGATAAAAGTGATTGATTTGTGTAGTGGTTTATATGTGGAAACAGTAAACTTCCATCATCTGATTATAAAGGTGTTGTTATATGATAAATATCAACATTATCAGTCATTTATATTATCCTAGTACTTAATTTCAAATGATTACTGTTATCCTTTCTGAAAGCGTTTATTTTTTTTCGATTCCTTCTCAATTGTCTTTTATCGTTCTAATCGAAGTACCCCCCTAATATCAAGAAACAACGTTTATCAGCCTGAAGTACGTATTATGGTGTTCCGAAATTTGGCGTAGGAAAGGGGAAGCGTGATGTCTAAATATCCGACTATGAAGCACAAAGTGACCTGATCGATATTGACGGGGCAATAGACCAGTTAAATTGTCCCTCGAATAGTGTTCGCGTACTATATGAGATGCATTCGCGTATTACTTAGTAGTGTACCATTAACCTCATATCGGTTCATTAGCACTAGATTTTTTGTAATTAGCGGGTGAGTTACCTTGCATTTATCAGATATGCTTGCTGCTTCCAGCAGATTCTAACTGATAGGTTTCATAATCCTAACATAAACTTTATAAAATCTTGTGCGCATCGATATATTCGCGATCCTCTAGAATAACTTGACAATCACTAGAAAGTAAAGGACTTAAATAAATGTTTTGCGAAGCTACAAGCGCTCTCTCACCATTTTCATAGAGCCTTGTAAATCCAGCAAGCTATTACCTACATTTACAACTAAACTCACTTTCATAATCAGTTGCAGCCAATTTTCTCATCAGTCCTTTAAATGTGATAAATTTGTTCACCACAGAGAGGTACTTGGTTCATATCAGAACTTAATTGAAATTTAGGTGAGTGATTTGAATGGAACGCCATTCTTATACAGTATGACGCCATCAAAAGCTAATTACGATATGACCGATCCAAACAAATATGCTCTTCATTAGGAGGACGCCACGTGGTAGATTGATAACTATTTTGTCTGAAGTTAATACTGGCAAGAACTAGGTTTTGACCTACACGAAACTGCTAAAGACAGTTACCTTTATCATACCTACAACCGAGTCCTTATCTGTCTCGTAAATAACTATCGCTTAAGTCCTATGAAAAGGTTGCGATAACTGTTAGATATGCTTTCTTAAATGTATTATTTGATAGCAAACATTGTTTCAAAATATCTGTATTAGTTATCAAATTGATAAACGTTTATTTGCGATGATTCTATTGTTCACCGTTTAAGCATTTCCGATCTATTGTATTCTATATCAAAAAATAGTTCATAATTGTACTAATTGTTTTCCTTATCATTACGTCTGTTGTATTTTCCACCGACAAGAATGTAATATTATAAAAGCTTCAGATTGAATGCATCATATAATTCTTATTTTGTATTATAGGTTTTTCTTAACGTTATAATTGGAAGCTTGTTTTTGGGAAGTGCCTTGGCAAATTTTCGATATTTTCATGTGGCTAAAGCATCTGCACAGGATATATTTAATATTATTAATCACGTGAGTGAAGCGTTAATGTTTATCGATAATGATCACTAGTATTACATTATCGCTATCACAATTTAATTGCCTAGCGTACAAAACTGAAACTACGATTTCTATATTCTTAGTTTATTTTTCAGCTCATTATAATTCTAGTGCTTTCTAATTATTTGCCACTTTTATATTTTTATCTGTGTAACTGCCAACTTCTGACTGTATTTTTGTAAAATGAATGACTAATCAAGATGATGCAATATATTTTGGAGCTTTACTTTCTTATCGCTAAATATTTAGGATGTGGAACCGATAGTCAACCATCGATTCACACAAATACTTATCTTTCTTCACCTATTTTAGTTTTAACATCCAGATATTTTAGCAAGATAGAATATTGATTAGTGCATGTTCAAGTCATGCTTTAATCACATCTATATTTCAATCAATCAGTGTTAAAGTACGAATCGTGAAGATACTTGTACTATATATTTGCTTGTTTCAGGTTTTTAAAATTCACATTGTTTCCATCTAAGATTAAAGCGAAGGAAGAATTGTGTCATCAGATTAGTAGACATAAACACTATCGATTCGAAGTAAGTAGTCTAAATTCACCGATGTCGATTAATCAATAGTTTTATCTAATAATTTGACAAAACAATTAAAGCATCAACGTATATTGTCACTTTTAACTAGGCTTTATAATTATAAATAGAAATATTTTCCTAGAGCATTTGAACCATCACAGATAGTGAAATTATAATACACACAGAGAATTAGTTATAATAACTAACATAAAGTGTATATATAGTTTGTTATAAATTTGTTTGTCAGGGATAGTTAAATTATAAAATGTAAAACATGACTCAGTAACAGAAATATAAGTAAAATATGACTAAAAAAGTATACATAAAGATTACGTCCATAATTGTTGTGACCCAGTAATTAGTGAAGAGAAGAAACAGAATGTTGGATTTTTGTATGCATAACTTTGGTCGGAAATTTTTAATGAATATCAGTTTTGCTATGCTCTGTAAACGAGGACGCATAAATGTTAAAAGTTTCGCTGGCACTATATGTGTTACTGAACTCCGAGCTCATTAACCTTTTTCTTCCTTGTTCACTAAATAAAACAATATTGAGCTTCATATCTCTTCAATACAAAAGAATCTTATCCGTAGTTTTATATTTCGAGTCATAAATATTTGCACTGGTAATACTCTGTAGTAGGTGATAATAGCGTTACGTAACACTACGAAAATTATTACCCAGAATAACTTGCGAAGACTGTCGCAGCAAAAGTCTCAATGTGAAACCGTTTAACATCGGTAACTAAGAAGAGAATATATCTCATAGTTCCCTTCATAGAAGACATGATCACCAAACTATCAACGATTAAGAAATCTCTCAAAAAGACATTCTTCGCACCTACACTGTATAATGCCTATTACCTGCTGTGTTCTGTTAATGCAAGTTAATGGTAAGCTTTCCAGTCTGACCACTTCCATATATATTACTTGATTTAACCTCCGAATTGAATATTTAAAAATCTTAATCGAGTATTCAGAAATATCTAATATTCGAGCGAACATTTGTTTCTAGTAATGCTTTTGCTGTTACAAATCTAAAAATATTGTATTTAAATGGCTAATTTAAATCATGCATTAATAATTTCAGTGATTTAGACAATAATATAAATCACAAAAAGAGCAAAAAGTGATAGGAACTCTTGACTGAATATCGAAAGTGTAAATAGTACCAAGAATAGTGGTAGACTAAATGTAGGAAATATAATTCAATAAGAGCGCACAAAATTGGTAATTGAACGGCGTAGGTATACACTATTGCAACGTGGTACTTAAATATATCTCCTCCATTACGGCGACCAATTTTGAGCAATCACAATAGAGAGAGTCAGTTATACTTTTTATTACTGGTTGATTGATTAATTCGTGTGTGAATTAATATAATTCAGTGTGTTTGGTTTTTGCTTTATAATGAAACAACGATGAAATTTTTCTCCCTACCGAATTATATATATACATGTGCTCAGTTTCATAGGCAAACTTTTTCTGATTATAGAAACCTTTAGTGGACAAAACGTTGTTAGATAAACAACTTGATGATTTCAGTGGTAAAATAACATTTGACAGAACTTCATTTTCATATCCTTCTCGCCCTGAAAAAGTAGTAAGTATTCTAATTTTCATTGTTTATGTATGTTATCTGTTATCTTCGTCTAATTTGTGAACTTATAATTGAGCTCTACAGTTTATTTTAGTATGATTTGTTTATTGTATTATTTATTATGTATCACTGGTATAGTTTACGCACGATTTTTCATTTGAAGTAGGCCAATTTTTAGATGCCAAATTCAAACCATTCGATGTTTTTCTTCTTTGTGCTCAATTTTTCGTTTTATTAAGTGGTTCATAAATTCAACACTGAGGTTCATTCAGTTGATATCAATTCACGATGTACAGTATCATTGTAGATGCTATTGTTTTTTAAAAAGTAGACTACATTTCCCAAGCGCTGAAACAGATGTCCTATTAGTTTCTCTCTAACGTATGTGAAATGCATCTACTCGAATTAAAGTCTAATCTACGAGTTCAACCTCTTATTGTTGTAAAAAGGCAAACTGATTGTTCGTAACTTAATAATGGTTTTAGTAAATTTATGCATTTAAAAAAATTATAAAATATGAATAATTAAATATTTTTGCTGATTTATACTATTCAATGTATTTCTTTATTCATCCGCTTCATACCTGAGTTACCAGTAAAATAGTTTCAGCTTAATTTCATCTGTTCATCGTTGAATGTATACTTTCATTATGAGGTGAAAAATATTCACTCATCGAATATAGTTATTAGGTATATTTAGAATAGCATGGAGGAAACCGAAACGTTTCTAGAGTCGGTCAGTTGTAAAATGTTAAGACAATTATAGTTTTTGATATTACGCCTAATAAACTTAACTCGTATATCATGTATATATTCTTTTCTTTGGTTTTAGTTTACACATTTTGTGTTATTTGCATAAATTAATGTAAGTGAATCACTAATCGAATAGACAAAGTTCACTCTCAATAACTAGAGCGTCATTCAAATGTGCTCTGTCTATATCGCTAACTACTAAGATTTCTTCCAGATATTCAAAATATTATCGTACATTTTTTAGTTTATATCTCTTTTTCATAAAAATTATTGTTAAAGATACTCAATAACTTTAGTCTAACCATCGAGTCAAATCATACGACTGCTTTTGTTGGTCCTAGTGGATGTGGGAAGACTACAATTACACAGTTAATCGAACGATTTTATGATCCAGATAGTGGGCAGGTATGATAAAATTAAGTTTTTGAGTAACTCAGTTTCTGTTTTCATTATTCGAGAGATATTGTTACTTTTTCCGTCTTCTACTGTATGTCGTGTTTGCCTCAGAAAATTGAAAACAACCTTATCAACAGAACTTTGTTAGCTTTCCTATATTACGCCACTTTATTTATTATTACCGCAGTTAGTGCTGCAGTTGTTAGTGAACAATTAACCTTACCGATATGCTGTCTATCACGTAACAAAATACAATTCGATTATAATCTTCGTTCCCGACCGTTGCTGCTACCTTGACGTGGTGGTTGGACTTGCCTCTCATGATGACCCGACCGGACTAAATCGGCTGGAATAATCATTCCTTAAGATCCCTTGATGCCAGGCAAGTCAGTTGACGAGTGATGTGACCAAAAGCAGTAAAACTAAGATCCGAGAGCTAAGTCGTACTGCCGACTGTACAGAGGCGTTACGGCAGTAAGGTGTTTTCCTCAGACAACCAGCATGCCAGCGATACTACCTCCCCACAAAGAAAGGGTGAGATTGGATAAGGTCGACCCAAAAAATGTGCACCTCACCTTACTCCACGGATATCCACCTCAGGCGGTAAGGCCTTAACATGTAGGGAGCTAATAACTAAAACCTCTCTCAAAAGGGCCTTGTGTAACCGGCCTCAAGCAGTTGTTCCTTGGGCACTGCAGTCACAATCCCAGGTCTTTAAAACCAACCCTAACTCAGTTTGCTTTTCAGTTACATCAAGAAAAAGAACCCTTCCACGACGAGGGCAACCGGGAAGCGATAACCGTCCTCATACCCCTAACAATACTCGAAATAATCTTAGCTTGCACAGATTTGTTTATACTTCGAAAATAGTTTCGATTTTGAATTCTCTCATTTGTTTATTTACTAAAAGAAAATAAAGTACATACTAAAACATTAATGAGAAATATTACTAAGTTATGTCGTTCATCGATTAGCATGCAAGCCAAAACATTTCACTGTTGGATTGCATGCACTTAAAATGCAACTTGATTAAACACATGATTAGCTTACTGTATTTCAGTTTTGTCACTTTTTTCGATTACTTAGTATTGTTTGTATGAGCCGTCAATTTTTTTCCAGTAAGCTTTAGGTATAAATCTTTAGGAAGTGGAATACTTTTCTGTCATGTTTTATTATAAATCGCCTCTTGATCATAAAGTCACTGCATCAGTAGAACAAAGATCTCGGCATAAAGAATAGTGTTGGTTTGAGTTATTTTTAGTTGTAGTTTCTGAAAATGTATTTGTCCATTTGCTCAGGTAATTTGATAATTAATGAAATATGATAGTGCTAACCAAAAACATTTTAGCTAATAGTAATTAATACAGGACGTTACTGAAATCCAAGATGCTTTAGAATTATTGAAGACCAATGAATGCGTACTATAAGTAAAATTTGCTGAGGAAATTTCGCTATTACGTTTTTAAATATATGGACACTATTTTAGTAAATTTTCATTGTAGGATCTATGACATACATTTCATTCTACTTGTAACCAAGTGACAAGATCGAGGCAAACAACTCAGAACATCTGTCAATAGAGGATGATGATTAATTGTTATGTTTGACACCAACAATCCGAAATTACACACTCATGCAAGCACGAACATTATTTTTGTAAAAATTTATCAATTTACTACCAGTATTTCTTTATCAACTTGTTTATTCGTTTGTTTCTAATTGTAAGATCCTTTTTGATGATACGGATCTACGTTCATTGAGCGTGAAATGGGTTCGTTTCAATATAGGGATTGTCCAACAAGAACCTATTTTATTTTCTGGAACAATATCTGAAAATATTCGAATGGGCTTTCTAGATGATACTTTAACTGATGAGGATATTATGGAAGCAGCGAAATTGGCTAATGCTCATGAATTCATTAAAAAGTTACCAGAGGTAAATTCTGGCAACCAATTTTCTTCTTATCATATTTATACACTTAAATTAATTATTTACAATCTATGCTAGCTTGTAATTAATAATTAAGTCGAATGTAATCTTATAAATCTTGCAAAATGTAGGAGATCGACCAATAAATAGTTCCCCGAAATCGTAAATTTGTCTTCCTGATTGGTGTCAACTAGTATAAAATCTAAATTCAGGACCTCCTATAGGTACCCTCCACTTATGTGGCATCAAATCATTTATAATAACTACAAGGATAATAAATTTTGTGGAGCTTGTTGAGTCTCGTAGTTTATATTATAGAGTGACTATAGCTAAACAACCACTGAAAGCCAGGGGGAATTGGACATCTGTTTTCTTTGGCAGAGATTAAACACAGACTTCTAGCTCAGTGGTTTGACGACTAACTGAGCATCACATGGCTTGAAAACTCAAAGCTCAACCCCTTATAGAACTGTGAGTTTTCACTGCTGATCCTATACTGGAATGAAACAGTTGTCCTGACTTGCAGTGGTTAACTACCTATCATCAATCTGTAATGTAAACTATAAAATAGATGATAGTAGTAATCAGTCTACACAACTGTTATCACATAAGTTCGTATAGAAAAAATGCATATCAGTGTAAAAATCGCACCTAATCGTTTCTAGAACGTTGAACTGACAGACATCACTATAAACGTCATATAACGCTCATTACAATATACATATCGACATATTGATTTGCATTTTAATTCAATCCTGACTTTAATCATTTGAGTTATTTGTGTTTGAACTCTACTACACTTTACTACAATTCACATGGAGTATGTGTGAAAGTGTGATAGGGTTATTCAAAATGTTACTTTTCTTATTGATTAATACTCATTTAATATAAAATTCATTTATTCTCTCTCACTAGAATGTCGATTGAAAAACTAGTGAATTATTGGACAAATAAACAATTTTTCAACAGGTCTGTCATCAAACTACCATTTTGTCAATCGATGTATATTTTACATCAAATTAACTATCATGACGTATTGTAACATGGCGTATAGTACAAAATAGTATTTAGGCTGAATAATGTTAATAAAATTGATATGTTCACCAAACACAAACCATCCATGTAACATACACTTTTCTTAAAATGTCTTAGTTGTTAAAAGCTGTTTTGGTCGACGGGATAAATTGCTATATATGAATGCTTACCCTAAAGATTTAATTTCCTTTAATTATTCCACTGCCAAGACTTCATCAACTTAATTCACAAGATATTTTTGAAAATCTGTGGTTAGATAAATAATAAATGTACCTGCACCGATGCAACAGATTCGGATCCATATCGCTGATTGCGATTGTTGCTCAGACGCTGACCAAGTAGTCTACACCTATCAGAATACCTCATACCAATTAGCAATTACGATTAGACATACGTAATACATGTCTCAACTAATTCAGCCGATGAGGATTCATCAATTTTAGTAGTTCTGATATTTACATTAATCGTTATTACCGTTGTTATGTTTAGAAAATGAAGACAAAAAGTCCAACGATGTTACTGATATTCTCAATATTACATGAAATCCTTGAAGTTGTCAATTTTATGAAAATCATAGTAAAAGGAATTGAATATAAGATATGTTGTTAAATATTACGATTGATGTGTATTTGTGTGTTAGAAATAAGAACTGTCAGGCAGAGTAGAGGCATCAAGGCTATAGTTACTAATAATGATAATAAAATCCATTTTATTATGATTATTAGTATATGTAGCGTCATCACCTCTACTCTGAATGACTTCCTATTTTGAACACAGATACGCGTCGTTCCTGACTGCGTTAGATGAAATACCTTGTATCCTATTCACTTCTGTTCCTCAAATTTATTAATTATTTCAACCCTTTGTTTCTGATTATATTACTTCGTATATTTTTCTGGCGCTTGCAGCCGATAAGAAGTTTTAATACAGAACGATGAATTTACTTTATCCGATAAATCTTATTAATTTCCCATTATGGTATCTCTTAGCTTATTCATATAGTTCATTTTATCAATTAAGTAACCTTTGATGTCGTGTATCTAGTTTAGTTATCGGTTATGATATTATCTACTTCCACTTTATGTTTTCCCTAAATTTCTTCCTATTATTAAACTCATAATCAGAAATTCATATTTTAGATTTAAATGTGTTTGCTTTGGATTTGGCTTTTTCTTTTTTTGATTGCTCATGTTTCTGTAACGTAGATTCTCTATATTATTCGACTACGGTTTGATTTCTAGTACAAACTATGTATCACTGTACTCATTCCGTATCAGATTTATCACTTGTGATGAAATAAAGTAAGCTTTCTACATATTGTAATCAACATTGTGACTTACTGCTAAGTTTCAGGTTTAAATCTTGTTCCATCTATTTCACTTCAGTCGATTGGGTGCTAACACTAGCTCTCACGCTTAGAGTATGACTCAATGCCGACAACACAACTATGTAACTTGATAAATGAGTTGGCATAAAGCATGATCTTTATTCAAAAACATCTAGTATAATTTTTGCATTGTATTTAGTGGTATTATGATGTATTATGACGTACAATAGGAGTGATGACCTGTTAGTTTTCTAAGATAGCGTCCAATATGCTCTTATTAAAAGATAACATTTTTTTGTTTTCATTTTTAGGGCTATAATACTATGGTATCTCGTATGAACACTGAATTGTCTGTTGGTCAGAAGCAGCGTATTGCCATCGCTCGTGCCTTGGTCCGTAAACCGAAAATTCTAATTTTTGATGAAGCTACATCAGCTTTAGATAATCATTCAGAAAGGATGATTCAGTATGCTTTAGAAAATATCAGAATTAATCGAACAGTGATTATAATTGCTCATCGACTGTCGACTATTCGAAATGCAGATAAAATTGTAGTTTTAGATAACGGTTGTATTAGAGAGAAAGGTACTCATAATCAATTATCGTCTACTTCAGGATTTTATTCAGCTATGTTAAAACTTGAGGTTAGTTAAATTGTGTTCTTATAATGTGCACGACCTGTTTATTCCATTTTCGCCAATATGATTCACTGTTAAAGTTATGTCCCCTCCCTCGACATCCAAATATATGTTTACATCTATTTCCTTGTGGTTCTGAACTGTATGTTAATTTGATCAATTTATGATATCAAGTTGTTTGGAATATTTTTTAAAAACAAATTGATGTAGCCATATATGTTTTCAAACTCCCGTAACAGCGAATCAACTACATAGAAATTAGCATGTACACGCCTAATGATGTTATTGCTCTCTTTTCAGTCAGATATATTTCCATCTAACTTGTATACCGAATTTCTGTAACCTCGGAATACTCATATCTTGGCCAGTTAGGGAAATTGCTTATCTGCCTATTGTAAAGTTGCAACCTCTTCATGATTGTTGGTAAAGTTGTTAGTATAAGTTACACCAACTTAACCCAGATCTAAATGACGTGTCTGTTTTTTATGAATACCTTAAACTTTAGACTTAACATTATGTATATTTATGTGTGGTCAGCAGTTTGTTTTCACTTCAAAGGTGGATTTTGTTTATCTCCGTGTCGTTACTTTAGGATACGTATAACCGATTACATGTTTGATTCGATTTACTAGAATGGATGGACAGAATATTGATCGATAGATGACCACAATAGTGTGCTCTTACAGAGTGATAAGTACTCATTCCTTGACCTGTGAATAAACTAATTTTTTTGTCAAATAAAATAGCAGTAAAATAAGATAATCAGATGGGCTTAACGATTGGAAGAAATCAGTTTTATTGAATCTTCACTCTTCAATAAGTTAAGATCTGAGTACGGTGTTTCGTTCTTGCACACCATATATATCATTTAAATAGTCTCTAAATCATAGAATATATAATGCTTAGTATTTTAACAGAATCATAGGCTTAGTGATGGTATGTAATCCTATTCTAAATTAGTAACTAAACACTACTTCCTGTTTTCGCATTAAGTTCTACAGTTAAGACTCGTAAAATTTAATCACTAAACCATTATCTCTGTCCTGATACTGTTGGTGAACATTTAGCATTCTTGATAGAGGTTGTAACGAAGTTTCAGAAATATTTTATTGCATTCATTTTTAGTGCATTTTACATTAAAGTAGTTACTAACATGTATGAACTTCTTGCTTTACGTATTGTAAAATATAATAACTTTGACCGATACACATTTATATCGAACATCATTGTGATTGACTTTTTGGAACACATAAGTTAGAATTTAATTTGCTATGCTTGTTATCCACATTATGGGAGAGGAGAGGGAAGAAAATCGACTAGCTGAAAACCACAAGTGTTTAACGTAAAACCTAGTAAAAACTAAGCATTATAAATTCATATGGGTTATTTTGAACACAAATAGAAAATCGAAATCAGTTATCTACTTCAGAATATTATAAATCAAAGTTTTTAGAAGTCTTCAGAAATAAATACACTTCTAGGCTATCCGAATTAAGATGCCAGTATTGTTCTCATGGATCGCCAAAACTTAATTACAAAATTAGTCCCCATAGTATGAGATATCGATAACTTCCCAAATGATTATTATTACATTTCAAACGAAACAAATAACATCGAAAGATTATTATGAAATTATTCCAAGACTAAGGTCTTGAATAAAAATTAAAAGATGTTGCCACTTTGACTGACTTTTCTTTATGTTAATGTAGCTCCTGTGATTAGAAACTGCATTTTGTGCAGATTATTTTTTATCTAGTTAATAAAAATTAACTACAGTGGTGTATTATGTCACTCAGTTATTTAAATTCCTAAACTAAAAGTCATTTTTATTGACTATTCAATTAAAAAGGCAAGAATGCTCTTTTTTTATTTTATCAAATTATAGACACCTGATGAAATTTCTTCAAGTATCACTGACAATATGACATCTTCATTACAAGCCGATAGAATTCAGTTACTGAACGACAGTCAGGTACTTCTTGAAGATCACTCAAACGATAATAAGAAAGAAACCAATTGTTTGAGTAAAAATATCAATAAATGCAAAGTTAAGGTAAATAATTAGTTTAATATTGTTGGCATTTTTTGGCTTGTTATTTCTTATTTTATTAATTTTCCAGTGTGCAGTGTGACAGTTTGAGCCTGTAAAATGATAATATGGCGAAGAATTGTTTGTCTTTTATGTATACCTATTCTATGCTTTAGGTTATTCATGGTGCATTTACTAGTCCCGAGTAGGAATTGTCAAAGACTAACCAGTTTGAATTGTTTAGTTTATTCCAATAATTTTAATCGGTAGAATGTTTCTCGTTTACCTATTGTTACAAATATGCAGCATTCCGCATCTCTAAACCCATTTAATGTTTCATTTAAGTTACCATTTGTACATCATTATTACAGTATCTGTAAATATGTATTCTTTTCATAGTGGGAATATTACATTTTTAGTCATTCCTGTCAGGTAAGTAAGGTAATCAGATGAAATTCTTTCCTAACCTATTTGCATACTCCCAATAATGTTGATCAAAAATCGCACGAATGTTTTCTTATTGTTTTTTCTCCCGTTTAATAATAATATCTCATGGAAATTAAAATGTTTGTAACACCAGCTATTACAAATCACTGTCATTTCTTTAAACACTGGATCGTAGTAATGTATGCATTTTTCCCAATATCTTGTGTTTTAATGTTGGCGACCTTTTCCTTTTCTTGCTCATAGCGTTGTTATCTATATTATTTATGCTCGAAAATAGTTTCCTTTTTTGTAATGAAATCTCTCCGTGATCGATTAAACCATATTTTTTATGCATATTTCTTTCCTCCTCTCTTATTGGCTATTGTTTCATAATAAATAATTTATATAAATGTTTTCTTCATAAAGACTTGAGAGAAAGAACAAGTACTAGCAGACCGGAAAGAAGGGTACTTCATCACTATACCAAAGAAAAGAGATCATATCAAGTTTCAGAACTACAGAGGCTTCATTCTATTTTCAATACTAGGAAAGGTCTTCAACAGAGTGTTATTGATTTGAATGAAAGATCCAGTCGACCCCCAACATCGCAATCAACAGACCGGATGTTGCAAGGATCGGTCGTGTACCGATCAAATCACGACATTACGAATCATTGTTAAATAATCAGCTGGATGGAACCCACCACTTTACATCAGTTTCCTCGATTATGAGAAAGCATTTTACAGTCTGAACACTATGGAGCCTTCTTCGACACTATGGTATGCCCGAGAAAGTAGTCAACATTGTACAGAGTTCTTACGAAAGACTAAACTGTAAAATTATACATGGAGGACAGCTCACAAATTCATCCGAAGTGAAGACCGGTAACAGACATTGCTACTTACTACCTCTCTTTCCCTTTGTTGGTGGTTGACTAGATTATGAAAATTACAACATCTAAACAGAAGCACTGAATACAGTGGACAATTTGGGTGCTACTAGACGACTTGGACTTTACGGATGACGTAGCTCTTCTATTGCACACAGAGTAACAAATTCAGGTGAAGATAGACAGTGTAGCAGCAGCCTCTGAAGCCAGCGGTAGGCCTCAACATTCATATGGGAAAAGTAAGATCCTTACATACGAAACAATGAGCACCAGTCCAATTGCACTTAACAGAGAAGCTTTGGAAGATGTGGAAACTTTTACATACCTGAGCAGCAGTATCATCGATAAACAAGAAGTATCTAATGCAAGTGTAGGAACACTCATTGACAAGGTAAGAGCAGCATTTCTACAATTGAAAAATATCAAAACAGCTGTCACCAAACACCGAAGTTAGGATTTTTAATATAAGCGTGAAAACACTTTTATTGTATGGATCTGGAGCTGAAACTCGGAGAACTACGAAAACCACCATTCAAATGATACAAATATTTATAAACATTTGTTTACGCAAGATACTCCAGATCGATTGGCCAGACACCATCAGCAACAACCTACTGTAACAGACAACAAACCAACTTCCAGCTGAAGAAGAAACTAGGAAAAACACTAGAGGTGGATAGGACACACATTGTGAAAATTACCAAACTGCGTCACAGAACAAACCCTAACTTAGAATCGTCAAGGTCAAGATAAAAGAAGAAGACTAACGAACACATTGCTTTAGGAATTGGAGGGAGATATGAAAGGAATGAATAGCACTTAGGGACAGATGAAAAGGGAAGCCCATGACAGAGTTGGTTAGAGAATCCTGGTCGGTAGTCAATGCTCCACGAGAATTAACAGGTGAATAAGTGAACCATGAGATTACTTTTTATTGAAGTGATCGAAATCGGTCACATTTAGAATGTTGTTTGTTTCCACTTTATTGGGATCTAAATAATTAAGTTTTTTCTATGCTCGTCGTGGTCAATCTCTATCATTTTAAGCACTAATCATTCAATCAATGTCACTATTTTCTTGTTATTTCTAACTTGACATTAAACCATTTTTTCTTGTTTCTATTTCATATGGTTTTCTAATATTTCATTTTTCCGTCCATACAGAATGAATTCAAGCGGAATATCTCTAGTTCAACTGATGTTCATAAACAAAGCGGTGTAGTAAGTTTAAGTCACATTATGTAATTTTTTATGTGATTTTTCTTGTTTGTACGATAATATTTAACATATTTGCGTAAATTCGATTTATTATTACTACGCTTTCTAAGTAATTTTATTAAATTTTATCAATTTTATATTTTTAATTTCAGCTATTGAGTGTAATTTTACAAGCTACTATTTGTATTTATGCAACTTGACAACTGGATATAAGTTCTAGTGCTCATCTTTTGGTCATACCTTTGAGATGTACAAACAAATTTTTCTACCCGTCTGCCTAGAAAATGCTTAATGAAGTGGTTTTTCGGGATGTTTATTCAGTGACACATTGGCTGTAAAAATACATAAGAACATCGTCGAGATAATAAGAAGTAATCTTGTTACTCACAGATCACGGTTAGCATTGTAGAATGCAAACTTCGTCATATCTAATGTCTCAGTTCTGTCTCATTGGAATTTCTACATCCACTTTGTTCTACATTGTTGTACATCCCTATTACAACCACTGAAAGTAGAGATAGTATGGTGTATTTTTAAAAGGTGTGTTGGTTCCAAACCATAACACCTAATATAAGCTATTTACCGTCAGACTGATGGCAATAAACAGTATATATTAAATTTAAAAGAAAAAATCATCGTAAAATGTTGCCACTAATTACATTTTAAATAGTCTCTATAGTATTTTATACTACGCCTTTCTATCACTGTGTCGCTTGTTGAAATCCCTCCCTGATTACTACTGTTTCGACTTCTAAATGTCATTGCCCGTCTCACTCAAAGTCATCTATTCACATCCACATCTAATTCATTAACTACTTTTTTTTAAAAGCTGTAATAATAATTTTAGGGTTTACCAAATCAGTTTATGGACCATTATTCATCAAGCACAAATTTCGAGTCACGTTATAGGATTTTTAGTGTCACTTGCAAATCGAAATCATATAACAGCTTCAACTGTACTATTACCAGTCAATTTTCGTTTCTATTCTTTCAGCTGATCAATGATAAGCCTGTATTTTAATTGATTACAATGTCTAACTACTGTTGTCCTAATAATGAAATTAAAAGAACTTCATTTAGTTTTATAGTTTCCACGTTATATCGGTTTAAACAGCGCTACATGTAAACTCACAATACAACAATAGATGTAATATACTCTGAAAAATTCTATAGCTTCGTTCTCACTCAACCAGAAAATGATTGAAACATATTCTGAAAACAATACGTACGGAAAAGTTGATGCCCTTATTGATTTACTGCAAGAATTTTGAAGAATCGTATAGAAGCATCTATTGTTTAGATAACAGAAAAAATGGCTAAATATTTCTAATTTACTCTTTTAGTTTCTGATTAATTCAGATACCAATGAATTGGAATTTATCGGACTCCCAAGATAAAAGAAGTCGGAGTTGCGTCCAATCATTTTACTTTCTACCCTCTAGTTCATGCGTTGATGTAAACCAGTGCTGAAGCAGCAGTCTTTATTAAGAGGGAGAGAAATGCATTCAGAGCATGCTTGTATTGTTGCTCAACGCTATCGAAAGGTTCTGAATTTTATCAGTCTTAATTAAACAAGAAAATATTATCTGCGTAGTCGATCAATAGCCAATCCATTTTTGCCACTAGTTTTTCATGTTTTAGCAGAGTTCTTGGAAAGTCCTCGCTTTCGAATTCGGTAATCTAAGTTAATTTTAAATCGACCACTTCTGCCCCCATACCTCCTCCTTGATAAGGTAGTTTTATTCTAATACTTGTTGCTTGAATTGAATGTCTTATTGCTGCCACTCCTCTGTAGAATCGGTGGTTCAATTTTAATTTCAGATCTTAGGTTTGTTCCTTTTCATTTTACCTACCGCCTTGTCATTATACGACGTAAAGGAGTGAATGTTTAAACCAGTATAACCAAACTGACCCATCATAATTTTCCTATCCATCCTTCTCTTCAAGATAACACCATGCTATCTTGTACATCATGTTATGGAATACTGAATACCTTATCCAAAACAAAACTTATTTTAACTCGATAAAACCCCCTTGTTTTATTTTGTCTGCATTCATTATTGTTGTTTTGTAGTCAAGCAAATCTGTCAATCAGTTCAATCTAGTAAGTCTTATTCGCTTTAGTGAATTCAATTTTTGCTCATCAATTTTAGTTTGATTGCTAGCTGGTTTTTCAGTCATACAAACCTTAATTTTTAAAGCGAATCACACCAACGCCTTATTTTTAGGACCTATGTCTGTTAACAAAAGGAGTTGACTGATTAGTTCTGCGTTATTTGTCAGTATATTATTAACGGTCAATCTTTATGTGATTGTATATCTTTTGTAACCTTTTGTTCGCGTGCATACTTCATCCATTTTTAAGAAGTTCAAAAAAAAGAGTAACACATTTTTACTAGTCTATAGATCTCAATGTCATTTAGGTTGATGCGTTGCTAGCTAGAACAAAACATGTTAAACGTGAGCTTTCATTAATTATTGATATGTCGTTTCAGTTCTTGAAATAGTTGATTGTTAATATAAGTTAGTGTTTTAGAATCAGACTATATTGTAGAGGTTTGCACAATCACTAGTTGGAGAGGCTACGCGACGCGGCTCTGTTGAATTTGCTCTTTATTTCTCTGTAGTTTTGAATTCCAGTATTCTTCCAAATACACCTATTCATTCCATCTTCGATAACCATATTTTTAACTTTCAGTCTTACTATCATTGTTACTTAATATGTCAAATTGAGTTGACACACATCCGATCCAGACTTTAAGTCGATTATGAATAAATTGAGGGATTTGCTCCTCATACTCGTGACTTTGCAGTCACCACTACGTATAGATTCCCTTCTTCTATATATCATATTTTTTAGGTTTCATCCATGTTACAGCTATTAAAATTATCTCAACCAGAATGGCGAAATGTAACATTTGGATGTATTGCTGCATCTATAACTGGTGGAATACAGCCTATATTCGCTGTGTTATATTCAGAAATTTATGCTGTGAGTTATAGTAATATGTGCATGCTTCATACTGTGCTCATTACTCAATATAGATTTGTAATTTTCCTTTTCGATGTACTACACATGATTATCAATCTTAAGTGATTTCTGTAAGACAATAATGTGTATGTTAAAGTCTTAGTGACTTCGTACTGGTAGGTGATAGACCGGTGTCTATACGTATTATATGCCCCTACAAAAGCCAGATGGTCATATTTCCTCCTCCCCTGGCTAAATGTCAGCTGTGAACTTTTGTCAAATACTGCGTTCGTATTTTGTAATTTTTTTATTTAGACGTTAGGTGGAAGGGAGTTATAAGCCAGGTATGCTATTGATGTATCATTCACAGGAAAGGCTTTAATATATTGGTCGATCACGTTTCAATATGACCATCTCGGTAATTTAACATCATATGCATTACATTTAGACGTTAAATGGTTGAAGGTCGTTGACACATGCACTCTTACAAGAACTGATGTTCCATGTGTTAGTTTAGTCTACGTCACATGGCTTCACATTATGAAACTACCATAATACATATCGCGTTTAATTCTTCTGTCTAAAAGCATTTAGTTATTTCTTTGTGTTCATTTGAATAATACTTATTTTGTTGAGGCATAATTCTAATATTGGTATACTAATCTTTATTTGTATGGCTGCTGTACTCATAAAATATGTGCTTAAACACTGAGTTGATTTCTTTTATTCATTACATCGATTATCTTGTTTTCGATGCTGGTCAACCACAGACTATATTGTTTGTTTGAATTATGGAGTAAATCTCGAAGAAAAGTGACTTTATTATTGTCAAAACAGTGATAAAAAGCTTTGAAATTATCATGTGTTAAGTTGTCAGTGATTATTCATTGACCATTCGATGTCTAAATCTGTTATAGGTCTAGGGTAAAATTAAAATAAGCTGGTTACAGAAAAAGGGGTTCTTTAAATATTTTGCATGTTGTCAAGTAATTTAAATATAGCTGACATTTACTCAATCGGAAAATTAAACATTCTCAATTCAGTACAACATCATGGATTCACAACATGCCGAATAGCCCAAAGCTGATAACGGTGTAATGCATAATATTTTTCATTCGAAGCTCACTACTTAATGAATCCAAATATCTTATTTATTAAATGTTTAGTAAATATAACTTGATATTTCAAGTCTCTGATAATACAAAAAGTAGATTCTTTAGATTATAATTGCTGACTATTCAACTTGTTGTAGTATTTCCTTTAATTCACTAAAATGTGTGTTCATTTTAGTTCCTTGTCTGATAGAGTATGCCGAGGTTGTCGACAACATTTTGAAGTAAACAAATAAGGCTCTGCAAATTGATGCTTACATCAGCACTAACCTTTGAATTTGCCAAAAGCTGAGTCTTATGCATTTTGTGTATTTATAGGGTTATCACACCCACATTTATGTTAACATTAGTAATGCTTTTCGTTCTGAAAATATAGGTTTTCAGTTTGGCTCAAACACCCGATAAGATGCAAAGCAGAGCTAACTTAGTCACAGGTATAATAGCTCTATTGGGCTTGATTCGACTAGCTAGTTCTACACTCCAGGTAAATTCAGTATTTGTTTTCAGTTTTTCTTCAAATTATGATATTCTTAAATTACCTGGCTTTGAGCTATATTATTATTGTGCGAAAACTAGTGATATCATTTGTCTGGCTAAAACGCGAACAGATAAAACTATATTTGAATCCTTGACCTACTGATTGATGGCTGATTTCTTTGTCCACTAAACAAATTTTGAATAACAAATGTGGTTGTTTTAGCACTAAGAATATACCTCTCTTATTATTCCTTGTGTTAAAGTATTATCGTGATATAGTAAATTCTATGTAAATATCGGTGATTCATAGATCTGTTATGATACGACAAATTTAACATGTTTTTCTTACACCATAATCCTACTGAAATATTTCATCAAAACGGAGAAGAAAATAGACGCTTTTCAAGATGAAGTGAGGTTATTTTATTTCAAGGGCTCGCTTTCGTTAATCCAGCTAAATCAAAGCGAATGTTTATCTATTATATAAGATAAATGTGTGAAAATTTGTGTCAGCAGCATATATATCACATGAAACCTGTCTATTGGTTAATTACACATATTCGATGAAGTTATATTCTTGAAAGAAGCTAAATATCTGTGATGCCTGATGTAACATTAGGAATAATGCTCTAGTCCTAATACATATATAGGTATATTTTTATATCCCACTGTAATCCTGATGCATTCACAACTTCTTGAATGCTCGATTTTTTGTATTCCCCACTTTCGACCATTTTCCTGTTCATCTAGTGAGTAAATTCTGCATTCATTTATTCGCCTGCTAATTCTCGTGGAGCATTGACTACCGACCAGGATTCTCTAACCAACTCTGTCATGGGCTTCCCTTTTCATCTGTCCCTAAGTGCTATTCATTCCTTTCATATCTCCCTCCAATTCCTAAAGCAATGTGTTCGTTAGTCTTCTTCTTTTATCTTGACCTTGACGATTCTAAGTTAGGGTTTGTTCTGTGACGCAGTTTGGTAATTTTCACAATGTGTGTCCTATCCACCTCTAGTGTTTTTCCTAGTTTCTTCTTCAGCTGGAAGTTGGTTTGTTGTCTGTTACAGTAGGTTGTTGCTGATGGTGTCTGGCCAATCGATCTGGAGTATCTTGCGTAAACAAATGTTTATAAATATTTGTATCATTTGAATGGTGGTTTTCGTAGTTCTCCGAGTTTCAGCTCCAGATCCATACAATAAAAGTGTTTTCACGTTTGTATTGAAAATTCTTAGTCCTGCATCCTTACTTACTTACTTACTTATGCCCGTTACTCCTCACTGAGGAGCATAGGCCGCTCACCAGGATTCTCCGTTTAACTCTGTTCTGAGCAATCCTTTCCAATTGTTTCAAGTTGCTGTTCATCCTTTTAATGTCTGCTTCCAATTCTCGACTCAGCGTGTTCTTTGGCCTTCCTCTTTCCCGTTTCCTAACAGGATTCCATTTTAATGCTTGTCTCGTGATACAGTCTGATGGTTTGCGTAATGTATGTCCTATCCATTTCCAACGTCTTTTCCTAATTTCCTCTCCGGCTGGAAGTTGGTTTGTCCTCTCCCATAGTAAGCTGTTGCTGATTGTTTCCGGCCAACGCACATTCAGTATCTTTCGTAAGCAGTTGTTTATAAATACTTGTATCCGTCTGATGATGTTTGCAGTAATTCTCCAAGTTTCAGCTCCATACAGCAGGACTGTCTTCAAGTTCGAATTGAAGAGTCTGACTTTGAGGTTAGTTGATATTTGTTTTGAGTCCCATATGTTTTTCAACTGTAGGAATGTTGCTCTGGCTTTGACAATTCTTGCCCTAACATCTGCATCGGACCCTCCTTGTTCATCGATGATGCTCCCCAGATATGTGAACGTTTTCACTTATTCTAGAGTTCGTCCATCAAGTTGAATTTGGTTGGTGCTCCCTGTGTTGTACTTAAGAATCTTGCTCATTCCCTTATGTATGTTTAAGCCTACTGATGCTGAAGTTGCTGCTACACTGGTTGTCTTCACTTGCATTTGTTTGTGTGTATGTGCTAGAAGAGCTAGATCATCCGCAAAGTTCAAATCATCGAATTGCATCCTACTTGTCCATTGAATTCTGTGCATCCCCTCAGATGTGGAGGTCTTCATGATCCAGTCAACCACTAGGAGGAAGAGAAAAGGTGAGATCAGGCAACCTTGTCTGACTCCGGTTCTCACTGTGAATGCATTTGTCAGTTGTCCTCTATGCACAATTTTGCACTGTGTTCCGTCGTATGAGTTCCGGATGATGTTGACGAGTTTCTCTGGTACGCAGTAGTGTCGAAGAAGTTTCCATAGTTTTCTCCTATCTACTCTGTCAAACGCCTTCTCATAATCAATGAAATTGATGTACAATGACGAGTTCTATTCGATTGATTGTTCAACGATGATCTGTAGTGTTGCGATTTGGTCCGTGCACGACCGATCCTTACGAGAACCAGATTGTTGATCTCAAAGTTGAGCCTCCACTGAATCTTTCATTCTGTTCAACAATACTCTGTTAAAGACTTTCCCTGGTACCGACAGTAGTGTGATCTCTTTGTAGTTGTCACATTTGCTCAAATCTCCTTTCATTGGTATCCTGACAAGATGTCCTTCTTTCCAGTCTGCCGGAACTTGTTCTTCCTCCCAGATCTTTTTGAATAAAAGGCGGGGTATCCTTGCTGTTAGGTCGATATCTGACTTGAGTGCTTCAGCTGGTTTATTGTCCGGTCCTGCTGCTTTCCCACTTTTGATTTGTCTGATGGCCATCTTGATTTCTTCCATCGTTGGTGGAGTGACGTCTATCGGGAGATCTGTAGATGCTTCTTCGATGTCCGGTGGGTTCAATGGAGCTGGCTTATTTAGGAGTTCCTCAAAGTGTTCTACCCACCTATTCTCTTGTTCTTCAATCTCAGTGAGTGTCTTGCCTTCTTTGTTCTTGACCGGTCGCTCTGGTTTACCATGTTTATCTGCCAGTTTCTTCGTTGTGTCGTATAGCTGTTTCATATTTCCTTCTCTTGCAGCCTTCTTCGCTGTCGTTGCAAGGCCTTCGATGTATTTCCGTTTGTCGGCTCTAATGCTCTTCTTTACTTGCTTGTCTGCTTCTGAGTATTCAACTTGAGCCTTTATTTTCTATGCTCTTGTTCGGCTGTTGTTGATTTCTATCTTCTTGTTCCTCCTTTGTTGAATTTTGCTCAATGTCTCAATGGAGATTCATTCCTTATAATGGTGCTTCTTGCGGCCTAGAACCTTCTGACACGTTGACGTTAGTGCTTTTTTGATTCCTTTCCAGTTATCCTCCATAGTGGTTTCTTCTTCTTTCGGTAGATCTTGTAAGGTTTGGAACCTGTTGTTGAGAGATATTTTGAATTCATTGAGTTTGTCAGTGTCTCGGAGAAAGCCTGTATTGAACCGTTGTACTGCTGCCACTCCAGTTGTCCACTGCTTCTTTAGTTTCAGTTTTATTTTAGAAACCACCAAGTGGTGGTCTGAAGCTATGTCAGCTCCTCTCCTGGTTCTTACATCTTCCATTGATCTTCTAAATTTTTTATTGATACATATATGATCGATTTGATTCTCAGTAGTATGATCCGGTGAGACCCATGTAGCCTTGTGTATGCGTTTATGGGCGAATATTGTACCACCTATAACCAATTTATTGAAGGCACATAGGTTTGTAAATCTTTCACTATTGTCGTTTCTGTCTCCCAGTCCTTGTCGTCCCATGATTTCTTCATATCCAGTGTTGTCCATTCCGACTTTGGCGTTTAGGTCCCCCATCAGTATTGTCAGATCCTTTCCTCGACACTTTGCTATAATTGGTTGCAGTCTATCGTAAAACTGATCTTTGTCTTCGTCGTTGCCGTCGTTGGTTGGTGCATAGCATTGGATAATATTCATTGTAATCCCCTCCCTCATTGTTTTGAAAGATGCTTTGATGATCCTGGGTCCATGTGGTTCCCATCCCACAAGTGCATTACGTGCTTTTTTGGACAGCATCAGAGCAATTCCTTGGGTGTGAGGAGCATTTTCCTCTTCGTGGCCGGAGTATAGTAGCATCTCTCCCGAAGCCAATGTTTTCTGTCCAGCTTGAATCCATTGGGTTTCGCTGATTCCGAGTATTGTCAAGTTGTATCTCCTCATTTCTGCAGCTATTTGATTTGTCTTTTCACTCTCCCACATTGTTCGAACATTCGATGTGCCTATAAAAATATTTGCTCTGGTTGTTAGAAGTGGGGGGGGGCATCGGCCTCATGACTTCCGAAGAATTTCGGCTTTCATCATGAGGCGTCATGAATCCTTCTACTCCCAGGGCAGAGTTTAAATGGTTTATCTCGTTTAATCTGGTTTGCGTTTTTTTAGCAAGCTTGGGTTTTACGGGATGGGGGTGCTAGCCCCATGTCCAACCCTCCTCCTTTACCCGGGCTTGGGACTGGCAGTAGCCCTAGGAGAGCTACAGGCGGAGTTAGTCCTGCATCCTAGAGTAATTTATATCAAAGATTCCACTCAAAATGTCTGGAGTTACTTGTAACTGACTTTTTGTGAACCTATCAGTGTTAGATCATGTAATGATTTTTTTACACTAACACACTGGACGTACTTATTAAGTGAATGGAAAAATGACTGAAACTGCTTTATCTAGTAAACTTAGTGACCAGTAAAAACGTTGCTAACAACCTAAGCCACCATAAGAAGACGAAAATTAATTGAACTATATAATATACTGGCTCGTTACATATCCCCCCCTAAGTCACACATCGACTTTTTACATATAAGAAATAGAGGTGAAATGAGGCACATTATTTTATTGCCGTTTTTTATGCTAAAATTTAAAGTATTTTTCTTCTGCTCATAGGTTAACTTCAGTTTCTAGTTAGTTCGACTTTTACCCCTCTAAAAGTTTTCGATATTTTGTAGTTACTAGTTGACACTTTCATATTATTACCATACTGATTGATCATTCAGGAGTATTAACCAATGTTATATTCGTCTAGTCCTTTTGTGCTAATCAAATTCAATGGTTCAAGTTGGAATATGGCATCTAGTGTTAGTGATTCGACACCACATTAACTGTTTTCCATGCAAGGCAGCTGTAGGAAATTCTAGACCCGAGTTTCCTACCGGTTAACGCTTATCAATAGGGCATATCTTTAACATTGGTTGGATTCAAACCTGCTTCAACCAGTACCAAAGTCAGAGATGTTCCCGCGTAGCTTTTAGGGTTGTGATTGTCCTGAAATTCATGCACCGAATATTGGATATTCAATTCATTATTTGTATAGTCATTAGTGCTAATCAAACTTTATCCAGTACCGATTGGTACAAAGTCTACATTTAGGTATTTCTTCTGGCCTCCTCCAATTGTTGAGCATCATTATTTTCCTATACACAATCAGTAAAAGACATTCTATTGAATTATTTTCAATATAATTTTGTTTCCTCATTATTCATTTTGAATACTACTATGGTTCGACGTTTAGAAATTTATGGTGTTAATACCAACATTTTAAATTTGAGTTATCTTGTGTAATGGAGATCTTTTCCGTTAAACTGAATCACTACCGTGGTGTCTGTTTAGTAAAGTTCATTGCTTTCTATTAATAATTTCTTTTTATCTTAAGGGTTATTTTCTTGGTGTTGCTGGTCAAAAACTAACCAGACGTTTGCGGGAAAATTTGTTCGCATCCATGTTGAAACAGGTGGGGGAATCTTTGTTTTAGCTAAATTATATGTAAATTAATGCTGTTATAAGCATAGTTTTTTTTCGTGCGGTTTAAAAAACGTTACGTGAAAAACTCGGTGGTTGTGTCAGTTGAAGCAATCCGTAATTCCTTATCTTGTACTATCCTCATCATATGATATTTCATTTTCCCATTCTCTTTTTTTATCACTGCAGTTGTTCATCCTCTCTTGACATGTGTACATCCTGAACAGTTTGTTTTGATATTGCTACTTGATGATAGAATTTTAGTAAAATTTGATTTTGGCTTGCAGTTGAATCCTGACCTCGCACCTAGTCTTATTTGCAACTCATCGTCTAGACATACCCGTATCCCTATGTTGATGTTCGCATGAAGATTCGAACTTTTAATCTTTAGTCTCAAATGTTAATGCTTAATTTACTAAACTACTGAATTTAAATGATTTTATGAGTACAAAGTTGTTTGTAATAGATTAGTGATATTTGGGAACCCAATTATCCAGTCCAACTGATAAGTCATATATAAAGCGAAACAATTTGGATCATACTGTTAACCAAAATTAGGATACATTAAAAGCGTGTTCCATTCTTATATATATAGACGAGCTCCTTATTTTTAATCACAATAAAGGAGCTTCACATTGATTTTTTCATATTCGAAGTAAAAGCATAATTAAGCTGCAGCTCTTCTAAATAATTTCATGCATTTTAGAAATAATCTTAGTAGAACAGAATTCCCTGGCATAAACTATTCGCTTCTTCTCAAAAGCAGAACACGAAACCTACAAACCTGTTTGGTATTTTTGCTGATCTCTTTATAACTATTGACCTGATGACTTATAAATTAAGTTTTTAAAAATGCTTTGGAACTATAAGTAACTTCTAATATAGTCGTATTTTTTTACTTCGACAAAGTCTTTTTTTTAAACTTTTATCTTGCAAACCACTCTTTATAATCTTTATTGAAGGCTTGAATGAAGTATATAGGACCATTCTCTTTCCCTCAACATCAGTCTGAACAATTTGCCAGATAAACAATATAAGATTAAATCACTTAAATGCGATCGCCACTAAACATAGAAGTCCTAGATCCAGTTCCGTGTGTCCCATCATGTATGCACTTCTGAATATTCACTAACTTGCCCGACCGTGCTGCTACCTCGACGTGATGGCCGGGCTTTCCTATCGTGATGACTCATTCGGGCTATACTGGCTGGGACAATCGTTCCTCAAGGTCCTACCATGTCATGCCAGGCAGGTCGGTTGAAGAGCGGTGAGACCAAAAGCAGCAAATATAAGGTCCGAGGACGAAGTCGTACTGCCGGCTGTACAGAGGTGTAACGGCAGTAAGGTGTTTTCTTCGGACAACCAGCATAGCAACGATACTGCCTTCCCACAAAGGAAGGGCGGGGTTAGAAAAGGTCGACCCTAAAAATGCACACCTCACCTTACTCCACGGATTTCCGTCTCCGACAGTAAGGCTTCAACAAGTACGGAGCTACAACAACAACGAAAACCTCCTTCAAAAAGGCCGTGTGTGACCAACCTCAAGCAGTTGTTCCTTGGGCACTGTGGTCAAGTTCCCAGGTCTTTCAGACCAACCCTAACCCATTTTGCTTTTCAGGTACATCAAGAAGAACCCTTCTACAGTGTGGGCAACTGTGAAGTGATATCCGCCCTCATGCCTCTAACAACACACAAGACCACTGCCATTTTAATCAAACTTCTATTCTTAATATTTATCTTGCCCCTACCTTTGAGCCTAAATCCTTATCTTCAACTTTCTCCTGTGTCATTAGTGCTAACGATTCCGGCCCACGAAATAACGTCCCGAGTATACTAAGACCACGCTCTAAACTTCACATTGGTGCATTCAATGTACGAACACTGTGTCAAATAGGGCAACAAGCCACCCTAGCTAAGACATTGGAATACCACGCTATTAATGTATGTTGTGTCTCCGAAACACGCATACAGGATCCCAGCGTGGTCATTCACTTGACCTCACCTAGTCTGAGTGAAGAACCTTCATGATACACTCTTTATTTATCTGACGACTCAACAGCAACTTCTCGTGGGCTAGCCGGTGTAGGTATTGCGTTAAGCGTGAGAGCAGAACAGGCACTTCTTGAATGGATTCCTGTCGACAGTTGCTTATGTGTTTTTCAATTAAAGGGTTTAATAAGAACTCGGAAAGATAGGGACACGTTGTTGTCTTTTAGTTGTTTCTGCTTATGCTACCACTGACTGCAGCCCAGATGGAGTGATAGACGAATTTTATAGAAAACTTTCTGAACTTTTTTGTAGGGCTAAACACTCAGGATTGGTACTCTTGGCTGGTGATTTTAATGCCCAAATACATATCTTGAACCACTCTGAAAGACGTTTTGGTGCTTTCGTATCGCAGCTCAGAGAACGGCACCTAGGTGGATCCTATGGTGTCGAGGCCCAACGAACAGATATTGGCGACCGTTTATTACAACTATGCTCAGATAACCGTCTATTTCTCGCAGGCACCAACTTTAAACATAAGGAAAGACATAAGTTGGCATGGCAGCCCCCACAGTCAACTCAACGTTGGACTCAAATAGACCATATTGCTATCAGCCACCGTTAGAGAGGCTCGATAGAAGACTGCCGCTCATTTTGGAGCACATGTTTAGACTCAGACCACACTTTAGTACGAGCGCGTATTAGTCTGCGTTTCACTGGACGTAAAAGACCCACGGCAAAAATTCCCATACGAGTTCAACTTAATGTTGAAAAAGTCAAGAATATATTCTAGGAACAACTTAAAAACCAATTAGTCAACTGTATAAACGATACCCACCCCGAGTCAGCTTAGAATGATATCCAACAAGCTGTCGAAACAGCAGTATTATCTACTAGTAAACTAAACCAAAAAGTTAGGAAAACTCAGTGGATTTCAGCTACGTCTACTGAACTGTTAGATGCTCGGCACCACATCCCTACCTGGTTCTGAATACGATGAGGAGCGAAGGCAACTTAAACACAAACTGGTTAAAAGCTTACGGAATGATCGTGAGCAGTGGTGGGTGGCGAAAGCTAAAGAGATAGAAAAGGCAGTGGCAATAGGTAACAGTAGGCAACTGTTCAGACTTATCAAAGAAACGGGTATCAGAAATCCAACTGGAAGTGAAACTATCTCAGATAAAGATGGGACCATCATTCACTGTCAATCCAGAAGGTTGGACCGATGGGCAGAACACTTTAGGGAACAGTTCAATTGGCTCTCGGCGTCATCCCAGTTGCCCACCGTTCCCAAGCAATCTGAATGGCAAGTTAATATTGGTCCCCCAAGTCTTAGTGAGGTTGAGAAGGCTATAGGGAACCTAAAGCGAGGGAGAGCAGCAGGCTCCGATGGGTTAACCCCTGAGGTATTTAGGGATGATGGTCCAGTTTTAGCAGCGAGATTAACCGGGATCCTGTCTAGAATTTGGGAATTGGTCGTAATCCCATTTGACTGGTCTCAAGCATTAATCGTCCCAATCTATAAGAAAGGACAGAAGTCCTCCTGTGACAGTTACCGAGGAATCAGCTTAACGAATACAGTGTCCAAAATATTGGCTTCAATCATACTTCGACGCCTAACTAAAGCTCGTGAAAAGCAAACTCGAGAAAACCAAGGTGGTTTCAGACCTGGACGTGGCTGTATAGACCAAATATTCACACTTCGGCAGGTTCTGAAACATAGACACACTTTTAGACGCCCAACAATAGTTGTTTTCCTTGACCTTAAGGCGGCATTTGACTCTATCGATCGTAAGGTTATGTGGCAATGTCTGTCATTAAAAGGCGTACCAGAGAAGTACATTAACCTTATACAACCTCTCTACTCGAACACCACATGTCGAGTCAGAACTTATGGCGGATTGTCATCAGAACTAATTACCTCAAGTGGTGTTCGTCAAGGTTGTCCACTTTCCTCATTTTTATTTAATTTTATCATTGACATACTTTTAGAGTTGACATTTTTATCGTCTGACTTCTCCGGGGTTGACCTCCTTCCAGGAGATAAACTAGCTGACTTAGAATATGCAGATGATATAGTTCTCTTAGGCGAAGATGCTGATAAAATGCAGAATCTTTTGACTACCTTAAACAAGAATGTAAAAGGATGTTTGCGATGCGATTCTCTCCACCCAAATGCAAAATGTCACTTCAGGATTGGCTTGATTCGACACCGAAGTTAGCGATAGGGAATGAGGCAGTTGAATGTGTTGACTGCTTCACTTATCTTGGCAGCCTCATCAGCCCTGACGGTCTGGTGTCTGCTGAAGTCTCTGCGCGTATACATAAGGCCCGATTAGCTTTTGGGAATTTGCGTCATCTGTGGCGTAGGCGAGACATCCGACTACTGACCAAAGGACGCGTTTACTGCGCAGTAGTTCGATCCGTTCTACTTTATGGATGTGAAACATGGCCATTAAGGATAGAGGATATTCGTAGGCTCCTGGTATTCGATCATAGATGTCTTCGAAGCATTGCTCGTGTTTTCTGGGACCACCGAGTAAGCAATACGTGGGTTAGGAATAGAGTACTAGGTAGATACGGTAAGCCTATTGATGAAGTAGTAAATCTCCATCAGCTAAGGTGGTTAGGACATGTATTACGTATGTCTGACCACCGCTTACCTCGACGAGCAATGCTGTCTGGTGTGAGAGTAGGCTGGAAGAAAGCTAGGGGCGGCCAAACCAAAACATGGCACCAGTCCATGAAGTCATTGACAATTGGGCTGAGCCATGTTAATAGGTGCAGACTACCTGGTTGGGGTCCGCGTGACGCTCGTAATAAATGGCTAGAGACCTTGGGTGATATGGCTCAAAATCGTTGGCAATGGCGCAGGTGCATCCATTCCTTGTCTTCCTCCAAATTCTAAGCTTCTGAACTTATCATAATTTTCTCTTTACTGAATCATATTTTCTTAAATGTTCTCGGTCTCTATTCTCTTCCATTAATACTAACTCTGTTACTACCTCCCCTACTCTGGGATTTGATCGGATAATTTAATCTCTATCTGCTAATTCAGGCATGGCAACGTGAACTGACGTACGCATGTACCAAGTTTTACGTTGTAACTGTATGTGTCTCAGAACGGATAACAGCGACCGTCTGCTGCAACTTTGCTCAGACAATCATTTATTTCTAGCGAATACGATCTTTAAGTTGGTTTGAGTTGTGTCGGTAGCTGCAGACTACGTGGATGGGGTCCTTCCGATTACCGTAACCAGTGGCTAAAAACACTGATTGATATAGCCCAGAATCGGTCACAACGGCGCAGATGTTTCCACTCATTGTCCTCTCTTAAATCGTGAGCTTACAATTATTTCATAACTCTATTCCCACGCTCCATCTCTTTTCTCCCTTAACGATATTCTATATGTTCACACTTCTTGTTATTATTATTATCATTGAAGTAACGTTTACTAATGTGGTGTTAATCTTGCTGTGCTTCAGAGGTATAGCAACTTGGACCGATGCACACATGTGCCAGGTTCTATGTTGGTCATACATACATACATACATACATACATACATACATATATACGTACGTACGTACATACATATATATACTAACGCTTTTGTGACATCCACCATATGTGGCACCTTCCGCTAAGTGTTTAGTCATTATACTTGTGAATACTGTGCTTCCTTTCAAGAAAAGATTTCGAGGAATATATGAAATTATTTGTGCAAATCCATTCCTTCTCATTTACTGGCTACTACAACCACTTAAATTATTAAATACGTTTGGAGATAATTTTAGAAGCTCAGTAATCAGATGCTTAATAGAAAGTGACTATATAGTGTATATTAAAAACCCCTTCGAAATAATTGATAAGGAAAGAACATCACCTGTACCAGCATGCTTCATTAATTGTTTGTTTTATTATAGCTTTATCCCTATAAATCTTTCAAATACACTAATTGGAAAGAAGTCTGTATAGGACTCAATGCTTTCACTTTTTGCCTGTATGTTTGTAGGAAATGGCTTGGCACGATA